>JAMZAV010001380.1:0-344686 GCA_024449915.1 Sweltsa coloradensis
CCCTAAAAAACCCCTCCGTACTGGAGTTTCGGCCGCCATTTGGAAAATGGCGGCCAAAAGGTGTTTGTTATCAAATATCTCCAAATTGTTTGAGATAAACAAAATATCTCAGCCGCAAAAATATTCCCCATTCAATTCCCTACAAAACAGGTGTATTCTATAGTTTTGGTAGGGGCAACGGTTACGTCACAAAATCGTGGTTTATATGTTGCTTATTGGAGTACCAGCTTATTTCCAAATTTTCACGCCCAGCATCAAACAATGCCCGGTAAATCCGTAAGAAATCGATTTAAATACAAAAGGACTTTTGTACGGGGTTCATGAAAGATTCCATTAGTATTTTTTTAAATCAGTTCTGCGAAATCGGATTTTGCATTTACCCGGAATTAGGATTTTTCCATTGTTGGCATTTCCTAAAAATGACACATTTTACTGTCCATTATTAAGCACTAAATAGCATTTGAGGAAAAATTCTTTCTACGCACATTGAAATGACTTAAATAATGATCCGATTACAACCAAAGTTTAAATCCAATATGGCTGCTAATTCCTTATATTCACAATATGAATACTGTTTTCGTGCTGTTTTTACACTCTTTTTGTTACATAATTCACTTTGATGTTGTGGATATTAGGAATTAGCAGCCATATTGGATTTACACTTTGGTTGTAATCGGATCATTATTTGAGTCATTTCAATGTGCGTAGCAAGAATTTTTCCTCCAATGCTATTTAGTGCTTAATAATGGACAGTCAAAAAAGGGCATTTTTGAGGAAATGCCAACAATGGAAAAAACCAAATTCCAGGTGAATGCAAAATTCGATTTCGCAGACCTGATTTTTTAAAACACTAATGGAAGCTTTCATGAACCCCGTACAAAAGTTCTTTTGTATTTAAATCGATTTCTTACGGATTTACCGGGCATTGTTTGATGCTGGGCGTGAAAATTTAGAAATAAGCTGGTACTCCAATGAGCAACATATAAACCACGAATTTGTGACGTAACCGTTGCCCCTGCCAAAACGATAGAAGACACCTGTTTTGTAGGGAATTAAATGGGGAATATTTTTGCCATTGAGATATTTTGTCTATCTCAAACCAATTTGGAGATATTCGATAACAAACACCTTTGGCCGCCATTTTCCAATATGGCGGCCGAAGCTCCAGTCCGATTGTAGGGGAGTTTTAGTATGTTGATAAGTATTATATAAGGAAAGTCTCTGCAAAAATTCAGCGACATCGCAATTTTTTCCTCCAAACGTCAATATACGATCTTATTTGACAGGATTAGTAGTTGGAAAACTTATGTTTTATTTTCTAACTTTCCAACCACTTAGAATGTCTAATCATGAGTAAACATATTGTAGGTGAAGAATGAACTTTTAATTGTTTAGGCAGCAAAATCTGTAGTAAGAATGCAAATAATAAAGACAGTCTTTAACAGATGTGTAGGAGAAACTCGGCAGCTTACGATACCTTAAAGACTTAAGTTTCAAGATGCCTTCAATTGCCAATCAGGTGGGCCTTTTATTCTCTTCCCACACCCCTAGTAAAACTTTTTTTGTGTTCTCAACGCAGATCTCCGCACGCGCTTGCTTAAGGTCATTCCATATTTTCTACTTCATTACTCTTGACCACAAACACAATTCTATTTTGTAATTTGATGCTGCTTTACATGTTGCCATTTTGAAAATGTTGTGGTTGTTTCAGATGATTGGAAACATCGTCTATGTGCAATGCACATATCTGCACTCCGCATATCTGCACTCCGCATTTGCATTGCAGCCTTCAAACTTCACTCTCAGGATCTACACGCTGCACCTTACCACGGATCACTGGCCAAACCTACAAACAGCCTACCTTCGAAACAAATTTTGGTGAGATGACTACGCACTAATCCTTGCCACTTTTCAATTTCAAGGCCATGGACATAGTCTCTTATCCCATGACCTCTTCTTGTACTGCACTGTTCAAAATACTGTTGTAACTCATACATTGTTACAGTTGTGCAATAAATATTGTATAACCCATGCCGTTGTGATAATTATTTGTACATAGCACCTTTTAGATGTACTAACACCTTTGTTTTCCCATTGTTGCAGATAAGTTGGCCTCCAATATTTGGAAGGTTGGGCCTATTGCTATGTATGTCTGCACTTATCATTTAAATGGTTCCTTTCAATGGACTCGTTTAAATGAAAAGTGTGGAGCTCGACACCTTTTTGGGTGTTGAGCTTCACACTCTTCATTTAGATTGGGTCCATTGAAGTGAAAGGGAAACATTTAAATGACTACAAGTGTAGACGTACATAGCAACAACATGCTCAAACCTTTCAAATATTGGTTGACCTACTTTATGGACTTAGTCTATTTTTCCAAGGCCATTTACTGGGTCAGCTGCTAACCTTGCAAGGTTAGCAGTTGACCTAATTAATGGACATAGCCATTTTTTTCAAGGCCATTTATTAGTTGACCTACTTTATGGACTTAGTTTATTTTCCAATTGATCAATAATAATAATAATAATAATAATAATAATAATAATAATAATAATAATAATAATAATAATAATAATAAATAATAACAATTGCATTGGAAAAATATATATTTTATTAACAAAAAATACAAAGAAAACATACAAATATATACAAATTATATGAAAAACAAGCCAAAAGTGGGCAAAACTGCTCCAAAAAACCCCTTTTTATACTACCTAAGTCTTTTTTGCGCTTCAGAGCTACCACCCCCCACGTCGAAACTTTTCACTCAAACAGAGTGTTCTCCCCAATTCAAAGACAGGACTGATGATGAAACTCGGAGAGGTCCCCTTCCCAAAGATTTAGTTGTGATTGAACGTATGAGAGTTCAATCACAACTAAGATATTCAGAAAATAACAACCTCTCGTGAGATTCCATATCAGCCTTGTCGGTGCAATGGGGATACATTCTGTTTAAGTGTAGCAAAAGCAGCAAAAGAGTGAAATTAGCCACCACCACTATGCAGGCCGATGCAGCCACGAGAACAAAATACACCAGGTCTCCTCCCGGGGTTAAGTGGCTATCATTGCTCCTAGTTTTATTACGTATTGGAAACTCTTAAGTTCTTCTGTGCTTGTAAAATAAATTGTCCACTTCCTCAATTCTTTGAAAACTGCATTTATTTATTTCATGTCTATCCTATTCAGACATCACAATTTGATTAACAAATTAATCTAGAGTTGGATTTAAATTAAATAAATAAATTTGTATTTATTAGAGTCTACCCACTCCCCACTCGTTCACTTAACTAATTATCGGGGGGGGGGGGGGGGGGGGGGGGGGGGGGGGGGGGGGGGGGGGGAGACAATAAATTTCAATTTGCTTTACCCAACATGCAGTTTATAATGGGAGCGATGTTGACAACACTTAACTGAGACAACTAACAAAACTTAGGCAATAAGATTTAAATTTAAATAATTCACAATGGTTTTCACAAAGGTTCTGAAGCTAAATTAAAGAACCCAAGCCAAAGAGATTTCTACCGGCTATTGCAGACTGGCGTTTTCCCCTTTCCTAGTATGACAGGCCAAGTTAAAAAATGAAAATAATTAATCTGGCCCTGATCCCCCCACCCCCCAGGGTCAAACAAGCACAGAAGAGTTTAAGGGTTGCCAATGAGCTCATTATTGCTCATGTTTAAAGCGACAGACCCCTGCCAACATTATGTTATGTGGTTTTTGAGAGAACTATAAGCCTGCATGAAAAAAGATTCTAATGTTATAGTAAGTAAGTTTTTAATCAGACATTTAATTAATTAAACGCATAATCAAAATACAAACCGTACCGATTATTATATTTGAATATTTCTACTTGCATTATATAATTCAAACAAAACCACATTTCTGTTGCAATCAGTTTTTAGATATTTTGCACCATTCTCGAGATATCACTAAAAAACTGTAACTGCAGGGGTCTGCCACCTTAAGAAGCCAGGTTCTTCTGGGTCGCAATGTATAAGTTCTCACAACTGTCGGCCACAACGATAGGTCTGTTCTTTTGTAGTATGTCAGTTAACTTATAAAGCAAGCAAGATTCTACATAATTTGGTTGATGGCTACAACAATATGGCTTACAGTTACAGATAGTTGAATTTATTGAATTGTTGCAAAGGAATGTAGTACAGTACATTCTTTAAAAAGTGGTGTCTGTAAGCAATGTATGAACATTGAACATATAATATTTGGCTTCTATTCATTTACAAAAACTGCACAAAACTGCTTTCAAAGAATATGCACTCTTTTCAAATTAGAATCTTAATCTTGAAATTGGTTTGTTTTTGGCAAAACACGGAAATAACCTTCAACAGATGCTGGTGTGTAAACTATTATCACAACAATGCTTTAGTCAAGGTCAGTAAATAAAATAAAGACAAATGTGTACATGGAGCCGACCCACTCAGATGCAAGCTACTGATTTTCAGAGTGGACGTAAATTACTGTGAATGATTTCTTATGCTTTATTCTTGGCTCCAAAGTCACCTATACAGTTAAAAAAACTTGCTGGAACCAGGATTTAAACCCGGGACCTTCTGCATTGAAAAGTGGAAGAAGCCAGAAGGACCACAAACATCTAGATACAAACGCAAGCGTGAACCTACAAATTTGTAGACTACATGTTTTGTTAATTGACTTTTTAACTAATTCAAAGTGACAATGATAATTACTATTATCATGTCAGCATGTTAACATATTTTTGATATCTCTATATTTGATTTGATGTTTGTACTTTGATATTATTATTAATCGAGTAAGAAGTTACTAGTAATTGCACGTAACATTAAATTGCAAGCAACAACTGCATACCGGTATACTTAGTATACCAGAGAATAGAATCTGTGTTGTATCAAACTTGACTTGACTTGACAAACCATATACTGACAATACGTATTGTGCACATGTCGATTGGCGAATTAATTCTCGACTCCCATCTACTCTGTGTCTGTCCTGTCAACACTTTAGTTTATATAATAGGTTTTGCCAAAAATGAAACCTGTTTCAAGATAGAGAAACACAATGACTATCATTTCTATACCAAAGGATATTACTATATATACAAAAGGCCCTACCGATACCAACATTGAGTTTATTGTTGTAGCCAAATTGAACAGACCTATTGTTGATTGCAAGTATGTCAATCGTCCATGATACATAATCAAGATAGCTGCCTTAAAGAACAACACATAAAACCAGAGCCATTTGCAAATCACGGAGTCAGAAATAATAATTTTAATAATTTTTGTGGCAAGCCTGCACAGGGTGCAATTCATGCCCCTTTTCAGGTGTCTTAACTAGGTATATTGGAGTAAGGACAATTGTGAAGGGATGTCCGAGGGCTGTTTAAGAGGACTCAATCCCTTTCATTCGCATTAACGACTGAGGAAAACCTCAGAAAAAACTTTCAGTCAGGATTTGATACCCTGGCCCTCCCGAATCAGTTGCGTGCTTAACGCTCGAGCCAACGGCAACTGTTGATCATGGAGTCAGTTAATCTAGGATTATTGTAACCAGGAAGTGTTTGAAAGCCAGACTGTGATTTGCAATTGACCATGATTAGGGATAACTATGCCACCACCTTGGAATTACTATGCGAGAGATTTGAAACCAGTATTGACATAAACAGCAATCTTGTAGGGTAACTAAAAGATTTTACTTGTGATAAGGTCACAAGACATCTCAACATTCCAAATTAGTAAAAATAATAAATAAATATATCATATAAAGTCGTAAAATGCAATGCTTGAAACAAAATACAGTAGTCTCCCTTTAATTTGAAGCCCAAAAAGTCCCAAAAATCGAAGTTTGAATTATAAAAAATTAGAAAATGTATAACTTTACGTCATAGGCCTATACCAAAAACTTCTGTAGGGACTTCCAACACTACCTTCGTGAGGATTTGCCAAAAGTATACAGCACAGCAAGAATACGTACAGGTGCTTGGCAGCGTTTTTCTTTCGAATTACAATGTCCTTTGTTCATGCCGCCGACTAGTGGCAGTGTGCTGAGTATGCCCCCCTCCTGTCTTAAAACTTGTGCGATCTCCAGAGATTATACCGAGTAAATAATTACCATAACATCTCTACTGATGTTTTCAATCTGCTAGAAGTCAAAAGTTATCACCCATGGTGATAACTGAAATTAAGCGCATGGAAATAGAGATACTGCAGAGACTGGCCTTACATCTTGTTACAATTATCTGAGCACCAGCATTCCCGCTTTAGCCCCCCCCCCCCCCTGCCCCTTAGAAATTAGTTATTTAAGTGCAATACATTATGAGTTGATTCCTCAATAGGCCTAGATCTATGATTATTGATTGTAATTTTTGATTGAGCTGAATAATATGTAAAATATAATATTACCTATGGGACAAACGTCTCAACGTTAGTAAAAATGATAGGCCAAGTAAAATCTTTTGAAATACCTTCTGTACAGTGTAGGTAGGCTCTACACAGTACACACACATGATGCTGTTTATGTAAATAAGTTTCAGGCACAAAGGATTGTGCACATCACTCACAAGTTCATGGATGGATCACAAAAAAAAGCAGCTAACATTTTATATTTTCACTCGTTCAGTTGCTCAACGAGTGCCAACGATGAAATGAAAGCATTGTGTGATATTGAGTCGGCCATTCTACCCACTTGGGCAGTTCTACTCAACACTTTCAAAACTAGAGTTAACAGTGGTCAAATGTTATTATTATATTGCTTTATCAAACGTAACAACTAACAAGCAATTCACTTCAAATAGGAACAACTTCAAGAGTTGTGTACAGTAATTTCCTATAAATAACTGTAGTCACAAATGAAGACTTAAAGTGTAGATTGAGATCTATTGTCAATTTGTTATGATTTTGTGATCCATCCAATAATGGGGAAATAGAAGGCTGTGGGTGAAAACAACATGGAACAAAGACGAGCAATCGAGTAATACTAACAACCGGCCCTCTAGTCTGGTAGTTATAGTCGCTCCACCTACAAGCTGTGTGTGTGGGTAGGCCTATATTGTTTTGTGTACTGCTAACTGCATTAATAATAAGTATGGTGTGCACAAGGACGGAGATAGTAAGAAATAATTATAAATAAGAAACTACGTAGTAGAACAGGTGATTTGATTATTAATAACAAGAACAACAATAGTTAAATAATATATTATCTAAGAACAGTGTTTGGCCAAATAATTTCCTTTTAATAGAAACTTTCAATGAATAAACTCTAAAGAGAATTGTTGTTCAGCATTTGGATTCTTAAAAATGCTTGAACTTCCACAGACACTAGATTTGCAAATAAAACAAATAAGTAATTTGTGATGTGCTCTGTCTCTTTTTTATGCTACAAAAGAAGGTAGGCTTACCTATATACATTTGATGTATCATACTTCAATTTAGAACTAATTAGTAATAAACGAACAATTTGCCATTATTTAAAGTAAAAAATGTGAGTACATCTAGATATCAAAACTCAAAAGTTGTATTTGAAATTCCCCCTACCCCCCCCCCACCCCCCCCACCCCCACCCCCCTGGCTCCCAAAAAATTGTGAATTTCACATCTTTTGTCAGTTTCTTGCACTAATACTAAGAGTTGAAGAAGTTACCGACGTCTGGCAGTTTCAACAAGAATATGAAAACCAACATTTTACACCCAGCAATTTTAAAACTCCTGTTATTCCCAAAATATGTAGCAAGGTCCCTTTTTCAAGAGCACATCACATAAAGCAACTGCAGAAGCTCCGCTATAGTATGGGACAAAGTAACTAGTAAGCAAACTGCAAAGAAGCTCCCCTCGATAGTTGGGACAAAGTAACTTAAAAAAAAGTACTGAAAAACTCCCCCATAGTAGGGGAAAAGCTTCAAATAAAGTCTGAGAAGCTCCGCAAAAAGTATGGGACAAAGTAACTTCAATAAAGCAATGCAGAACTCGCTTAGTATGGGACAAAGTAACTTAAGTAGCAACTGCAGAAGCTCGTTTAGTAGGGAAAATAACTCAAGAGCACTGCGAAGCTCCGCATGTTGGACAAAGTAACTTCAATAAGCTAAACGGAAGAAGCTCCGCTAATATGGGACAAAACCAAAACAACGTAACGTATTTTAACTGGCTGCAGACTCAACCAACTGTGGTATTGGGGTCTAAAACCTGTTTTTTTATTACGAGCATTTTACGCGGATTGGTTGAAAATGCGGGTAATTTTTGTGATGTAAATGACTAAATGCACTTAGTTGCGAAACTAGTTGGAATTTCAACTCGCGTAAAAATTCCCGAGTTACTGAAGTAACTTTGATACGCTCGTTCATGTAAACGACAACAAGTCAAGTCTTTTAGAAGGCGTGTGGCCAGCAACCGCTACAGGTGGTGAAGGTTAGGAACGACGGTAATTGTATTCACATTAAAACACAAGTGAGTAACCCTCGTTCATCCCTGGAAGTTGATTTAACTCAAGTAATAGAAACCAAGTCCAAGACAAACCCTCTAAACTCCGACGGGTGAACAAGGCTGTTCAAGCCGAAACGTTTTGTAGTAATGTTAGTTATTTGCGTATATATTTATGTGACCGCCAAACTCTTTCAAGGTGAGCTGTTGGCTCCTAGCCTCCTACCAATCTTTCTCCACCTAACAACCCACTATCAACCCAAGAAATTGCTATATTGTGATTTGTCAACAATTCGGAGGTTTTGCGTTCGATCCCCAGTCGGCGCAAAATTTTACGACAATTGCTATCATTCAATATTCAATAATAATGTCCTCAAAGGCAAGCTTATACTTAAAAACCTTGTATTCATTATTAATTATTAGATGAGAAGTGGATAATGGTTGAAGAAAGAAAGAGATGATGGGGAACAGGGTGTGTGATTTTTTAAATTTTTATTTTTAAAAAAATCAGGATTTATTTGATTTAAATCAACTTTTGGAGGACAAAACGCGTCGTGGATTAAGGTAACAACTTTAAATTAACTACAGTGTTGTCATCAGCAGGTGAAAAGTTTTGTCGCCCCCAGCCTTTCAGGCTGGGATTATATCCTTTGCTTTTCCCAACCTGTCAACTTTCTCCATCTATTTTTCGTAATAGGAATTATTAAACTTTGTTAAAGGAAAACTTTGCCTAAATCAGTTAAAACTCTTGTGTTTGTTGCTCAAAATGAAGAAAAAAAGTGCATTTGATTTAAATCAAAACTACCCTGAAAGAGAACAATGAAGAAGATGAGGCGCCAAGCTTGGCAGGCCGGTGCTGATTCTGTGACGCCCAAGGTCAACTTTACTCAACTAAATGATTTGGAGAAAAAAACTCTTAAAAGTGTAGCGATATGTAATATTGTTTAACCTTGGTTTCATAGTAAGCGGCTATGATGCTGTTGTTACGACGGTATTATAGACAGAAATTTAAAAAGTGCCTCTACCGGGGATTGAACCCGGGACCTCAGCTGTTTCCCCGATGGTTGATGATTCTGTTGTGTAACGTCTCATATTAATGCACTAAGCCTCTTAGGCTTTTTGAGACAATGTGTGGTGAGATGACGATGAAGGACGATTACAAAAAAACATGCCTTATGCCAGGAGTGGAAAATTACCGCTCGCTCCGTTTGCTGCACCGTGGCGAGTATTAAAATAATTCATACTGGCCCCTAAATCATCAAGAAGTAAAAAAATCCCCCCCCCCCAAAAAAAATAAAAAGCACCTTGCAGCATATTATATTGGTGAGTGAGTGTTTTTCGTTTGTCAATGCAACATTGGCTAGCTACTTCCACAATTATTGGTACAAATTCGCTTTAAATCGCGTTTTAGGCAATCGAACATTATGCAATACGCAAAAAAATCGCTCTCGGCAAATTAACCCCCCCGCTACAAGTGCTATGCCGCGATACTACTGGCCCCTACTTATTTTTTCTGTCCACTAAGTTTGTAGTGAATTTGTCCACCCCTGCCTTATGCATGCGTAAGACCCTGAAATTTGGTGAATAACTTTTTTCACTAAATGATACTAAATATGACTGTTTTATTGTTGAGTAGCGAAATAAGGCAATAACCACGTTTTTCGGGAATCGGTAACTTTTACTTTTCTCAATTATTCTGTAAGTTTTAGTTCCAAAATATGCAATTATTTTGACAATTTGGCATTGAAATCAACATACCGTATCTCTTTTAACGTACAGTTTGCACCATGACAGTTGAAAATATTTTTATCAAACATGCCAAGCTAATTCCAATTAAGTTAACTTTATATGACCTAAATATTCATTTATGTGTAATAATTTGTGTTCTTTTTGCTAAAGGGTAGTGATTGCAAAGTTATTTTAATGATGAAATGATGCCTTTCCCTTGAGTTTATATACTGAAATTGAAGATTTTTTATAACAAAATGAGAACTTTTTATTTGCTTTTTCTCAGGGTTCTATGTATTAAGGATGACATCGATTCCAAAAAATTGGAATCGATCATTGTGACCTAAGAATCGATTCCCAAGAAAAAACTATTTAATTGTATGCATAGCTAGGCCTATATTGGTGGTCATTTTCCACGGAACCCGTGATACGCGGCGATATTTCCGCAGACGTCAGCTGCGGAGCCTGTGAAGGTGTGTTTCGCCCGCCTTACGCCACGGAACGATGCGTTTCGCAATGTTGCGTTGTCGTCTGTGGACCGTACTGCCTGCTTTTGTGTACGATTGGCGTCTGGCTGGGGAGGGAGGGACAGTAGACACGTGGTTCACCGCTCTGCCACGTCCCAAAACACAACACGCAAATGTTTAAAACTGTTTAATGAGGAAACGATTTCTCCAATTTGGAATCGATGCAGACAGAAATCGATCCGGAATTGATTACCCGGTAATCAATTCTGCCATGTCATCCCTACTCTAAAACTATCTTTACCTAGAGTTTATATAGCCTACTGAAACTGAAGATTTTTTATAACAAAAGGGGAACAAACTTTTAATTTGCTATTTCTCAGGGTCCCTACTTATGCGGGAATCAAAACCCATGTCCTCTTGGTGGAGACACTTTTTAAATTTCTGTCATAATACCATCATAATCAAAGGGTAGGAATTTGAGTGCAAATTTTTTGTTCAATAAACTAAACGGATGGTGGATGCCGAAGAAAATTAATGAAAGAAGGATTGAAGAAGGAAAAGAAGAAGATGGGGTAGGCCAAGGAAGAGATGGAAGGATACCATAGCAGGAGACTTGGAGACAAGAGGAGAGAGCTGGGAAGATGTCAAAGAGATACAATTGTGTGAGGATAGAAAGAAGTGGAAAAATTTGGTTGCTAAACCCAAGCTGACCCTGCCAGAAGCAGGAAACTGTGGTTGATAATGAATTAATGATAATTATCATAAGCATAAGCCCTCTTTAAGGACATAGTTATTGATTCATATTATTATTGTTATTGTGTAGGCTAAGTGTAAAGAATGCCAGAAGGGTGGATAAGGAGAGTGATGAAGAGATAGACTACCAACAGCTTACCCAAAGTGATGTAGGTAGGCCGCTTCATGGTAAGCTGTTTGGACTCTTCTCTTTATCACTCTCCTTACTGTTATTGTGATAATTTTGTTTAAATCCAAAACAAAATGTAAAAGTGAGGTTGAAACCCTAAAGAGACAATGTTGGTTGTGTTTGCTGTACGTAGGCCTACATATTAAGTTTTAGTGAGAGAGTATGTTGCTTACTGTAGCCTATCTACTAGTTGCACTATTCAGGACAAACAAGTTAGCAAAAAAGCACTTACTACCACTACCACAATCTGTCGGCCTTGTTCTGCTTACCAGATTGACCACTAGGACTAGGTCAACGTTTAAATCTCATGTTGTTTGTCCTATACTCGATCCTTTTATTTCCATGTTGTTTTACTCGGGACAAGGAGATTCAATAAGAGCAGCTGAGATTAAATATCATGGACGATACAGACATACACCACACCCACTACCAGGGGACACTAGGGTTCACTACACAGTTCACTCCAGAGTAGCCTCGTGCTGGCAAGCATCGAAAAACATTGAACTTGCCGAGATTAAGCTAAAGGGGTTCCAATGCCTGTTTAGTAGGGTTAGCAATTTCTCAATCATTGAACTATTATTGCTTTTGGATTTTAAATCAGGCCGCATTCCTAACATTTACGTTATATTATTTTCACTAGGCCTATTTTACTTGCATAAAGGCAATGCCAATAGCCTAGGCCTATATACAGTTACCGCATAAGATAAATACATTGCGTTCAGAAAAGGCTGGATGGATAGTGTTCTTGATTGGCTAAAGATGTCACGGAGCCTCGCAAAAGTGATAAAAGTAGTGAAAAAACTAAAAAGCACAGGACCACAAAATTATTGCGTCATAAGCGGATCAACATATAAATGGTGGACGTAATAGCCTAATTAATAGGGAATTATAAATAGCATTGTTCTTATAGAGTGTTGGTTGTGATAGAATGCCTATCGGCTAGGTAAGTGTTTGTGGTTGGAGAAAGAAGAAAGGAGACCAACAGCTTGGCCTTAAACGAGACGGGCAGCTGCGTGAAACTGGCTGGTTAACATAAATATTTACAAAACAAGATACACAATGTCGTACATTACCGTTAGTGAAGAACTCTCTTCTTTTTCTCTTCTTGGTCGGTGACCAAGGCCGCGTTGGCCGAAATGTACGACAATGTGTATCTTGTTATGTAAGTATTTATGTTAACCAGACAGTTTCACGCAGTTGTCCGTCTCGTTTAAGGTAAGCTGTTGGTCTCCTTTCTTCTTTCCCCAACCACAAACATTGTTCTTATAGAGTGTGAACCGACCACTCAAAATTCAACGTGAAAACGTCCTAGTAATGAACTTAAAAACAGAGTTTGACGGTAAGGTGAACTGTGGTGTGAGCTAGTGAACATGCTGGGAATATGCTGGTGCTTCTTCAAGACCACTAGCTTAACGATATCATTACTTCACTCACTGACAATAGTCGTGTCAGATAACTTAGAGACTGCAAGAAACAAGGAAGTTAACAGACTTCATAAAATTACGCTAACAAATGAAATAGTTAAGCAAGTAGTCGAGCACCGTACCGAACATGCAGGATACACCTCTTAAAAGGGAGGATAGAGGGATTAGGAATAAATCAACGTTCCAAGAACTGACTTACAAACATCAAATATTTGCAATAACGAGCGTAGGCGGCTGAATATGGCGATGTTGAACATGGTGACGTTGAAGAATCGCACGTGAGCTGCGACATACGATGTGGAAGGTTCTTGAGGCGTCTCCTTGACGACCGTACAGGTTCCTCCCAATCCTGAAATGTGCAACACAGTGACTAGTAGGGTTGCACAATGATAAAATAAAAAATATATTGATAAATGGAAAAGTATAGCCTAGCCTTATAAGACTATGTAGTGTACGGTAAGCTATGTAGGCCTATTACGTATTTTTTTTAATTAATCGTAAACAGGGTTGCCACTTTCAAGGATTTTATCCTTTTCTCAGGATTGTTCAATTAGTTTGGAAAAGGCCGAATGGCTAGTTTAGTTTAGATTAGAGAAGGGTTGACAGGTTGGGAAAGCATAGAGAACATAAAGCCCAGCCTGAAGGGCTGGGGGCGACAAAACTTTTCACCTGCTGATGACAACTGAAGCTAATTTAAAGTTGTTACCTTAATCCACGACGCGTTTCGTCCTTCTGGGACTCTTCAGGCGGATGGTGGCCACTAAAAATCAGCTAACTACATGCAACCAAAACTCACAACACATAACCAAACCTGTGGTAGGGCCACGCAAGAAGTAAATTCTGCAAGCATGTTGTCATCATCAGCAAGGTTACTTCACACACCATTCATACTGGGGCACACAGTCAGCACAGACAGTAAGGGGGCTTCCCTCCCAACTCTGGTGCTCGGGAGACAAGAAATCCATGACTTACCCTGTCAGAGTGTCTCAAGGATAACAGGATTTTGGGCTAAATCTTAGGATTTTCTACTGTCTTTAAAAAATACATTAAATTAATACATTTTTTAAAATTCAGCTACAAAAAGCAATGTAGACAGTAAAAGAACATCAGGTACTAGTAAAAATAAACATAAGTGACTGCATAATATTTCCCGCAAGTGGTAGTTATGGTGAGTAAAAGTAAAACGTTAAAAATATATTCGAAGAAAGTTACGATTCTTATGCGTTTCTGCACGTAATGAGATTCTCGAAAATCAGGCTGGCATTTAACATATTTTGGCATGAAACCTGAAAATTTGTAATATTCCTTTGCGGTTATAATATGCTAATGCTGAATAACTGTTTTCAAGGATTTCTCAGGATTTTTTTAGTTTCTTTCAAGGATAAAAAAATTGACTTGGTGGCAACCCTGCGGTAATATATCTAGTGGTGGATAGTTTTGTTTGAGATATATGGTACGTATCTAGAAAGTGAAGTATGTCAAGTGGAAAGATTAAAAAGGAGATAAACAGAAATCAGAATACAAGTGTGAAAGGGCTGGTGTGTTTTTATTTAATTAAATGTTTGTAAATGTAGATTTTCATGTATAAAACAATATAATTATGTTCACTACATTGCCCTTTTGCAACAGAAGGGAACAACAACGGTGGTACAGTAGGCCTATAGATTGACCAATAACACTTACCTGTCCACACGATTCTTCTAAACTGGTGACGCTAGCGGCTACAATGAACACTCTTGTAGTTTCCTTGACGACTAGGAGTTTCTCGTACTCCTGAAAGTGAAACAGAGAGTAAGAAACAAACCATAATTTATACATAAATAAATTTGTGTTTAGATTTAGAGTCTACCCACTCAGTAACAGAACTAATTTTCAGTGGGCAACAATAAATTTAAAGCCGACCAAGTCAACCCTGTAAGTGCCGACACCATCGACAAGCGAACAACGACCAACTAGTAACCGGCATATTTAAGTATTAAACTCCGATCAAAAAAGCTGGTCACGATTGCACCCAGGGATAGCGCCGGAATCAACAAGGCTCATTCCATTCGGAACAACCTTAGAATTTATTATGTGCCTCTTTACTAGGTAGGACGGCTCTTTAAATATACCTGCAGAGTGCAGCCTATCTATATTCTCATAAATAGAGTCCTTGTAACAAAGGGTATCACTATCAGGCATAGCTTGCTATGGGGCCAAGCCCTCACTGATTCTGAACAATTTCAGTTCACTCTGTGTGGTAGGTGTCATGTTCTGTTAAAATAAATAATTATAATAAACATAAATAGGGAGTGGTAGACCTGTAAGAATACCTCAAGGCTGGATCATAGGATAACATAGAGGGTGGGGGGGTACTGAAAACTTGTTAAACCTTTTAGTGACTCAAGGTTTCTATTTCTGGAAAATGCCCATCGGCTAGTTAGATTGGATTTGGATTGGATATTGCTTGACGTCTCATATTTATGCAACTTGGCTTATCGAGACGAAGGGAGGGACGTAAGGGGTGACGCGGGGGAACAAGGGGTGGACAGGCCTGTGCTGGTCAGAACCAGCCACAAACGTATGGGGAGGGCAGGGGTTCCCCCACGTCGTGGTCGTCTCCGTCTGTGTCATCATCCAACAGTGTTGTCATTGTCGTCGCCGTCGGGGAGGTAGTCAAAGGGAAGGGGACGACAACCCAGAGCTCGCCATTAGTTTCAGGGAGAAAAACTCCCCTTATCACGGGCCAAACCACGAGAAGGTTGCGAGTTGGAATTTGATGGCCCAGTTAGATTGGAGAAGGGTTGACCCTTCAATCTTTAGTGACTAGGAAGCAACAGACGTGGCCACTTGTGTGGTCACGTTTCCACTCACCAGGTCCAAGGTCGCTGTTGTCACATCCGTCAGATGATCCAGTGCATCTCGCGTCGAGACTTCACCTACGTCCACACACCACCGACAGCCTGGAAGCATAAATACAGTAGTCAAATGACTTAAAAAAAATGAAACTTGCACACAGACCTCATCAGATCAAAATGTTCAAAATTGATCGGGTTCCTAGGAATCTACGAGACAGCAAGGTCGCTACTCGTAGGACGGCCTACATGGAACTAATGAGGTCTGTCCTCGTCTATGGAATACCAGCGTGGCACCCAACAACAGCAAACATCATCAACAAACTCGAGGTCATACAAAATCGGGCCTACATGAGCCTTTAAAAAAATGGCTTCCTCATTTGCTGGAAGGATTGACGAGAGCATTGAGCATCAGCATGTGAATGTAAATGTGAGTGAAGGCTATGTAATTTATATGTTTGGATTGTTATTTCTGGTTAGAGTAGATTGGAGTAGATTATGGCTCCAAAAAGCCTTTTTTTCAAAATGCTAAGAATAGTAGGGGCCTGTGTGCGGTTCTATGCCTAGGCCTACTAGCCCTAATATCCTCTAAAGCATCATTCACAACAGCTAGTTCTAAGGCGTAATATTATGTACCGTAGCCTATTGCCGAGTGAGTATGAGTTTCAATGAGAATGTTCACAATATATCCCAAGTCTTACTTAGGCCTAAGCCTAACAAATTGACCAAAATCCAATTCTTATCAACGAGCCAATCCCCCCACTCCTTCCACTTGATTCCATTGCCAGTTCAAAACAAAATAGCAGTGCTTCGAAATACGCATGTGCCTTAGAGAAGTAATAGTTGGGTAGAGGCATCATAGGTCGCTCCACCTGAGGCAAACATAACAGGCTCGCCGACCGCGTGACTTCGGGCAAAAGATTGGTCTATTTTTTTGTGTTGCTCACAAAATTCCCCGGCAGTAGAGTACCGGTACCTCGCTGGTGTCGGGAAAAATTGACAAATAAATATCAAGATGCACGTTTTAGTCAGTTTCAACTATTTTTAAATCACTGTTTGGAACGGCTGTCCGGACATGTTTGCCTCAGCCGCCGCCATGCAGCGCTATAGGCCATGTCCCCTCTACCCAACTATTACTTGAACTATAAGGCATGCTCAGTGGAAATTGACATGGTTGTTGTAAACGGCATTTCTTATGACTTTGCCTAGCCTACACCTTGTGCCTTAGAACTAGTTGTGAATGATGCTTAACTTAGGTAGGCCTAGGTGGGAGATATTTTGAGCCAACTCTAATGTGATCTGAGAGAAGATTCAAGTAAAGTACTAGGCCTAGTAATGGCCAGCAAACAGACCCTAAAGGATTGTGCACCGCCTACCCTAGCCCTCTAGGGCCTAACTGCCTAACGAACGATGCACAAGAACCCAGGAATAAGGCCCGGCAATGTTAAAACTTAAAAGGAACACTGGCTAGGGCCTAGGCTATGATAGGGCCTATAACAAATAGGGGCTAGGGGGACCTAGGCCGGTACTCTTTCGAATGGGGTGCGGGGTGCCCCAACTTTTCAACACTTGTTTTTTCCAATGAAAACATATGCACCCGAAATCTTTTCCGTTACAAAACTACTTGTACGTTAGGTTAGTCGACCTTTCCGCCTAGTTACCTGCCGCGCTACCCTAGTTCTAGAATATTTTTTATATAAGTGCGCACCCGAAATCCTTTCCTTTACAGTGTTTAAATGTTGGGGCACACCATCCAAAAGAGTAGGCCTAGGCCTAGGCCTTCACTCACCGTCCCTAAATCTAGATTCTACAATAACAGAGGGGACTAGGTCCTAGGCCTAGGCCTAGGCCCGAGTACAAAAATCATCTGGGCCGAGCTATAATCAACCAATTAAAAATATGTAAAGGATCCATTAATAATAATAAAATATATTTACAGCTTACCGTAGGCTTATCCATCTCTGGCAGCCCCTCCACGGAGTTGTCTTGAAAGAGCTTCTGTAGCTTCGAAATCAGTAGTTTAACGATCTAGGAAGAACGAAACAGTTAAAAATGATATCTAAGTGTGTACACTAGTTATTATGATGTAAGAATATTGAACAGAAGTTGTTTTCTTACCGAAATAGCGAAGGTCGCTTCCACGAAACGCACCCCAAGAATGTGGTTATGTTGGACCAGCGGCTTCCGGTGAGCATCTTCTTTTTGTCGGTTTCTTGGCCTGAGCTTTGAAGCTACGGCCAGCTGTAAACTACGCGACAGTTTGGTAATATCTTTGATACATCTTTTTTCGTTGTTTTGAAGCGTTTTTCTTTATTTTAAAAATTCCGCAATGGTTTGGCCTATTATATCCTTTGCAATGTTCGACCATGGAGTTTAAAAAATAGTACTGTCCATGGTCCGACATTGGCCAAAGAAAGTTAGACAATGTCAAGAAATTTTGGAAATGTCTCTGGGTCTGGGTGATCACTTTTTTTCAAAGCTCCACGACGCCGGAATGTTAAAAAAAAATTCAAACCAATTCAATTTCAATTTTTATTCAGACAAGTTAAAACAATTATACAAGTACAGGTATACAAGTAAATGTTAAACCAAGACAATCAGTGAAGATTGTGTCGCCTGATTTACACAATAACAATATCATAATAATTATTATTATAATAAAAACAATAACATAGTGAAATAAAATAAAATTCAGTGATCACAATATAATAATCAGATACTCAGCTAGACCTAGATAACAAAACAATATTTTCACATCTTTGAATGACTAGAAGTTATGCACCGACAATGAAACATTTAATGCATTACATTGATTATCTAAATTTAAACTACGACAGTACTTGAAATAGCCTCAATCGCTCTCTTATCGTCAAATCCAAGATCTTTGTCTTGAAGGAACTCCTCCATGGTGTAGTAGGCTTTAAGGGTCAATAATGTTGTAAGTTTTCTTCGAAATGTTATTAGATCTTTTGCATTAGCTATGAGGTGTGGCAATGTATTAAAAAGGTTAAAATTAATATACATAGAGTTATTTTGAGTTAGCTTCGTACTATACTGTGTAGAATGAATGTCTTTATTATGACGAGTGTTGTGTGCTGGTGTACTTCATGGTTTAAGGAAGGTTTATTTGAATTTAACATAACTAGATGATTTAAGGCCACACATGTTTCTCACTGCCTTTTTTTGTAATTTAAATAATGTATATACATTTACTGAGTGTCCCCAAAATTCTATTCCATAACGTAGGTGAGATTCAAAGTTAGAATGATAAACTATCTTAGCCACATTTAACCCTGCTATTTCCTTTATGGATCTAATTGCGAAGCAAGCCGAACTAAGTTTACTACAGAGGCTCAAACAATGTTGTGACCAACTAAGATTTTCATCTAAAATTATGCCTAGAGACTTTAAATGCGATACAGGCAAAATAATTAATCCATCCACTACATTTGTAATAGAATCGATTTTATCTAGATGTTTACGTTTTTGTGATGAATGAAACTGAATAAAGTTAGTTTTGCTAGAATTAAATACTAATTTATTGTTTTGATACCAGTCACTTGCTTTAGCTATTTATTTTCTGCATTAGTTTTAAGTACAACACTTGATGAGCCTTTAACAAGTAAGCTGCCATCATCAGCAAAGAGTTCCGAATCATCAACGACAAAACAAAAATCATTGGAGTAAATAATGAAGAACAGAGGGCCAAGAATGGAGCCTTGGGGCACTCCACATACAATTTTACTAGGGTTAGAAATGTATACTTCTTCATTTAGTCCAATATAACTGGTAGTTTCTGTGATTTGAAAGCGGTTGTCAAAATACGATTCTATTAGTTTCAGTGCTGTACCACGGAAGCCATAATAAGACAATTTATTCAGCAAAATTTTATGGTCAACACAGTCAAAAGCTTTTGAAAGATCACAAATATTCCAAGTGGATTTTGATTTTGCTCAAATGCTTCAGTAATCATTTGAACAAAGTTATGTATGCTAAGTTTTGTTGAGCGATTTTTACGAAAACCATTTTTTTTTTTTTCAATGGTCCTCCTTTGTACGTAAATCAGTTTTTATAGCTAAATAGAAAATACATTAGATAAATATATCAAAATCTAGTCTTGACGCCCGTTTTCCAAATTGCTGAAGTTCAAAGACGTTCACTCGAAAGTCGAAATTCAAAATTCATATGTCGAGAGAGGTAGCAATATATTGTTCATCATTTTGTCTTAGTTGAGGCGACAGCACTCCCCAAACCCAAAACAGTCGTTCGGTTTTTAGTTTGACCCCCACCCATAAATAAATTTACAAGATACATTATTTTCTTCCATATGCCCCATAACAATAAGATAGGGGCCCATTGCAAACGAGACTCGTTTCTGAATCATTAACTTATCAAATAGCTTACCACCCCCTACTTTTCCATGTTGATGAACTTGTGATTACATAGGCGTGCGCAGAGATTTTGTAATGGGGGGGCCACAGCTCACTGTACTGTGCTGCCGGAGGCGAAAATTTTTTGGGGTTAACTTTTTTGGGGGAGGGCTTAAAAACGTATTTGAGAGTAAGAATGACTATACTATGACCCTACTACTATGACACTTAATACCTCAATATAAAACTATTTTAAAGTGAGATGTCGAGAGAAAAAGGTGGGTAAATGATTCGGAAAACTTAGTAGATATTTTTAATTTTTAATCAATAACTTTTAGTGAATTCTCATCGTATTTATGAGAATGAATGAATGAAATGAAATATGAAATTATGTATGAAGTATGAAATTTTAAAAACATAATACTTTTAATACTTTAAAATAAAAAAAATAAAAATGTTAATTTTGTAAATTTTTCAAATCACACCCAATTCAACTAAAAAACACATTAAAAAAAAGAAAGCTAGGTCTAATGGGGGGGGGGGCCAAGGCCCCCCCTGCGCACGCCTATGCTTGTGAACCCACCCCTGGCCGTCATAATGGCTCGCGACGTGGCACAATCCTCCATGTAAACATAGCTAATGGCTCGTCTCTTACCTTCCCCCAGTCGAAGTAGTTGATTGCGAGTCATTCTTGACCAATAGTGCTTGCGAGGTTTTGCAGGAAGTCAGACGAATAGCTGACAAAAGTCTGACATGTTATAATGACATTGGAAAGCTCTCAAGTGGACATAATATAGAAAGTAAGATTTGTCATTTGTTCTACTTGAAAGTCTGAGAGCTACCCATTGCACCAAGTACACACAAACTATTGTTGTAACTAGATCACCACCCTCAGTCAATACTAATTACAGAATCAACAATCAACATAGTATTGCCGTAATTATTGATATGCAAATTGCAAAGCGAAGAAACGAGGACATATTTTGCACTAAAAAAAAACGCATTGACGGAATGACAGACCAATCGTTTATACCCCATCCACGTGAATTAGTGATTCGTTGGTGATCGGCTGATCGCACATTTTAAAAGTATAGTAAAACTGTATATCATCAAAATGTTATTCCCTTTAGGCTGCTGGCTGGCTTTAAGCCTTTAAGGTATGTTTTCATTAAGTGTCGTGTCTTATTCTCACACAAAACGTACACTTTGAAAAGAGATTTTATGTATATACGTAGTGAGTAGAGTAAGCCTACATTAGATTCATAATAAGAATTTGTTGGAATGGAATGATATTGATAACTAATAAATAAGTCAATTGGTCATTTCAGGGGAGAAAAAGGAAGAGAGGAAAAAATATCAGGAAAAAATATTATATAGCCTAGTAGGCATAGTAATACATTTTTCATCGATATGTTTATTTCTATTTTGTTGTTAACATATAATGATAATAAGTAATTAACTGGGTAATTATAAAATAAAATAGCTGATGATAATATGTAAAATGTATAATATGCTGCTAAAAAGTATGATAACAAATAATAGGGTGATAAATTACAGCTTTGTTTTGTTCAAACCTTGTACACAATAAGTGACAATTACGTTGGATGTTCAGCGAGAATGAAGATGATTACGTTGAGACTAGTGACGGTGTTGAATACAATTTACTCATAACATCAACAACGAGATCTTTAATGCTGCCTTTCTTAACCATACCACCTTGAAAACATCAGATTTGCCATTGCATAATAACCAGCATCTTTCTTTTTTACATCTTTTAAACTCCTTTCTTTCTAACATAAAAATATGTAAGCCTACATTGTTTTCTTGATTATATAGGCCTACTTACCTAATATACTCTTTATTCCTTAACCCACACACACATAAATTCGTTTTACTAAATTTCAAAGAGATCCTATATTTTTGTAAACGTAACATAGTTTTGCAAATCTATGGCTACATAATATTTTGATTTTGAACAAATATACTTTGATATTTTGATTTCTTTCAAGTGCACTATAGGTAGTATTAAGTACATACAACTACAGTGTTCAGATAATAGTAACCCAATATTAAAAACTATGTAAACACAATATATATATATAAGGATATAATATAATATGAAAGAGAAAAATAAATGCTTCGTAGTTGATCATTAGTGCACTTAAATAAATAGATGGCACTGCCCTAGGCTGGATCTAGCATGCTATGTGATGTGGTGAAGACCTACTTTTCTGATACAGATTCGTAGACCTGTACTCAAGCGTTGTACCACTTGTACGTGCCATACAATAACAAATCGTAAAAAAAACTTTGGTTATGTATTCACAATCTGTGATTTTACCCACAGGTTGGTAAAATATATGACAACATAATATGTATAGTAGATGGTTGATTAATGAATGATTAATTATGCGTTGTTTGTTTTCACACCCACACGCCATGTGGGTTTTTGCTGGTTGGCACAGCATTTTCAAGCTGTCTTGGGGAGCCGATCATTTTCCGTGTACTGCCGGGCTTGTGGGGTCCTAGAACAAACACACAGGATGGCCTCCAGGTATTGTTGAATAATAATGGGGAATGGGGATATATATGTGTGCAAAACGACATTGTGCCGCTAGTCTACTAATGGTGTTGGTACATGAGGCGCATCAAGGATAGGACATCATTAGAGACGGGCTGGCCGAGGAGACCAAAGTACAGTAAAACCTCTATTATCCGAGGTGGATGAGACCGGATGCAGCTCGAGTTATTGGAAAACTCGGATGATCGCGATTTTTTGTTTATTTGTTCTTGTAGCATAGCCTGATATGAATGTGTTGTCTCCTTATCTTATCTTATCTCATAACATAAACAACTGCTTTGTTGATAGAATGAATGTTTGGTCTCATTATCTTATCTCATAATGTAAACAAAACAACTCAGCGAGAGTCCGAAGCCAATTGACTGACTAAAGTGAGGCGATACGTAATCTGTGGCTTGGGAGGAGGGGGGGGGGGGGGGGCGGTTATCTCTGCGTCTGTCATTGACTGGATGTCCCGATGCAATGTTTATTTCTTCATAATCATAGCCAGCCAGCCTTTATCATATCGTCTTCAAGGCCATATTTTGTCTCACTCACTCTCTCCCTCCCTCTCTTATCTCTCGTCCACCATCTTTGAGCAAGGTCGCGGCGTAGGCGGCAAGCACTCACAAAGACACTGGCTCAACACTCTACGGCACCTTACCCTCGACCCCTGCCCCCAACCCCCCTTACAATACACAATTCTTACGTGACACGTCATTGTAGTAAACAGCATACTGCATGACATTCGATGTAAAGAACATAACATTTCGGCCTAATTTAAAAAAAGGAAAGGGCGCCTGAAACCAGCTCGGATAATGCGGCATCTCGGTTAATCGGAGCTCGGATGAACGAGGTCTTACTGTAGGAGAGGGGGGGACATTGGTACAGGGGGCACATTGGTACAGTTTGAATTTTGCCACCCATGTTTAATTTTCAGCAGTGTATTATGAGTGATCTAGATGGCAGTGAGGAACTCTACCAGCTCTGAAAATCTGAGCCATTTCCATTGATAAATGGCTAAGTTATGATATAAATTGTATTTAGTGATGTGGAAAGTAAATAGTTGTGACAAACTTTGTAATGGTTGATTATAATGTTATTGTAGGTAATTCAAGTTTTTTTTTTTTTTTGGGATGACCGCAATTTATCTGATTATTTTTAAAGCACATTGCTATGACTGTACACCTAACCTCAAATTTTTGGAATTTATTTTCTAAAACAATACCAGATGGGGCACATTGGTACACAGCCTTGGGGGCACATTGGTACATTACAGGCCCTATGCACCAGCTAGTGTTAATAAAAAAATCTATCTGTAGACCTAATGTTGCAGTCTATCTTAGGCCTAGATTACTATTTAGTATATATACATAGTAAAATAGCATTCTAGTGTAGTATATAAGCTGTCTGTCTATTGTAGGCAACCTTGATCTAGATATTTTCCCACAATAACGTAGTTTAACGTTAAGCTAATTTTAAGCACACACCTAATACTAGGGTCTATGTGGACAAGTTTATTAGCTCATGTACATGTAAACCACTATTGACATACATAAAATAAACACCCTATGTAGGCCTAAACTTGTAAATACTGACCAGTAAACATGTGTGTACCAATGTGCCCCATACTAGTACCAATGTGCCCCGCCTATTGGGTACATTGGTACATTTGTAATAATTTTCTATATGTGGATTATTTATTAGTAGTGGTCACAAATGTGAAAGATGTAGTACACATATCATAGATTAAGGGTTGTATTTTACTATGACAAAAGTCTCATTCCCAAATTTGCACATGTATATGTAAAAAAATTGAAACGTTCTGAACTGTACCAATGTCCCCCCCTCTCCCCTATTGGGAAAGTGGTTTTCTAAACTAGGCCGCTTCGCGAACGCTTTTTCCAGTCGCGTTGATGGATGAGCTTTTAATTGGAATATTTCTGTCCAATGATTACGTTTTTATGTGGAATCTCCTTACTTTTTCTATAGTTACTTGATATTACTTGTTCATTATACACCTGTAAAAGGCTTATATTAAAAAAACCTTTATTTCTATGAATTTTGACCAACTTTTTCAACTTTTTCTTTCAAGAGGCACTACATCACCATAATCTTTATGTCAATGTAAAATATGAACGTTGTAGCCCCACCCGTTTGGTCAAAATCGGCCCAAATATCACGAAAATATTGTATTAAAAACCGGAGAAAAAATTGTTCAAGTACGATTTCTATAAAATAGGAAAACGCTTAAGTCCCGCCGCGTTGTTGGATGAGCGTAATTGGTGCATTGAGCTGCCATGTGTTACGCGGATTTTCTGTTGTTCTGTGAAAAAATCATTACTTAGTTGAAGATTTTTTTTTAATTAAATTAAATTAAATAAAAAATAACTTAATTTTTTTAATTAATCGTAATTTTTAACAAAGAAAAAAATCGTAAAATTGCAATTTTCATAAGAAATAAATATTCGATTGCGTTCAAATTTAACACGAATATATTAATTCATGAAATTAAGGTTCTGTGAAAAAATAATTACAATAGGATAAAGCATGTAGGTGTAATAAGTCAAAGAATTGTTTTAAAAAAAAAAAAACCCGTAAAATTTCGATTTTCATGAGAAATAATTTTTCGATTACGCTCAAATTTCGCACGAATATCTTAATTCATGAAATTAAGGTTCTGTGAAAAAATCATTACAATCGGTTAAAGCATGTAGGTGTTATAAGTCGAAGAAAGTTTTTAAAAATCGAAAAAAATCGTAAAATTGCGTTTTTATGAGAAAAAAATTTCCCGATTGCGTTAAAAAACGTGGCAGTTCTAAGTTCAGAGATTTCGAAGGCCTCCATGAAATTTCATCGCAATCGGAGTCGGTTTTGCCGGAATCGTGCTAACAAACAGACAAAAATACAGAAAGAAAGAAAGAAAGAAAGAAGAAAAAAAAAAAACATACCGGATTTTTTTCTCCAGTGTAGTGAAATGGAATCTTCGCTTCGCTCGCTACGCTCGCTACGCTCATCCAAAAATATTTTTTCAAATGTCTCTAAAACTAGGAAAACGCTTAAGTCCCGCCGCGTTGTTGGATGAGCGTAATTGGTGCATTGAGCTGCATTGAGTTACGCGGATTTTCTGTTGTTCTGTAAAAAAATCATTACTTATTCGAAGATTTTTTTTATAATTAAATTAAATTAAATTAAAAATTAACTTAATTTTTTAATAAATCATAATTTTTAACGTAATTTTAAAAAAGAAAAAAATCGTAAAATTGCAATTTTCATAAGAAATAATTATTCAATTGCGCTCAAATTTTACACGAGTATATTAATTCATGAAATTAAGGTTCTATAAAAAAATCATTACAATAGGATAAAGCATGTAGGTGTTATATGTCAAAGAATTGTTTTAAAAAAGAAAAAACCCGTAAAATTTCGATTTTCATGAGAAATAATGTTTCGATTAAGCTCAAATTTCACACGAATATCTTAATTCATAAAATTAAGGTTCTGATAAAAAATCATTACAATCGGATAAAGCATGTAAGTGTTATAAGTCGAAGAATTTTTTTAAAAATCGAAAAAAATCGTAAAATTGCGTTTTTTATAAGAAACATTTTCCCGATTGCGCTAAAAAACGTGGCAGTTCTAAGTTCAGAGATTTCGAAGGCCTCCATAAAATTTCATCGCAATCGGAGTATCGGTTTAGCCGGAATCGTGTTAACAAACACACAAAAAGAAAAAAAAAGAAAAAAAGAAAAAAAAAAACATTCCGGATTTTTTCTCCAGTGTAGTGAAATGGAATCTTCGCTTTGCTCATCCAATCATAACATAGGCCTATATATGATTTCAGTGATTTTAAACGTTCCTATAAAGTTTCATCAATATCGGAGTAGCCGTTTGCCTAATATCACGAAAATATCGCACTAAAAATCAAATAAAAATCGTAAAAGTACGATATTTATGAGAAATATTTGATCGATTGTATCCAAAAACGTGGCAAGTCTAAGTTCAGAGATTTCGAAGGTCCCCTCCAATTTTCATCAAGATCGCATATCGATGGTGCCAAAAAGCAAATTGTTCAGGAGAGCATTAAAACTGATTTTATAAAAGTTACTAGTTGGCGGTGGCAGATAGGAGATATTGATGTAAGGTAGTACTATATGTCTCTTTTGGAGATGTTTAAGCATTGTTAGATAGGAGCTATTAGCACCAAAAAATTCGAAATAATTTTCTGTATCCATAGACACCAACATCTCATTTTGGCAGAAAATGGCAGATAGAAGGAATTGGTTCTTCACCATCGATATGCCGTTTGCCCGGTAGAGAGCGAACAAACAGACAAAACTAACAAAAACAAAACACCCAAGCTATTTTTCTTGGGGTAACGTAAGTAAAAAGCAAACAAAAAAACACAAAGTCAAATTGAAGTCTTTGCTTCGCTCATCCAAAAACTTTAATTTTGCCTTTTTCATACAAAACACCGGGAGTGAGCTACAGGTACTAGCTTTGATGTGCTGGTCTGCTCGGGGTGAGAACGTCCAAGAGTGGTCAACATTTTTATATCTTATATATGTCTTATGTTAAGTTTATATTGTCTGACACTTTTTTTTTAATGTTATCTTTATTGTACAAGACATTAAAAATTGTGGTGCTTTACGTCTTACACTTTGAAACAAGCTTTGTATCCTATATTTCTGGTTGGTATGTATACGCAACTACAAGTAGGCCCTACTCATTATAGGCCTACTATCTTTAATGTACAAGACATTACAAATCTGTAGTTGCTCCGCTCTACATCCAACACTTTTAAACAAGCTTCGTTTCGTATCCCATGTTTCTGGTAAGTTTAAGCAGCTGTGGGTACTCGTTGTGCTCTTTATTGTACTCCAGTGATTTTAAGTTAATACAGGTGTCTGGAAGATACCTACCGCTACCGACCTCGCTCGTGAATATTCAGTTTGTTCTAGCTCGCTATATTCACAGCGCTATTACTTGCTGAATGTCATCATTTTACGTAGCATTTGGCCTATTGGGACTTTTAAATACTGGGCCCAGAGCGTAGTTACCGTATTGTCCCGAATATAGCGCGATGTTTTTTTCCGAAATACAATCTCAAAAACAGCACTCGCGTTATTTCCGCGCGCTTGCATTTGAAATAGCGCCTGAACATAGGCCACGCCTCTATACAACTTCCGCGCATCGTCTGCTGCGCTTCGCCCCGCCCACCCACTCGATGCCACTGAACTCGGCCGAACCTTGGGCGAAACTGTCTGCTAGTCGTCAGCTGGTCTGGTCGTCAGAATCCTTGGCCGTGATCACATCGTGACCTAGCTTGACCTACATAGATTTTGTTCGTGGGGTTGTCTATCTACGTTGCTTAAGAGTCTACGTAACGTAATAATGAGTGATGAAGAAGGAAAAGATGAAATGGCTCAAGATGAACAAATGAAGACTGCTGATCGCGTGGAAAAGATAGGTTCCTCTGCCTTACAAATCAGCAAGGGATTGCAAAGCAGCTAGGCCTACGACGTAAACATTGAAGACCAGGAATCAGACTGGTGAACTGTGGACTGTGGTTGACATAATATGTGACACATATGACATTTTAACAGGGTAGGGCCAAGCACAAGCTCACATATTTATGTGAGCTCACATAAATATGTGAGCTTGTGCTTGGCCCTACCCTGTTAAAAACCATAGGCCTAGGCCCTAACATTGTTCAAAATGTTTTGTTGTAAGTGTTTCATGTACATTTTAATTTTCTTTGATTTTTTCTTTTTTCTTGAAATGATTCTGAAAAATTGGGGGTCGTGTTATATTCGAGGTCGTGCTATATTCGGAACAATACGGTAATACTAACACAAGGTTTGTATATATCCTGTTATTGGATTCACCAAACTCTGTATAACTTTAGCACAGGTTTATTTCTGGTGTAGAAATCAATTAGGGACAGTTTTTCTAGTGACATAAATAGGGCAAGACATCCACGCGTTGACAATTCGCTGGGGATAGCTTTGTGTATTTAGTGCAAGGTTAATGTGACTTTTAAAGGTGCCTAATCCGAGATTTGCCGAGTGAGTGTCGGTAAAAGATTACCCTTGATTTACTCCTGACGCCGATGCTGATCGTACAAGACATTGCACATCTCGAGTTCTACGTCCGACACCACTTTATGTCCGATACTTTGAAACAAGCTTCGTAGGGATCCTTTATAACCTACCTTCTAGGAAGTGTTTCAGTTCATCGGGTGGTGCGATAGCGAGACTCTGAAGGTTGGCTTCCTTCATGTCTGCTACGAGTCTCTCAACCTGCTTCTTCTTCTCTGATATCGCCATCTCCAGACTCGTCACCTGCAACGAGATCACGTAATTATTAATTAACCTAAGAACACGAATAAATATGTTTCAGTGGGGGGAAAGGTACAGAAGGACGACAGCTTACCTCAACGTTAGGTAGTTAGTTCAGACACACAGATGAAAAGACGAGTTGCTAATACGTTTCAATCAACTTGTGGTCTTTATCACTCAGTGCAAGTAGAGGTACCGATACTAAAATAACTTAAATTATCCATGGTATATACAATGACTATGAGGGCACTGTCGAAGATGTGTGGTGGCAGGTGGAACTAGGTCTAGGGGAAGCAGAGCACGCCTGCTACCTCTTGTTGAGGTTAGGAAGCTGACGGGGTTGGGTTATGTGTTGGTGTGATAACTCCCAGTATCTGGGTTCCAACTCTAGCTGTCATCAGGAAGTGCCTTGATGATTCTGGTACCTAGTGAAACACTGTGAAAGACAGGTTATGTACAACTCTTTTATTTTGATTGGGCATCGGGGTTACCATTACAGGCAGTCCCAAGCTGTTTCCTTGCGGCCCGGTGCCTGGGTGTCTACCTACCTCTCGCTTGAGACTCTCCGCGCACTGCGCCGACATCTCCGCGCACTGTCGCGCTTGCCTATGTGTGTGTGTGCGTGTGTGTGTTACAAGAACCCACCTCTCGCTTGAGACTCTCCGCGCACTGTCGCGCATGCCCTGTGTGTGTGTGTGTGTGTGTGCGTGTGTTACAAGAACCCACCTCTCGCTTGAGACTCTCCGCGCACTGAGCCGACATCTCCGCGCACTGTCGCGCATGTTGCACCTCGCGTTGCAGCCGGTCGACCTCGCCCAGCAACGATCGTTCCATCGCCTGACGGTCTTCGCTCTCCCTCACCACCGACCGCTGCTCCGTAGACACCTAGAACCGGAGGGGTTGAGAATATAGCACTTTATTTTCAATTTAAAGTCAATTTAGTACTTTGTTGGTTCAAACTATGTTTTTCCCCCTCTTGAAAAAAACATCTAACGGTGCTTTTATAAACTTTTATATGAATAATAATGTAAAAATAATAGGCCCTAATAGTAATGTAGTGTAAAGAATGCCACACGGCTGGATAAGGAGAGTGATTAAAGTACCAACAGCTTACCTGAAGTGGAGTAAGTAGGCCCCGATAGATAACATAATAACACAAAGACAAACACACAAAACTACATAGGTACTATTAACAAAATGTTTTCAGTCCATGAGACCTTACTCAGCGAGCAGAGAGAGAGAGAGAGAGAGAGAGATAGATAGATAGATAGATAGATAGATAAGGGTCTTTATTGTAAGGCGGGATTAAGGCTAGTGAAGCCTTATCTTCCATCCAACCTAATACTAATAATAATAATAAAAATAATACATTTGATAATGAAGAGAACATTACATGATTATATAAAATATTGAAATAATAAATGAAATACATTATGGTAGCATTATTGCAAAGTTAAAATTTTCTAGGTGTATATTAATGTTATGCAAATTATGAATTTTGAATCGATTTATGCAAATCTGCAATAGTTTAAGAAACATTCATTCATCCATTCACACAAAAGTACAAAATTAATATAGCTTTAGACATTGTGTGCAGAAATACAGGTGAGCAGGAGCAGGTTGTGGTATGCATTACTCAATCATTAATTTAACAAAGGCTGTAGCGACTGATGTTTATAGCTGTTAATTAAATATAATTACTCAGAGAGAGAGAGAGAGAGAGAAGGAGAGAGAGAGAGACTGAGCTCCAACAACTTAAAACTAGGCTAGCTGTTTGCTAGGGGTGGGGGTGAAAGATTAGAGAGTGAATAATGTGGGATAGACAAGACAGGGAGGGGTGGGAGGAGAGCGGGAGAAGAGTTACCAGATGTTTAAATTCCGTTTGGTGGGATTTGGGAAAACATTTTGGTAATAGTACTATGTAGTTTTTTGTGTTTATCTTTGTGTAAATATTAAATTAAAATAAATTAAATAAATTAAATTTGTGTAAATATGTTATCTATTGTGGTCTTCTTACGCCACTTCAGGTAAGCTGATTGCTAGGGACATGAAATTTTCGCGACGCGTGTTTTTACGAAATTCTACAAATATTGAAATAATGCATTTTTTTCAATACAGTGTGTTTAATGGCAGTTTGGGCTATTAGATAACGTTCGCGACTTTTCGCGATTTTTTACCTTTTTTAACCGTTTCCGCGATTTTTAATGTTTATTCTCGTTATTCACGAATTTTTCCGCGATTTTACAACTTTTTGCGATTTTTTTCCAATTTTTAGTGTTAAAATCGTAAAAGTGAAAAATTATTGAAATCCCGCTAGATTTCGAGTTTCGATAATAATCAAGATGGCTGACGTGCAATCGTTTTATTTCGCCAAAAGTTCGACTAATCGTTTTTTCGTTCGATAGTCGTTCATACCAGCTGATTGTGATGCTTTGGGGCCCAAAAAATTATTGTTGTCATCCTGTGATGGACTGCAGATAAAATCCCGAAAATAACCGATGTTTTATCTCGCGCGCGTGTAAATAAAGATAAATACTAGGGCTGTGCGAACGGGAGATTTCAATTCGAGTCGAGTACGAGTTCGAGTTCAGTCAAATGTTCGGTTTTTCGAGTTCAATTCGAGTTCAATTCGAGTTCATTTAAAAATTAATTTATAATGAGTTGGGCTAATTAATTTTAAAATTTTTTTCATAGATATTTATTTTATTTATATTTAAATCGAGTTTATTTCCAAATTGAGAAAATGTATTCTTTTTTTCAGACTTTCTACTAGGCCCATCAAACAAATTCTTCAGTTTTAAAGCCTAGGCCTAGGCCTAGGCCTACCTTTGGGTTAATATTTTTGGTTATGGAGACCTAGGCCTAGCTAGGCCTACAACTAACCTTGGTTTGAAGGGTGCCATAGGCTAGGTCTAGTGCTGGGGCATTTTGGTATGGCAATGTGAGTTTGTAAGCCTAGCTAGGGCCTAAGATCGGGAAAATATACTATGCCTAATCTGACCAGAAGAAATCCTGGCAAAATAGGCTAGGCTAGGCCTACTAGCAATTGTACTGTGCTACATAGGCCCTACCCGTTTTCAATGGTACTGTCACGCAGTGTTGTTTGGATGTTTTCCTGCATTGTGACAAGTGTTCCATCTCATGAATATTTCAAAATTGATTTTATGCTAGGCCTATGCTTTAGAGAAGAAATTACGCCTAAGCCTAGCCTAGTCCGCCGCAAATTTTTACGAATCATCTGGTTGCTCTGCTCTCGCCTCGTGAATCGTGGCCATTTTTGTTGTCAACATACATCTCGGACACAAAAGTGGTGATACACGGTAGACGTGAATTATTTCACAAAAACAGCCAATCAACGCTCGCATGTGACGTATGACTAGCTCCAATTGGATCTCGCAAAGTTCAGCGGCCAATCATAACGAGTTTCACGTCAGAAGGAGTTCGACTATCGTGTATCACGAACTTTGCCGCGTATGCTGCTATCTAACGGAAGAAACACGTAACTTTTGACGGGTCGGTAAATGAAAATGCTGTTTTTACCGACGTTCGAATATTCGAGTTCAAAATAAATGAAACTCGACTTTGTTCGAACTCGCCGTGAACTCGACTCGTACGCGAATATTCGAGTACTCGCACAGCCCTAATAAATACATGTTATTTGTTTGTTTTCAATAGACCTACACATTGTTTCTTGCATAAGATGTGTTTTCAGCACAACAAAAGAGTTGACAGGCTGCCTGGGACTACCTAACCTCAAATTCGCGATGTCTGAGGCACTGAGTTAAAGCTGTTAACATTCAGTTAACTGTAAGAACATCGTTGATTTGTCTAAATTTTGAGAACAAGTGCCCTAAACATAGCCCTAAGCAATTCAAATACGACTGGACCCTAGACCTAGGCTGGACCTAGGCCTAGTATGGAGCAGGTTTAGGGCCTAGGCCTAGGGCCATCTTCAGGAAACAACACAGGATTGGACTTTTATGATCCCACGGTTGCATCTAGGCCTAACTAGGCATAGTCGACTTATGTCTGCAAAAAAATGCACAGAAGAAATTTAACACTGAGATAATATTTAGAACCTTTGCCCCAACCAAGGCCTAGCCTACACATCTCAAACCCTAGCCTAGGCCTACCTTACACTTCAATTTTGTATGACATTCGTTGGTATGTAGGCCTAGTAGTTCATTTCCTAGGCCTAGGCCTATATCACGAAATCAGGGTCTAGTCTAGATTTTTAACGGGGACAGTAGCTTAGGCCTAGGCAGTTCTGTTAGTGCTAGCTATTTTGCCGTAGGCCTAGGCCTAGCTAAGTCTAGATTAGGCTAGTGTCTTCCACTACATTCTTGTTAAATATAAATTATAACAATATGCATGAATGACACACGGTGACATGCAAATTATCAAATTTATTCACCGCTTTTATTTGTACCGCTTTTTTGTCGAGTTTTGATTTTAACACCGACTTTTTGCACCGCTTTTTAATAATTTTGTACCGCTTTTTGGTGGTTTTATTTACCATAAATGTATGTCCCTAAGCTGATTGCTAATAAATAATAATAATATGTGTGTTAATAATGTTGGCCTATTACTCGTCATTAGTATAATCATTAATCAGACACTGTCATGATCCTGCGTAATGAAACAACAACAAATATATTACCTCGTCGACCATCAAGCGGATCTTGTTCTTGCACTGCAGTAGCTCGGTCTCGCAGTTGGCAAGCTTGGAGCGGAGCAACGTCAGCTCCGACTTGAGGGTCTTCTCCTGTTGGCGGACGATCTCGCTCTCCTCCTCCACGTTCGCCAACGCACGTAGCTGGAAACGAAACTACAGGATTGAAATAGAGAAAGATCTTACTTCCAAACTTACCGATTGCAAACATAGAATATGTCACCTTGAAGAAATATTTAACTCGTCAGTAGGCCTAGTCGTTATCAATATACTTAGGCTACGTGTGAAGCCTAGTATGAACATTAAAAATAATTAAGAAAACAAAAGCCATTTGAAAAAATGTGTGACCAAAAGCAATAACAGAATGTTTCAAGAAAAACACAAGCTGCAATAGCACTAGCTTATGATGCCACAGTTAGGTACGGCCTATTCTAATTTAAACTAACTTTTCTCAGTAGTAGTCTAAGGATGATTGAATGGGTCAAGGTTAAGTGATACTGATAGTTTTATAAATAAATTATTAATAGCCTACATCAACCTCTAAGATAAGGGGCATATGATATTAATGCATCGAAGTTACCGATTGTGATTGTTACCGGAAAGTATCTTCATCTTTAATCGATCAAGAGTATTTTTAATTAGGAAGTTACAAAAGTAGGTAATAAGGTGTAATAAGAGTAGGTATGTTTTTACATTTAAGAAGGTAACAAGGGCATGATAGGGCTGACAATTAGCTATGGATCCTTCTTACAGGTCTCCAATAATAGGCCTAAAGGAGGGCCTAGTAGTTTTAAAATAGAAATGAGGTTACCTGATCTTCCCCTAGCTTTGAGGCCTGCTCGATGCGAGCCGACTCTTGGGCCAGCTGTTCGAGCTGCATCTGTTGCTCGCGAGCCTTCGACTCCCAGTAGGCGATCTCGGCATCGAACTTGCCGAGGTCGGCTTGCTGCGACGCGAGTTTCTCGCGCTGGTGTCTCACGAGACGCATCAGGTCGCGGTACTGAGCGTTGTACAGCATCATCTCTTGGGGGGAGTCACCACCGCCCTCCGCTGCTGCTTGCAGCTCCTGATTAGGAACATTTAGGGTTAATTAAACATTGATTTAGATTAGGGAGTTTGTCATTTGAATCAAGTACTACACTTTTACTTCATTTATTTGGTGCTAGGCTACAAACTTTGATTTAGGCCTACTGTCCCCCTCCCCCACTGAAAATCAGTTAGCTATATAACTGAGTGGGTAGACTCTAAATACAATTTATTTATTTTTTATTTTATTTACAATTTAAACACAAGAGCTGTGACTGACTTTAAACAAAGTTTTCCTTGAAAGTATTTCTTTGAATGTGATTTTCTGAAATGTTTGTTGAAGTATTTGAATCGCTCACTGAGTCACCGATTGGGCAAGTTTTGAATTAAGCCTACTGATAGGCCTATTGTTAATTTCAAGTCAACGATCTGTCATTAAGAACAAATTTATAGGCGTACTGCTATGGAGGTATGAACTGGGATTAGGCCTTTTTAAATCAAAAATACAATTGGGAGCAGAAATTTTCCCAGGTGGTAGCTAAAGATAGACGGGCAGCTTGCCCCGCCCCTAGGGAGCTAGAATAAGGCAATAGAGTATAGTCCTACTCCTACCAGTGGTGTTGTATCATACTTACATTCTGAAGGTTTCTCTTGGACTTGCTTTTGCCAGTGGGTGTAGTTGCATCAGCAACAGGTGGCGTGGCTCTGTTCGGACTGCTCCCCGGAGGTGGGGGAGCTCGATACGGGGGAAGCGATCTTTGGGGCGGCGAAATAGGTCGAGGGGGTTCTCTGTAAGGTGGAGCTTCCCTCAGGTTTTTCTCGTCGCGCACTTCCAGTCGTGATGCGCCAGAAAATGTCAGGGACTTGCGAATATCCCGGTTACGGTCGGGCGTCGTTGGCGGCGAAACTGCTGTTGGCGTTGTCGTTGGGGTGAAGCCATTCAGGGAATCGGGAGTTTTCTGACGAACAACACTTGGAGAAGACCATTGGAGAATAAATTGGACATCATTGGAATATTCACCCCACTTTGTAAGTATCTGTAAAAATTAAATTGACAGACTGGTAACCTAAGTCCTCAAAAAGTAAAAACTTCCTGAGGTGTAGGCCTAGCCTAGGCCCTAGCCTTATTCAAGAGAACCACAGCAGAAGGTAAGTATTACTTGCGCAAGTTTATGATAGCCTAGCCTAGGCCTAGTTCCAACATGTCACTAGTTAGGCCTACCTTTAGGGGATGTTCATTTGGTGCCAGCAACCGTTCGTTGTTTCGCCATCGTTCGATCAATGTGAACCGCCCTGTTTTGCCAGTTGCTTGTGCAAGTGCATACACAACATCCTGCAACAACAAGTAAACAATAATAAAGAGGTTAGGTTCATAATGTTTCGATAGATTAGACAATTTTAATACTGTTGGCCTAGCCTAGGCATCTCAGGGCCTAGGCTAGGCCACAAAGCCAACCTAGGCCTAGACCCACCTGACAGGATGTGTTGTCAGTAACGCCACAAACTATCCTCTGTATTCCTTCTACCCACACCTTGAGCTCCATTACAAAATTAGTGTAAATTGTGCATTCCGCTAGTTGTTTTAAGGAATGTAGGCCTGTATGAAAGCCCAAGTCTGTTGGGGTCAACTTCAAAGGAAGTAGGCCTCCCTAGCTAGCCAAGCCCCCGGGCTTAAACTGAGCTACATTTAAACCCTCACCCCAATAAAAAAAACAAAATACCAAAACACAAAAAAAGGTCCAGAACATTATCATTTCCACGTTTAGGCCCCTAAAATTTAAAATTTTAAAAATTAATATGGGTTTCTTTTCCACGCAGTAATACACAAAAGAAACTATTTTAGTAATTTGTGGGTTATTTTCTTTTGTAAAGGGTGAACAACCTACTTTACTTTCGGAGCTTTTTTTGGGCTTTTTAAAATTTTTAAGCAGGTCGCCCAAATTTGGGCGCGATCTCGAAGTAACTGGCTGGAAATAACATCACGCACTCAGCCGGTAAAGTTTTGTACTACAGTACCATAGTGCGGGGAATTCAAATCGAAAAAAAAAAAAAAAAAAAGGAAAGAAACCTACCTAAAAGAAAAATCCATTCTCCCTCAATTGAGGATTTAAAAACATGAAAATATAAAAAGCAAAACACGGAAAAAAAAGGATTGGGATTTAAGCCCCCCAAACGTATTGAAAAAAAAAGGTGAAAAGGAGTTTTTGGATTTTTTTTTTCCCTGCATATTTTAGGGTTAAATTTTTTAAAAAATATGGATTGTACGGGCTTTTTTTACTTTTTAAATTTTTTTTTTGATGGTGTGTTTTTAAATATTGAAGGTAGTATAAAAGGGTCCCCAGCCCGGGTGTCAAAGGGCTGAAAGGGCAATATTTAATATCAGGGTTGGTTTACTTTTTTTTAACTTCATGTTAAGTCCCTACATTTTGTACAAAGGAAAAAAAAGGAAATTTGGGGAATTCCAAGTTTATTGAAAACCAAAGGGTTTAAAAGGAAGGGGGTTGGTTTTTTTTTTGCTGCATATTTTAGTGTTGAATTTTTAAAAAAACTTTATATGGACAGACGTTTCTTTCTTTTTTTCCCTTTTTATTTAAGGGTGTTTTTTAAAAAATTTAAAAGTAGTAATAAATGGTCAAAGTCGGGTAATGTCCAAAAAGAAATGAAAAACAATATCAAAACAGATTTGGGTTTACTTGTTGTACTTTCCCTGTTAAGTCCAACATATTTGTACAAAGGAAAAAAAAAGGATTTGGGAAATAAAAATGTATTGAAACCAAAGGGTTTAAAAGGGGTGTTTGGGTTTTTTTTGCTGCTATTGTAAATGTTTTAATTTTTAAAAAGTTGGGTATGTACAGGGCGTTTCTACTTTTTTCGTGTCATTTTAATGGGTGTGTTTTATCATGTGAATGTAATATTGAATGGTACACAGATGGATTGACTTCACAAGACTGAAAGACAATTCAAAAAGATTGGTTGCCATTGTTGTACTTTCATGTTAATGTCAACTTCATTTTTACACGGAATAAAATTAAAGGATTGGGACTTACCAACTGTATTGAAAACCAAGGTTGAAAAGTGAAGTGTTGGATTGTTTTTGCTGTTATATTGTAGTGTTGAAATTTGTAAAATGTTTGATATGTGCAGACTTTTTCTATTTTCTACTTGTCAATGCTTAATGAATTGTTTTAAAATGAGTGTAGTATATAAATGGCCACAGACGGATAATGTCACAAGATGAAAGACAATATCAATATCAGATTGTTTTATTTGTTATATTTTAATGTTCAAGTCCATACATATTTGTACTTATGTTTGGTTTGGTTGAAGATTTTGTATATATTTCTTTATGTAATGCTAATGAAATCATGACATGTAATATAGTAGTATAATGGTCACAGACGGATAATGTCACAAGACTGAAAGACAATATCAATATCAGATTGTTTTATTTGTTATATTTTAATGTTCAAGTCCATACATATTTGTACTTATGTTTGGTTTGGTTGAAGATTTTGTATATATTTCTTTATGTAATGCTAATGAAATCATGACATGTAATATACTCCGAACATGGTTACATGGGAGGAGTCTGACATTATGCAAATAAATCTATCTATCTATCTTTATATCATAATTTAAGTTTTACTATTCTCTGTATTTCATGACCGCTGTCTTATTAAATAGCGGGCGAAAAGGATATAAAAGGATTTAAAAAGTCACTAAAGCTACTGCCTAAGGCTCACCCGGTTTAGATTAGTAAGAGAGAGGGAAATAAAGGGAGAGAGAAGAGGGAAGCACTGGTCAAGAACTCTGTGACTCATCCATGAGTGTGATGAAGTACACATATATGAACGGAAGATGCAAAACAAAAAGAAATATGAAATAAGACAGGAAGACAAAAAATAAACAAGAAAAGGATATGAATATGATGGATGCTAAGAAGGAAGGAAGGAAGAATAAACCTACCACCGAATACCGTCAATAGTAGGAGAGAGAACCAATACCAAATTTCTGTAAATGCCTCTTGCAAAATGTAGATACTATTTTATCATTGTTTATCGAGTGTTTCTTTAAACTCACTTACCATTTGTCACACAGTTTGTTTCCTGTACTCGGCGAATTTTCGACGAGGATCCCCTCATCTTCGTCCGGCCACGCCAGACACACTGAGGTCCAAAGTGTTTTGGGTTTGGCTTGGGGGTGGATGGGCTAGTAAGCAAGCTCTGGATACGTAATCTACCACCAGAGGTTTCCAACTTGTGTGTAGTTCTAGACTTGGTTGGCTGATACTGTCGAATGCACAGAGCATTGCTGCTGCTTCTTTAAGTTTGCGCGTTCTGGGGTGATTGTCTTTAAATAAAATTTGGGATTTGTCCAATTTTATCGGTTGGTTGCATTCATACTTGTGGTCTTCGAGTCACGAGCAAATTGTTCCTTTTCCTAATTAATTTTCCTATTAATTAGTGAAATCCAATTGATATTAATTTATTAGTGTTTATGCTTAATTTTCTATTGACAAAGAGAAGTTCAGGTCAATCCTCTGTGGTTTCATATATTCTCTAAATCAAATACCATAGCGGGTACAATACTTTATTTAACATCATTCTATCCTGTATAAATCAACAGTCAATAAAAACTTGAACTTCAGTTGAAAAACTGATTTATAAAGGACTTTGCTTTTGAGGTTACAGTATTAATATTTTGTTTAATTTGGGCAGGGTTAACGAAGTTGATAGGCGTCCAAAGCATATAGTTTTGAGTCTCATTCTAAAATACGTTACATGATGCACTTGTCTTGTAAATTACATCTGCCATATGTATACAATGTATTGCAGAATGAAAATTAATGTATTGGCATCATATTCTGAACTGTGATAAAATAAAATATAATAACGAAAGGCAAACCTCTCCACAATCTTCTTTCGGTCTAAGATTCCATCACGATCACAATTCCCACCATTAGGCAGGGAGCTCATGGTTGAATACCATTAGTGGTCGGTGGCTGCGACCGGACCGGACACATCTTGCAGACATCCATGGCCGGGCGGGGGTGCCGTTTGTGCCACAAGAAATCCACAGTCTACGGTTAAAAATATGCTTACCTTCACAAAATATCTGTGCAGTAATTTATACACAAATGTAAAATGCACGTTTCTGGGGGGGGGGGGGGCGGGCGGCCCCGTCTGTATGCTCAGGGGAGGAACAAGCTACCACCGTTCCAAAGCCACTGTACAAGATCCAATTGCAGATGGGTTTTTAACCCATTTTGTCTCCGCTGAACTACTAGACTACCAGACAGTGATTCTCAAATAATTAAATCCGATTACTTTTCCACAGCATCAGTGGCGGATACAAGGGGGCGGGGGGGCGGTCGGCCCCCCATGATTATGTCCTAGATCCGCCACTGCACAGCATGCAGTGATGTCTGTTCGGTCGGCAGGTTCTTGTGTACCCTTTATGCAATAGAAAGAAACCCTTCTTTCGATTTGATATTAATTGCCTATGAAATAATATGGCGACATGATGAACTGTGGAACTGCTTTACATCTCCTTACCATTAATAATATTACATAGGTGTGAATGGATATGTGCAGATTATGTAATGACGGAGTACACAACAGGCAACACCTGCTGTTACGTGCTAGATCAAAGAAGTGTTGGCGGAAATGCCAGAGGACATGACACAGTAACGAAATAATAATGTGAATTGTAAATGAGGGCACAGAAATTTACAATAATGTTTTCAAGGATTATGCAGAAAAGATGTCACAAGGTTTGCAACCGTGCCCCCCGCCCCTATTCAAGCAGCCTGTCTCGTGGGCTACTGACACAAATGTTGGTTGAGACAACACTTTGAGTCTGGGTTTTCTTGTGTCGCGTAACTCAAGTTTAGTCACTCTGATTTAGTAAGCTCTGGTACTATCTTCAAAAACAATTAAAACCTGGCACCCTGTAAAAGATGACGCTTTAGTGGTAGACCAACCGCTTCATGGCTGACAAAAAGTATTTCAATATTATTGGAATAATCTTAGCTATCCAATATATGTATTTACATTTGGTATAAGACATTTTGAAATCGGTACCATATAGGCAATAAAAATTACTTGATTTCCTCCTCTCCGCCTATCATAGTCAAGTTAAAATTGAAATTGTTGCCCGTCAGTCGCCCAAAGCTAGCCAGCTTGTTTGGCCCATGTTTCCTGTTAAAAATACTCGTCTCTTGTTGGTCATTGTTCGCTCGTCGATGGTGTCGGTGCCAACAGGGTTGGCTTGGTCTGTTTATAATTAAGTACAGGCTGTAGTAGGCATATAACATTATTTATTTTGAATTTAATTACGGTAGTTTATATCTTGGATGATAGTAATGTAATGGCTAGTTAACTACAAAACATGATATGATGCATTGAATACCTAATGAAAATTGTACGTATGAGAAAGCAATAAAAGGAGTTGTAGGGCCTATGTCTATTTTAGACGGCAAAATTCCACCTTTTTTAATAATTAAAGACTTGAGAGAATTGAATACCGGTAATTCTGCATAAGTAATAAAGTATGATGATTCTCTTGTTCTTGAAACAATGAGTTGGATGGAAAAATTGGCTTGTCTAAATTGGCTTTAATGAAGAATATAGTAAAGTCACGTATATTTTTTTAAATCTGTTTGAAAAAAGTTTAGTATGTTGAAAACAAATCTAGATTCATACATAACACAAGTTTCAATATGCTATCAAGTTGTTTACAATATGTATTTATTATCATTTGTCATCATAGCCTATATTTGATTCCATCCCAACAAAAAGTAGGTAATACTATATTTCACATACATATTTTACACAGAACTATGACAGTTTAATATACACATCAAATATGTTTATATTATACATTGATATGGAACCCAACTTACAAGTTAATTAAGAAACATTACAAATCTTTTTTGATTATTCGTGGTTTACAAAATATATATTTTTTGTAATAATAATATTTCAATAGCATAACATTGTTACGTATATTCTGGATATTTCACAGGAATAGAAAGAAGTATGATGTGTGTATAATAATAATATGTTCTTCGATGCACCAGAGTATGGTACAGACCGGAATGACAAACGCGAGTACACCCAGAAATGTTTAGCACAGTACAGTACATGGCAAACTAGGTTTAGGATGCGCAAGAATACTTGATCAGAGTAATGGACGTAACGAGCCATTCAAGCTTGTGATTGTCTTGTCAGGTGGGGGACGAGTGGTTTATGCTCAAGTTTTACAATCACCGCTGTCACTAGAAGAGTAGAGCTAACGATGATCTTGTGCTCCGATCATTTGCTCAGCTCACCGAGAGTAGAGTACATATCTTAATAAAGAAGCGGGGAGTGGGCAGCACATACACAACAACCGACCAAGTATCCATACGAAGAATGGCTCATCGTGATCGAGAGACTCGAGTAAGGTGACCAAGTATCCATACGAAGAATGGCTCATCGTGATCGAGAGACTCGAGTAAGGTAGTATTCTGTAAATGCTTTAAATGCACTATCCACCAGGGTTAAAAAATATTAAAACAGAAAATAAATAACTATGCAATTATATTATTATATACATTAAAGATACACCGGAGAGTACAGAATTTGTTGCTTTGTTCAGTTTATAATATAAGCTTGCGATGGAGAGCAAAAATAAATAACATTATTTATATACATAGGCTGAGGCCTACATAATATAATATGCATCAGCTATAAATTATCGCATAATGATACAAGAATGTCTTTCATTAGAAGATTATACGATTTTGATACGGTGTAACACGAAATAATAAATTTACATTTGGTATAATACTTTTTTTTAAAGTTTGCAATATACTCTTTGATAAGGGTAAACAATGAACTTTAAATAAGTGCTGGTACTGTACTAGAAGCCTACAGTTGTAACAAAAATAATTCAACATGTTCAATCATTATAAATTAATTATTCTTATTATTTTCTTATAGTCTCTTTTATAATTTTCTTAATCTTCAATGGCTAGAGAACACAACATATTTCGGAGGGAAGTCTTGCAACCATGTTACCATCATGGATGGGAAAAAATAACTAAAAATATAGAATTCTGTAGTAACAAGAAAATAAATTAGAAACGTCATAATAACAGATGGTCCGCCCACAACAAAGTTGGCCCTCGAATTTCACCAATTACGAGAACTTGTAAATTTATCAAAACAAAATTACTTTGACGACTTTTCGCTAAAGGCGTAAACCAAGGGTCAATGGTGTAAAATAAAATAAAGCTATTAGATGTTTCAAAAATATAAAGTACATGAACACCAAATTTTAAACTTATTAATTAAATATTAATAATTTTTTTTCCAATTGGTTAAATACCATTGGAAAATTGGACAAATTATCCTGCAGCAATAGCATAATATGTACTTGTTATCAAATACATTATACAGTAGGCCAACCCATGGTCTGACTTACTTGATAAGTTTCATAAAATAAGTGTATACAGGGCAATATTCAATTTGGTACGAAGTTTGCTACTAGAATATTCTAGCTTTGCTGGCCTTTATGGAGTAAATTACTTCAGTTACCTATAATTATAAATGATTGATTCCAATCCATTAATGGAATTAGGATTGAAAAGTTATCAATCTAGCCAACCAAATATATACTTCTGCATATTTGTTGTTCAGTTATCTCCTGCTCATTAAGCACGTTTCATATTTAAATTATGCGAATCACAGTATAAAACAGAAATGTAGTTAGTGTTCCCATCAATGATCACACTTGAAAATAATGAATTTACTTAATTAATGTAATTAATAATGAATTATGTACAGGCCATTCAACATTTTGTTTTGATTACCGGCACCATCCTCCCGATGCCCCTTACAGACGAGAATAAAGAACAATAAGTCAAGACAACTAATAATGATTCTATGAATGTATAACTAATGATCGGTGATGATCAGGTTAAAGGTGTGTAGCGCGCTTCTTCCGGAACAGGCTGCTGAGGACGCCGGAGCGCTTGTCTTTCCGCGTGGCCGTCTGTTCGCTCTCCGAAGAGCTCTCGCTGTGTTGGCGCGGGGGTGGGGGGGAGGTGTAGGGGGGAAGGGTGCTGGGCCGTCCAGCTGCCACGGGCTGCGGACACAAATACGAATTAGTAAAGTATGGAACTTGCCACATCAGATTACACCAAACAATAAGGCACAAGCCATAATTTGACATTTCGTGATCCCACATTGTAAAAAACTCGAAGTATTTCTGAATGAAAATATTTTGTGTTGGTGTTGATATTTTTTTAAAGACATCCAATCTGATCATGGAGGTCTGTTGTAAAATTTGGTATCATTTCTACCAACATTATTATTTTTGTTTAGCCTTGGTTTTATAGTAGGCGACTGTGACGCTGTTATGATGGTATTATAGAAAGAAATTTAAAAAGCATTATCTTATCATTTATCAACCAATAACGCAGTCACTAGGATTGTGCAAACCCACTATTTTTACTTCGAACTCAAACTTTCATAGATTTTAAAATCAAACTTCGAACCGAACCTAAAGGGATATCAAACAGTTATAACTTATAACAGGTAAAATAAAAATAGTGATAAGTCTGGACCGGCATCTCCACCAAAAAAGTATGTAACTTCTGGACCGGCCCCTCCACCAACCAAATTTTTGTTTTAAAATTTGTACTACCTATAAACTGAGAACCATTTTTGACATGTCAAATAATAGGTGCCCGCACACCACTACAAATTAGTACAATTTTTTTAAAATTCATACTTTTTTCACTCACTTTTTTAAAGTTCAAGTTTGAGTTTGAATTTCTAACGTTCCATCCCTATCAGTCACCCTTTCAATTATCACTGATGTTTATTTTATTATTGTGCATTCCCACAAAAAACAATCAAGATGTTTGATAATTGATAAATCACTACTAATATAAAAAACTACTATTACTGAATGATACCAGTAAGTACTGATTGTATAAACAACAGCGTTAGCTACCACCTATAAACATGAACCTTTAATAACAGTCACTGGTACAGTTTAATTGATTTAGTTAAAGGGGCTAAAAACCCCAAAAATTATTTTTTACCACGTGATCTATAGCACAATACTACACTTAAATGACCGTTTAAAAAATTATATCTTGTAACTGTGATTTAACACGAATTTTTTAATTTTTTTGAACCAGAAATTGGCGAAAATTGGTGTTTTGGAAAATTTCCTAAATCGGCTTTAACCTGCTTCTTTTTTGGTCCACATAGATACTAGAGCATAGTACCAATCTAAAATGCCCCTTTATAACATCGTGTCTTGAAACTGTGCCCAAATATACCCTCAAACACGCAAAAATATGCATTCCAAAATCAAACCCCATCTTGGTAATCAGCATATTTTGACCGAACTACTGGCCCAAATTACAAAACAAAATATAGAGAATTTACAGAAAGGCTGTCGAGTACGTCAATAATGGCCAATATTTTTTTGGATCAAAATCCTCCAAGGTCACGGGGCATAAAGATCGTCCCCATGTTATTTCTTATGGGAGATTTTTGCCGATGGGACCTAGCTCGAAAAATGTCATGTTTGACAATTTTTTGGGGGGTCATGGTGGCCCCAATGATTTTTCTGTTAATTGCTAAATTCATTACTAGTTAGCTTGAATGGAATATATATTTTGAGTTTAGCGGTTAAATACCCCTTTAAGTAAAACCCGTCCTACCTGTTGGCCAGGATGTTGTGGGTGATGTTGAGGTCCGATGTTGCCGTACATAGCTACAAAACAAGAAGCAACAAGATTAAACATCGAGTATGCTGTTGGGCGTTCTTATAGGCGAGGAGCACTCACAACAAAAGCATTCCTTTAACGAGGTTAAACTTATAGAAACACATTAAATAGAATACGTTGATTAGACTTTTACTCGTTGTTAACATTTCTCAATCACTCTGGTTGTCGTTCAATCGTTAAATTATAGTACTTTGGGTCATGAAAGCTTTAAACAACACAACACAACAGATCTAAGTGACTGTACGTCAGATTCATAAATTCATAGTCAAACAACAACAATAATAAACAACACTTTACACTCATACTGTTAGTAAGGTTTCATTTAGTCAATCATGGGAATGCTGGTGAATCTGACCCTATAGACTTTTGATAAAACATTTGATAAACATTGCAATTATAGAGCAATAGCTTGATTTTAAATCACATAATGCTCAGAAGCAACTTTTTATTTAATCTCATATACTTTTATTAACACTTTTGTGCCTTGAACGAGTTTTCTCTTTTAAAATTCAAGCTCAAAATCGCCATACATGAGCTACTTTACACTCATACTGTTAGTAAGGTTTCATTTAGTCAATCATGGGAACGCTGGTGAATCTGACCCTATAGACTTTTGATAAAACATTTGATAAACATTGCAATTATAGAGCAATAGCTTGATTTTAAATAATATAATGCTCAGAAGCAACGTTTTATTTAATCTCAAATACTTTTATTAACACTTTCGCTAAACGAGTTTTCTCGTATAAAAATTCGAGCTCAAAATCGCCATACATGAGCTAACTCGTTTAAGCATCCGAGCGGGTATTAGTTTCACATAGCGCCGAGAGATCACGCGCTATGTTCAAAGTGCTCGGTGAACTGGTGTATGGCATACAGCGTGAAAATTATTAGTAGTTAACACACAAATGCTCGTTCCCTGCTTGGCAGAGAACAGTTGATTCAGACAATTCAGACCTACCCTGCATGGCAGTGAAGGTGCTGGCAATTAAAAAAAACAACAACAAAAATAATTCAGTTCAATTGTTACAAAACTTCAGTTTTAAGATTCCGGGATTACAACATAATTAGTGTGAACACTGAACAGTACTCTAAGCCTATATAGCATGAGCATGACAAAGGTGTTTAAGCCATGTGTTCACCTAATCCAATAAAAAATTGAGTTCTCAGGAGGAAATTTTGCATTGAAATATGTTTCTAGAGGTACTAGTGAAAGAGGGATAAAATACGTAATTGCCATAACAATTTAGAGCTCTTGCTTATGTGTATAACGTATGTTAAACAATTTTTTAATTGCAGTGGCGTTGGCGGTAGGTCAACACAAAATCTAAGCTGAACAATAACTGAAGGGTGCCATTCCATGATGTACTACAAAACAGTAGCCCTTGAGATAACCATCTGACCAAAAACAAAAAGTAAATCCCAAATGCTCAGAGCAAGTTTTACACTCATAGGGGCATGTATCATGATTTGAAATGGCACCTTTCAAAATAATATTATAACCAGAAAATGCATGATTAGTAGATGATCTAAAAAGCAAAAAAATGTGGGCAAATGGAAAGATTATTATAAGCAACAGCTTCAAGCATTGTTGGCAATTTCTTGTTTGCGCTGGCAAACAGCAAAATACTTTGCACATGCGTATGCCATTGAAAGAGAAATAAAGCATTCTCTAGCGAGACTTCTCTAAACATTGTTAAGATACAGTTACAAAAAATTAATTGATATGGATGATTTTAAGCTTTGTTGAAAGGCCAACAACTTGAATCTGTTATTTTGGTTAAATAAGAAAAATAATTGTACATACATGATTATTAATCTATGCTACTAGACATAGCTAGGCAGAGTTAAAATATCAAATGGATGCTTTATAGATAGGCAGGAAAGATATTTGCTACAAGTTGCTTATGTCACTGTCTTCAGAGGATATGCTGAGGCAAGAGCATAGCATATTGTTCTCTTTTATTCAGTCTTGGTAAAATCCACAAAAAAATGTTTTCCGTCTTGTAACAAATCACTGTGATCAGTTCCTTACCGCGGCGGACACACCGCCAAGAAGAAGAATGAGTTCACAGTTGTGGAGTAGAGTACAAGCGATCAAGGTCATGGTTTATGCAGAGAAACAGATAACATAATTCATGAATGAGAATGCGCCTGAAGAATGCTTGCAGGGCAAGGTATGAGCAGAGAAAGTAAAAAGAAACACAGTTTAAAGTCATTACAACAAACTTCAAGGGACTAATAATTATATGATTTTGTAATAAGTATTTATTGGAAGAAAAAAAATTGAGGAGCCACAAAATCACTGCGTGTTGTATGGTACTTTGTTGGTATAATAATTTTTGTCATTACTTTTGACTGTACCTCAAAAATGAATTTCAAATCAGAAATAACTCACATCACCATTACATATTGATAAAGAAAATTTAGCCACGTGTTCAAGACAAATTAAACTTCACAAATGGGTAGGTACACAAATTTGATTGAAAAATTCAAAACGAGTGAAATAAACAAAGTTCACACATGCAGCAATAAAATCAATTTTGGAAATTATGTGCAATGCATACTTTAGATCGATTCTTTATCATGATACTATCTAAGTAAAAACAAATCAAATCCGAGCGCTTGCACTCAACTCCGCCTATCCTCTAAAGACAGTTGACCGAATCAAGCCGCATGCATGTGCATCTGCATGCAACGAACACATCAACGCAACTAACCCTGATGGTGATGATGCTGATCCTGTGGGTGCCAGTTGGTTCGGCTCTGGACAGGTAGCGGCCGGTGGGGGGGCGCGGACGAGGGCAGGGGAGGGGGGGGCTCTGGAAGAAACAACATGCCATGACGGACAACACAAAGCAGGCCACTCGGAGGGGAGGGAGGTACAAACAAACACAAAGCCCCATATGATCAAGCAAAACAAGCATGTAAATTACTAACTTTATATCGTTCCTTACAACCTTAGCAGAAAACGTCGGGCAACTCTTGGGGTGTATAACCTAGGCTAGTGAAAGAATGGCTAGAGCCTTAAACTGAAATTAAAATTAAATTAACTGTTTTAAGGACACATGTTGCATCGTTATGCACACTTCAAAAATTCTAACAATGGGAAAACAAAGAAATAAAACTTATTTACCACTTTTCTAGAATAAGAAAACAAATGTAAATGAGATCATAAATATCACCACAAACTCGTGGCTCTGGCAGTAGAGCGCTCATGCAGTGACGGATGCAAGGAAGTGGGGTGTAAGTATTGAGTAGCGACACACGACGATATGTTTTCCAATATCGATAGCGAACTCATTTTGAAAGATCACAATTAATATCGATATTAGGGCTGGGCTATGACATAAAGTTCAAATATCGATAATTGTCAAAAATTTCGATATCGATATCGATATATCGAAAGCAATACACGTATTTTAATATCCCCTCCCACATAACAGTTTGCAGTGAAATGAAAAACAAAGTATTTTCTAAACCATTGTATTTATTGATTAATTACATTTGGGTGGTTATTAACTGATGAAACTTTTAATGAAGGGTATTTTTGTTATTACCGTATCGGTCCGAATATAGCGCGATGTTTTTTTCCGAAAATACAATCTCAAAAACAGCACTCGCGTTATTTCCGCGCGCTTGCATTTGAAATAGCGCCTGGCTACCCGCAATACAACTCGCGCGCTTTGGCTGCTGCGCTTCGCCCCGCCCACCCACTCGATGCCAGCCGAACTCGGGGGAACCTAGCCGACGGCCTCGACCAGACCAGACCAGCTGTCTGCTAGTCGTCGCACAGTTACTTGTCTTGATCACGTCGTGACCTAGCTTGACCTACATGGACTTTGATCGTCGGGGTTGTCTATCTACGTTGCTAAGAGTCTACGTAACGTAATAATGAGTGATGATGAAGAAGGAGAAGATGAAATGGCTCAAGATGAACAAATGAAGACTGCTGATCGCGTGGAAAAGAAAGGTTCCTCTGCCTTACAAATCAGCAAGGAATTGCGAAGGAGCTACGACGTAAACTTCAAAACAATGAAGACCAGGAATCAGACTGGTGAACTGTGGACTGTGGTTGGCATATGTGAGCTTGTGCTTGGCCCTACCCTGTTAAAAACCATAGGCCTAGGCCCTAACATTGTTCAAAATGTTTTGTGGTAAGACGGACACGGCCGGCCGGCCGGCTGGTTATGCGCGCGCAGCGGGTGAAGGGGGGACGGACAAGTGTAGCGACGAGTGGTAAGGGGAGGAGATGAAAGGTGATGAGAACAAAAGTTTTAAAAGTTATAATATTTTTTCACAGGCAATTGAAACGTGGAACATTAGAAATCATAACTTGATTTTTGAAAAAAAATTAATTTTTTTTTAGACTTTTATTTTATTTTTAAATTAATTACTTTTTTCGATATTTTTTCGATATTCAACCAAATATCGATATCGAAAAAATCGGCTCATATCGATATCGTATCGAAATATCGATTTCTTTGCCCAGCCCTAATCGATATCGCAATATTGAATTTTTTTCGACTGCAAACAAGGCAATGTTTAATTTTTTGTTTAGTTTGTAGTAGAGATCTAATTGAAAACTTGCCAATCTTATTTTCGGGGCTTGATATTGATCTGCTGTCAATGCAGAGCTTTTCAAACGAATTTATTTGAAATACGTTGTTTAAGCCACGTCATAAATAATGAAACATTTAGCGCATAAAGATCACAATTTAGAAAAATTAAATCCACATGTGTAGTGCCGGTAGTCACTAAGGCAATCACTGGCCAGATAAAATCATATATGCAGTGCACTTCTTGAATCGAGAGTGACGTTAGAGAGCTTTAGCGTGCACCTGCATTTGCTTCGCTTGTATGCATTCGTATGCCACTCACTCATCGTGGGCATATTTAGTTCTTTGACGAAGGGGGTTATTGTAGATGCCGAGTGGGGGAACATACTGCTAAGCTGCAGAAACGCATACTGCAGACCAATATTTAACATGGAGTAAGATAAAGTTACAATATCGTGATCTTTCCGATATGATGCAGGGATTTCAACATAGATAAAATAGGTCAATATAATCAATACTGTTGGTGTTGAGCGTCACTAGGTGTAAGGAAGGACAAACACAACAAGCCATGACGAGAAAGCAGAAGATTTATTTTGGTGAATAACTTTTAAATAACTGCTGCTCAGCAAAGAAGTAAGCTTAAGACTTGAATTAGGTAGTCATAATGTATACTACAAATATCTACCCCCCATTGTTTATATTTCATAAACAGACCATCTAAGTTCCATGCAGAAAAAACAATTTGAGAAACTTGCATTCATCGAATAGGGACCAAATCTATGTGTTTTGATTGTAGCCTAGGCCACATATCATAGCCTACATAATAAACACATAGAGCCTATTTACTGTAGTTTCAAGTAAGATTTGAAGTTAGTACAAATTTAAAAATAATAAATATTATTAAATATTAATATACTAACTAAATACAAATGTTGTCCACTTGGTCACACCTACTAATTAGTTTTCAGTAGGGGTCATACATTTTACTATCTGCCTTGTGACTATGATGGCTTCAAAGATGTCATTAAAAGTGTGCACGAGACAGACATGTACACGGCACGCTCGAAAGCACTCAAATTCAGATGTACAACGCTCTAGAGAAAAATTGAAACAGCATACAAGAATTCTAAAATGCACAAGACACAGATATTATTTTTATGCAAAAGAACATACAACAAACAGAATTGATGTATGTAATAAACCCCACTGTACACCACTGTTACGCATTAAGTCGACGCAATTGAAAAAAGAAGAGGTTGTTCCTGCCGCATTGACTTTACGCTTAACAATGATGGAAGCAATTCTGTTTGTTGTATGTTCTTCTGCATAAAAATATCTATGTTTTGTACATTTAAAAATTCATGTATGTCGATTCAATTTTTCTCCAGAGCGTTGTACATTTGAATTCGAGTGCTTACGGGCGTGCCAAGGCATAATTGTCTAGTGAAGACTCTTAATTTAGTATTTACTAGGAAAACGCTTAAGTCCCGCCGCGTTGTTGGATGAGCGTAATATTGGTGCATTGAGCTGCCATTGTGTTATGCGGATTTTCTGTTGTTCTGTGAAAAAATTATTACTAAGTCGAAGATTTTTTAAAAATTAAATTAAATAAAATTAAAAATTTACTTAATTTTTTTATTAATCGTAATTTTAAAAAAAGAAAAAAATCGTAAAATTGCGATTTTCATAAGAAATAATTATTCGATTGCGCTCAAATTTCACCAGAATATCTTAATTCATAAAATTAAGGTTCTGTGAAAAAATCTTTAAAATCGGATTAAGCATGTAGGTGTTATAAGTCGAAGAAATTTTTTAAAAATAAAAAAAAATCGTAAAATTGCGATTTTTATGAGAAAAGAATTTTCGATTGCGCTCAAAAACTTGGCAGTTCTAAGTTCAGAGATTTCGAAGGCCTCCATAAAATTTTATCAAAATTGGAGTATCGGTTTAGCAGGAATCGTGTAAACAAACACACAATAATACAAACAGAAAAAAAAGAAAAAAGAAAAACATTTTGGATTTTTTTCTCCAGTGTAGTGAAATGGAATCTTCGCTTCGCTCGCTACGCTCGCTACGCTCATCCAATCAATCACAATGATCATGTTGCAATAATAGTCATTTCTAGAAGAGTACATCCCTAGACAAATCTGCACTTGGAACAGTAAATAATATGACTTGACCATGTTGACTTTATTACAACATAAGAATTTACCAAAGAAACTAATCAAGACAATCTTCCTGTTACTAGTGATGACATCGGGTCAAAAAGTTTAAACTGGTTCCTCCATGTTGCAAGAGGTTTTTAAAGGTCAATTTTTGTTCAATGTATCATCCTTATGTGCAAATTTTTTGGAAGCAACTCTATGGTCGGGAGTGAGCTGGCTTTGGCGCCCGCGCTTTGTTACGTATGACTGCCGACAGTCGAGTGTCATTGTAGCAGCCTCGTGCATCAAGGCCGGTTGAGTGCATCATAATCAGCTAGCGAGAAAGGATAGATTGCCAGCTGCATCATCACGGGCTACGTGGAAATAGACGGCACAAGAAACGGTGTGTAAAATTACCATTTGTTTGGGAAAACGTCAGGAAAACATGACCTTGAAGTTCACCGTTGTACAGTAGAACTTCAAATAATGAAACCGGTTTGAAAAGTCGAAACTGGGTCGCTATAGAACCGGTTTCCGGGTACTCGATGTCATCACTACCCCAAACTACGGTAATTCTTGTTGCTGTTATAAAGTCCCTTCTAAGTAACCTTGTACAACAAGACACGAGCAGAGTTAGAACCTTCGCTTACCTGCGTCAGAGCTGCGTCTCCAGGCGTCACCGTTCTGTGCCGACCCCCGCACAGGCTGGTAAGAATTTCTGTGTGAAGCGCCGTCCACAGAATCTACAAGAAATAAATATTGCTGTTCCGAGAGATGGTATGTTGTACATTATACAGGTAAGAGATGTATGCCTATGTAATACTAGACATATGTGAGTGGATAATCTTCAGCAGGCAAATTTTTAACATTTAAAAACAAAATTTGCATCCCTAAAAAGCCATCAACAAGTCAAGTTCATCATTGTTTCTGGACAGGTTACGAGCTTAACAACTTAACCAAATAATTAATTTAGAAAATAGTTCAAAAAAATACATTTTCTCCCATTTTTTGCCTGATGATAAAATTATATAAAATTAATAATTAAAAAATTAAGGCCTGTAGAAAAACATATTCTTGCCCATTGCTGGAACTGTGATGGTCTACAAGTTATCCCTAGAACTGTGATGGTCATGGTCTCACCTGGTCTAGACCTGAGCGTGACGACCTCAGTGGTGGGGGCCCGCGTGGGGACGGGGGGAGGGGCGGTTCGGGGCGGGATCGGGGGCTTCTCTTGGGGCGAGCGCTCCGGCGACGAGCCTCGACTCGATGCGGAGCTAGCGCCACCGTCTCGACGAACTATCGGGGGCGTTTCCACGTTCGCAGATCCCTGGAACATGGCATCGGACAACACGGTAAATATAAAGTATATAGGTGTGTATTTTACTTAAAGGGGCTAAAAACCCCAAAAAATATTTTTTACCACGTGATCTATAGGCACAATACTACACTTAAATGACCGTTTAAAAAATTATATCTTGTAACTGTGATTTAACACGAATTTTTCAAATTTTTTTTATCCAGAAATTTGCGAAAATTAGTGTTTCGGGAAATTTCTTAAATCGGCTTTAACCTGCTTCTTTTTTGGTGCACATAGATACTAGAGCATAGTACCAATCTAAAATGCCCATTTTTTACATCGTGTCTTGAAACTGTGCCCAAATATACCCCCAAACACGCAAAAATATGCATTCCAAAATCACACCCCATCTTGCTAATCAGCATATTTTGACCGAACTACTTGCCCAAATTACAAAACAAAATATAGAGAATTTACAGAAAAGGCTGTAGAGTACGTCAATAATTTAATGGCCAATATTTTTTTGGATCAAAATCCTCCAAGGTCACGGGGCATAAAGATCGTCCCCATGTTATTTCTTATGGGAGATTTTTGCCGATGGGACCTAGCTCGAAAAATGTCATGTTTGACAATTTTTTGGGAGGTCATGGTGGCCCCAATAATTTTTCTGTTAATTGCTAAATTCATTATTAGTTAGCCTGAATGAAATATTATTTTTTGATTTTAGCGGTTAAATACCCCTTTAAGGTCAAATTGCATTTATAGAGAGTGCAATAGAGTACAGTTTTCATAAGCAACTGGATTTGTGTTTCACATTTAGGTACCGTCATTTAAGCTATCTGAAAAATGTATTTATTTACAGTATATTAATTGGTTACAAGAAATCTTTTAAAATGACAATGCCTTTGAGAACTCAAAAACAGTCCCTTAGCAATATTTGCAAAAATCTTTAATATGTACCAACAATAATTAGTTTTGTAACTCTCTGTTTCAATGCGAACCTAATGTAAACACTAAATAAGCCAGTGTCCACACTTTACACTGGCTTTTGGGCTAGTGTTATTAGAGCGAGTTTTAACACTGAAGCGAACAAACGGGCCAAAGTGGCTCATTTCACAAAAGTGTGTGCGAATGAACAAACCTAATGAATCCAACTTCCAACAACATACCTTGCGTGACTCGTCGTAGCTAAGTAGTTGGAGGCTGGGTGGCAGCCGCGCGTGGAACGTGATCTTGTTGACCCAGTCTTCCATCTCGCGTTCCGTGTTGGCCAGGAACAAGAACTCGGAGCCGTCGGTACAACTCAGACGGAACACATTCTTCCGCTTCGTGTAGTCCTCCGCCTTCTCGCACTTTGCTTTCAGGATGATGATGGGAGAAGTCACCGCCTTCTGTGCGAGGAAGTCTTCGTTGTCCTTGAAGAAACATAGTAGCTGGCCGCACAACACTGCAATGCCACAACATAGACAACACATCAGACAAACATACAACAAGCAAGTTTAAAATAGTATATCATAAATAGAAATGCATCATCTAATTTGAATATAATAAAATATACTATTTGAACAATATTTCTTAGCTATTCCAGCTAATAATATGTCTATCCAGATTAATACTGCATCTTGTAAGTACTATTTTTGTTTTCTACAGTACAATTATGTAGTACTGGTAGTTGTTTTTATACAAGCATATGTAAACAAATACTTATATAATGCCATAACCCAGTCCTAGATTAAACTTATAATTATTTAGGTAGATTCAAGACTTTGCGGTTATAAATTATAATAAGCATATTTTTAAATAAAGCTATAACTTTTATTTTTAATAAAAAATTTTAACTTAAATAATACACCCCTGTAGAAATGTACTTTGAAATGATCTTGCAATATGGTTCATTGTAAATGTACAAGAACAAAGCAAGAAGCAAAACAAAAAGATCCCATTCTAAATTCATTCCTTGAGAAAGAAAGAAACTGTCAATCAGCCAAATGTGCCACCCACCTGTGTGATAGTTCTTCCACGACCTGACGGGCGCCTTCTTTCCTCCGCTCTGCAGCTCGTGTTTCCGGTCGAGCGGTCCTTGGATCTCGACCGGCGGAAGCTGGTCCATGCGGTGCATCTTGCGGAAACTCTGCGACCGGCGCCGGGTGGTGAAACTAGGCGTCCGCTTGGGTTTCTTCAGATCCACCTTCATGCTCTCCGCTCGTTTCACGTCTGAGGGCATCAAGATATTACAGTGTTGACGAGATTTCTTGTCCGAGAGTAGGCCTACCTAGTCTTTTGTGTCGTCTTTGAAGCTACAGATACCCACCAGAATATATCGATATATATTACGATATAGTTGCTTAAAATATAATGATATTGATAATCAATTTTCATGTTATATTTTCATAGTCCAATATAATTGAAATATAATTGAAAAATTTGAAAGGATATTTCGCCGCGTCGTAGTGGCCCCTTTGACATCCCTAGTATTTATTGAATGCATTTAATCACACAATAAAAGACAAATTTTGCCCAGGGACTCTTAACATTCTGGTAATATATTGATATTAAGATATATTATATATTATTATCTTGTTGTAAATGAGAGTAGCAAGCGGAGCAGGAGCAACGATTAGCAGAGAAGCTGTGGATGGAAGGACACCTCAGACAGGAGACGGTGACTATGACTCGGATAAAGACATTGGGACAAGACACAGACAAAAAGAGACTCGCTCACCTCTTCGCTGCTGATCTACGAATATCTGCGAGATGTTTCCTGGTTTGTGAAGCTCGTCTTGCGCCTCCAGCCTGTCGACAGAAGATAGGATTACGTTTTAGACCACGAAAATAAATAATAATGAGCGGTATCGCATCCTAATTTGTAACACTTTGAGCCACATCTTCAACTTACCTAGCTGCATTCATATCACTCTGGTCAAAGCTGCCGTTCATGTTATCACGTTGGTTGTTCATCTCTTGCGCCCGCCTTCTGTCGTCTTCACGTCGACGTTCCTGAAAACAAGAAGGAAATAATCATCTCATGCGACCCTTTCTTTCACAGAATACACACTGCATTATGTTATAAAATATAAAATAATCATTAATATGATATAAATAGTCATTTAAGTATTAATTTATATATTCATGTACTCGACTACATAAATCAATGTCAAACTTCTACCATCCCTGACACAAGAGATGTGTGCATTCAGTTGTAATGGAAGTGTTCATGCTGTGTGTTACAAGTAAATATCCAATGAGAACCTACGTCAGTGATGCGTTGCATTTCCTTCCTCTTACGAGCCTCGATGCGCTCACGCTCCGTACGTTCTTTCTCCGCTTGGCGCGCCGCTTGTTCTTGCTGCTGTTGTCGCAGGAACGCTTGCTCCAACTACGAGTGAATCATTAAAAATATATGGTTTCAAATAAATTACATTTTATGATATCAAATTATTTCAATGAATTTATTCTACTACTAAATCTACTTATTCTGCACGGTAACAGGTGTTATACTTGCTCCAACGAAAGAATGCAGATGCTTGGTTAGTGATGGGGGTAGAATGAATGCGCGGTAAATGGAATGTCGCCTTTGTGTATGAAAGAGAAATATATTTTACCAACGCAAGCAAAAGTTATCTGTGCTAGGTCACAGAGTTCCTTCGTGTGCAAGATCCACGCTGAGCTAGCGTGAATAGAATTGACAAAGTTGTTATGTTGGGAAAACAATTTCGAGCCACCTGCATTCTTTTGTTGGGACCACTATACTACTAGTGCTAGATACCTGTTGAGCTATGTCAAACAAATGCAATGTAAATTGATACTAATTATTTTAACAATTCAGTATCGAATGTAAATAAATATGATGTAATAGAATAGAATGCATGATATTGATGGATTATTGGTAGTAAAGTCCTACATTTGAGAATTTAAAATGGAAGACAAACTAGCTACGGAACGAAGACAACGGAAAGGAGGCGCAGAGCTAGGCAATGGAAGAGAAGGAAGGAGACGGACTGGTGAGACCTGCAAAAGAAATAGGTACCAATGTATTAGGGATGTGGAAGAGGGAAGAGAATGGATAGACAGGAGGATATGTAGGCCTACATGTATTAATGGAAAGCAAACTCCGCTAAAGGTAGTAAAATCGTCATGGATTAATACCCCGGCAATTATTATGATCTCGAAAAGTGTTGATGTGTTGGCACAAGTTCAGATGCAAAAGTTTTACTAAGACTATTAGAATAGAACAATAGAAAAAACATGAAATTTATGTCACTAAAAAAATCATACATATCAAGCTATCAGTATGAAACAGTTAAAAACAAATCTTAGGATAAAAAAGGGAAGGATAAAAGTTTGGGATTATGGCTTTTCTTGGAGAATTAGTAGAAGATTTTAAAAAAAAAATTATTTGGTGCATTTAATTTGAGCAAAAAATATATCATTGCTTAAATGCGTGCTCACCATGGTGATGCGCTTGAGTCCGGTGAACTTGTCTTCTTGCGCCTCGACCGTCTTCTCAAAGTCCTCGTGCTTACGGATCAGCTCCTCGACCTGAGGTATCGACTCTCCGTACTTCCCGTCGTGAAGTATCGGCTCCCGGGACTGAAGCCAGCCCTCGAGTAGGTCGGCCTCTCGCTTGAAGATCTGCACAGGGCAAACAACAATCCATCAACATCACTAATATCAACCTGTATTTAGTGTCTACTCACTCAGTTACAAGAACTAATTGTCAATGGGGAGCATTATGATGGCTCGTATAAAACGCCCAATTTTTAATACCAAATTACAATTTGTTGACATCTTTGCAATTAAATAAATAATCACAATTTTCGGGGTAGCCTACCTTGTTATGGAGTTCACAATATAAAAACCATATCACTAAATTGTGCATATCATGTTGATGGGTTTCAGGTAAAATCTTAAAGTTAAGAAACTTCTGTCTTTCCTGTTCAGTTCTTGTCATGATATGATTGTTCAATTTTGGCTTGACTGTACTCGTAGTGTCTACTTTATAGGTCATCAAATTTCCTGATTTTCCACGTTTTCTAGATTGAAAACCGTATTTTTCCAGGTTGTAAATTAGACTGATTGAGAAAATAAATTACTTATTTGGCCATCAACATTATGATTGACGATGATGGTAGATTAAAATGGGGGCCTGGGGGCTTATCCCCATAGAATGTTTTTAGAATAGAGATTTTTTAGATTTGATTTGGTGAATTTGAGAGATTTTAGAAGGAACACAAAGAAAGTCCAGAAAAAGAATCAATTTTCCTGACTATTTCATGTTTTCCAGAGTTGTAGTCTTGCAAAGTGTCCTAGATAATGTCCGCACCTGCGTGTCTAGGTTCTGCTCGTAGATCTCCCTCCTTCGCTCCCAGGTGTCGAACAGTTGTTGTTTCCGGATCTTGAGCACGGCTATCTTGTCCTCCACCTCGTTGGCCATGAAGTGTCCCTGTCGGATCAGCGACTCGCCAGTCGAGTAGAACTTTACGAAGGCGTCTGATCGCGTGTCCATCTCCGCGCGGTACTCCATGTGCCTCGCGCGCAACGCCTCTGCGCCGGCCACGTCTTGCGCAAGGTCCGGGGCCGTGATCTTGGCGATCATCTCGTTGATCCACGCCCTGAGAGAGAGAGAGTTAGTGTTGAGGCACAAGGTCAGGTCAGTTCAGTTGAATGCACTATTTTATGGGTACAGGTATAACTAAGCCCCGTATGCATAGTCGTTGGTAAGAGCCAGTCTTTGCTTAGGTCGACCTTGGTATGATTTCAATTCTGCAGAAACCTAGTATGCAGTCGCCACAGAATGCAGAATATTTGTCATGACAAATGTAATGTTCTTGTGTGAGACCTAGTCTAATCTTAGAATGTCAAGTCCCGGCAAATAGCCGCTTCCTATACATGAAATATCACTTACCTAAGCCAAACCTGACTCTTAAGAACAACTATGTGCAGACCTTAGGGTTGGTCAGTTACATTAAGTAAGTTAAGCCTATGTATTTCATGCAGTCATTTGAATTTTTGGCTTCAATGATCACACAAAAATATGAGATCACGGTAGGTGTTTTTCCAAAGTTACATGCCGACCTTTCACAAATAACTTTAGCATCAAAAAAATAATAATAATAAAGAGAAGTAAGCACCGGTACCGGTACACTAGCTGCTAACAGAAGTATATCAAGGCTCTGCCAGAAAACAACTTTGCTTCTTATACATCTATTGTACTTGCCTTGTTATTGTCAAGGGCCTCCACTCTCTATCCAATCTATGAACCAATAGGTGACTGTTGTGAGTAACAACAATGATCAGCCGTACTATATCAGCACATCACAATTTGTCTGGTAGTACAGTAAATCTTCTCTCACACCCTTCATTTACTTTTGTCCCCGGTTTACATATTTTTTTTTTGTATATTATACTGATGATTCATACATTACACACAAATTAATGTGTATGCAATGAAGTATGTATTTTGTGTTTCTACTCTTGTTTTGATTTAAATTGAACTGTAATAAATATGCTTTAAGTTCATAATTGTATGAATGCTAGTTTGAAACTGTCAGCGTCTTACATGAGGTCCCTGTGCTGGTCGAAGTACGCCTGCAGCTGCTCGGCCTGCTGCAATTTGTCCTTGCGTTGCGCTGCCTGCGCAATCAGCTCCGCCCACGCCTCGGCCGTGTCCTCGTGCTTCACCTCGATGTGCTCGCGAGCGTCGGGGAAGAGCTCGGCCAGCCGGCCGGCCTCCTTCCGGACCAGCTCCACCTGCTCCTTCACCGCAGCCACGTCCGCCTCGAAGCCCTGGAACACAGTGAGGAACACATTCTCACCGACTGATGATCCGCACCCAGCTTTAACCAGTGGCGTGCACCGAGTGATGAGTGCGAGTTGTTGATGCATCGACAGTCAACACGATATTTAATTTGCAGGCCAGGACATATGTAGGGTTCATTTTGTCTTGTTATTTATTTAATGGACCAATGGATTTTTTTAGGAGTAAAAAATGAATTTAATTCAAAAGGAGTTAATAATCACGCAACAGATGTTTGCAAAGTGAACAACTACAGTTAGATATTATTTACTACAATTCAGAAATTAAAAAAGTCTGCCCCAAACGGGAATCGAACCACGGATCTCCCCACGGTTCGATTCTCAGTTGAGGCGGACTTTTTTAATTTCTGAATTGTAGTAAATAATAACAATTACACCTACGGGAGTGTTTCCCGACTAACCAAATCGAGAAACTACAGTTAACTCGGGTCGATCAGAGTGCCGCGCCTCACCTGGTGCTTCCTGACGAGCGCCTGTATGGTCTCGAGGTCCTGGCCGTAGCCCTCGGACGCGAGCGCCGCCAGCTTCTCCTGGATCCACGCGATGGTCTCGTCCGCCGTCCGGTCAAACACGTGAACCTGTCTAGCGCCGGCGAGCGCGTCCTGTCTTGCGTGCGCAAGCTCCTTCAGATCCTCCCACTGCTGCTGGGTCTCGTCCAGCTTCGCTCGGATCCGGTTCATCTCGGGGTTGTTTTCCTCGAGCAACGTGCGGCCTGGCGGGACACACAACGCATTAGAACCAAGCAAGAGACGACATGTCTTACTAGCGATGTGGAGAAAAACTTGCAAGATTGAGGTATCAAAAAACATTGTGATAAAAGGACCTTTTTATGTATGATTGGCAGTTGGCTACAACAGAGTATACCACGATAAGTATTTTTTTAAATCCTGATGACAACATGCATGCAGAATTTGCTTCTTGCGTGGCCCTACCACAGGTTTGGTTATGTGTTGTGAGTTTTGTTTGCATGTAGTTAGCTGATTTTTAGTGGCCACCATCTGCCTGATGAGTCCCAGAAGGACGAAACGCGTCGTGGATTAAGGTAACAACTTTAAATTAGCTGCAGTTGTCATCAGCAGGTGAAAAGTTTTGTCGTCCCCAGCCCTTCAGGCTGGGATTTATGTTCTCTTTGCTTTCCCAACCTGTCAACCCTTCTCCAATCTAAGTAGCCAATAGGCATTTTTCACCCTAGAACCATATTCCAGATTGATAGAATTATCAACTTCACTCCACAGCTTGTATTACATTAACTAATATTTGTTGTTATTATTCATAAATAATTAAATATTGTCTAAGAAATGCAAATTTATGTAGAGCTTGGTACAGGTAGTATTATAAAATATGTTTGTCCGCGTGAGTTGAACAATTAGTTTCCCCTAGCGTTCATTATATTCAAAAAACAAAACTGTTTTAAATATCCAAAGTATTGTTAAGTAATACACAACGGTCAGCCAGCTGCGAAATCATCAAGCCATATTCCAGATTCATAGAATTATTAACATCACTCCGCAGCTTGTATTACTTTAACTAATATATTTTGTTGTTATTATTCATAAATAATTAAATATTGACTAAGAAATGCAAATTTATGTAGAGCTTGGTACAGGAAGTATTAGAAAATATGTTTGTTCGTGTGACTTGAACAATTTGTTTCCCCTAGCATTCATTATATTCAAGGAACAAAACTGTTTTAAATATCCAAAGTATTGTTAAGTAATACACAACGGTCAGCCAGCTGCGAAATCATCAAGCCATATTCCAGATTTACAGAATTATTAACATCACTCCGCAGCTTGTATTACATTAACTAATATATTTTGATGTTATTATTAATTATTAATTAAATATTGACTAAGAAATGCAAATTTATGTAGAGCTTGGTACAGGTTGTATTAGAAAATATGTTTGTTCGTGTGACTTGAACAATTTGTTTCGACTAGCATTCATTATATTCAAGGAACAAAACTGTTTTAAATATCCAAAGTATTGTTAAGTAATACACAACGGTCAGCCAGCTGCGAAATCATCAAGCCATATTCCAGATTTATAGAATTATTAACATCACTCCGCAGCTTGTATTACTTTAACTAATATATTTTGTTGTTATTATTCATAAATAATTAAATATTGACTAAGAAATGCAAATTTATGTAGAGCTTGGTACAGGAAGTATTAGAAAATATGTTTGTTCGTGTGACTTGAACAATTTGTTTCGACTAGCATTCATTATATTCAAGGAACAAAACTGTTTTAAATATCCAAAGTATTGTAATACACACAGTAATACACAACGGTCAGCCAGCTGCGAAATCATCAAGACATATTCCAGATTTATAGAATTATTAACATCACTCCGCAGCTTGTATTACATTAACTAATATATTTTGATGTTATTATTAATTATTAATTAAATATTGACTAAGAAATGCAAATTTATGTAGAGCTTGGTACAGGTTGTATTATAAAATATGTTTGTCCGTGTGACTTGAACAATTAGTTTCAACTAGCATTCATTATATTCAAGGAACAAAACTGATTTTTATATCCAAAGTATTGTTAAGTAATACACAACGGTCAGCCAGCTGCGAAATCATCAAGACATGTTACAGATTTATAGAATTATTAACATCACTCCGCAGCTTGTATTACATAAACTAATATTTGTTATTATTCATAAATAATTAAATATTGTCTAAGAAATGCAAATTTATGTAGAGCTTGGTGCAGGTAGTATTTTAAAATATGTTTGTTCGTGTGACTTGAACAATTAGTTTCAACTAGCATTCATTATATTCAAGGAACAAAACTGATTTTTATATCCAAAGTATTGTTAAGTAATACACAACGGTCAGCCAGCTGCGAATTCATCAAGACATGTTCCAGATTTATAGAATTATTAACATCACTCCGCAGCTTGTATTACATTAACTAATATTTGTTGTTATTATTCATAAATAATTAAATATTGTCTAAGAAATGCAAATTTATGTAGAGCTTGGTGCAGGTAGTATTTTAAAATATGTTTGTCCGTGTGACTTGAACAATTAGTTTCAACTAGCATTCATTATATTCAAGGAACAAATCTGATTTTTATATCCAAAGTATTGTTAAGTAATACACAACGGTCAGCCAGCTGCGAAATCATCAAGCCATATTCCAGATTTAAAGAATTATTAACATCATTCCGCAGCTTGTATTACATAAACTAATATTTGTTATTATTCATAAATAATTAAATATTGCAAAAATATGTTTGTCCGTGTGACTTGAACAATTAGTTTCAACTAGCATTCATTATATTCAAGAAACAAAACTGATTTTCATATACAAAGTATTGTTAAGTAATACACAACGGTCAGCCAGCTGCGAAATCATCAAGCCATATTCCAGATTTATAGAATTATTAACATCACTCCGCAGCTTGTATTACATTAACTAATATTTGTTATTATTCATAAATAATTAAATATTGTCCAAGAAATGCAAATTTATGTAGAGCTTGGTACAGGAAGTATTAGAAAATATGTTTGTCCGCGTGACTTGAACAATTAGTTTCAACTAGCATTCATTATATTCAAGGAACAAAACTGTTTTAAATATCCAAAGTATTGTTAAGTAATACACAACGGTCAGCCAGCTGCGAAATCATCAAGCCATATTCCAGATTTATAGAATTATTAACATCACTCCGCAGCTTGTATTACTTTAACTAATATTTTGTTGTTATTATTCATAAATAATTAAATATTGTCTAAGAAATGCAAATTTATGTAGAGCTTGGTACAGGTAGTATTTTAAAATGTTTGTCCGCAAGACTTGAACAATTAGTGTCAACTAGCATTCATTATATTCAAGGAACAAAAACTGTATTTCATATTCAAAGTAGGGCTGGGCTATGACATATCATTCAATTATCGATATCACACGAAAAATTTCGATATGATATCGATATATCGAAATGTAATTGTTTGTAAAAAAAAAAAAAAAAAAAAAATATTCAAAAATATTTTTTTTCTATTTTTTTTTTAGTGTTATTTTTCATAATTTTGGCCAAATAGGGTTGATAAGGTGTCACCATAGACCTATTTACGATCTCACAATCGCGTTTTATGACCCGGCACCTCCAGCAAATGCACCAGCCAGGGTAATTTAATTTAGACTACCTACCCGGCACCTCCACCAAAATTTCGAAATTTAGCATTTTTTGTGTAAATTTCGATATTTCAATATGAAATCAAATATCGATATTGAAATTTTTTCCAATTGTCGATATCATATCAAAATATCGATTTTTTTGCCCAGCCCTAATTCAAAGTACTGTTAAGTAATACACAACCGTCAGCCAAGCAAGCGATATTCTTCAAGACATATTCCAGATTGATAGAATTATTAACATCATTCCGCAGCTTGTATTACAATAACTAGGTAACATGTGTTAGTATTCATAAACAACGATTAAGAAATGCAAATTTATGTAGAGCTTAGTACAGGTAGTATTTTAAGATATGTTTGTCAGTGTGAGTTGAACAATTGGTTTCTTCCAGCATTATATTCAAGGAACAAAACTGATTTTCATATCCAAAGTACGTATTGTTAAGTAATACACAACGGTCAGCCAGCTGCGAATTCATCAAGACATATTCCAGATAGAATTATTAACATCATTCCGCAGCTTGTATTACACTAACTAATATTTGTTGTTATTATTCATAAATAATGATTAAGAAATACAAATGTATTTACTGCTTGGTGCAGGCAGTATTATAAAATATGTTTGTTACCGTGACTTGAACAATAAGTTTCATCTAGCGTTGTATTCAGGGAACAAAACTGTTCTTCTTTATGATCCATTGTACCAAATGTTTAGAAACACACAGCGGTCAGCCAAGCAAGCGATATTCTTCAAGAAATATTCCAGAACAAATTATTAACATCATACCGCCATGTGTATTACAATAACTACTGTTACAAGTGTGATAACTACTGTCATAAATAATGATGAAGCAAGCAAATTTAGGTAGTAGAGTCCTCAATCCAGGCAGTATTTAAAAATCTGTTTGTTTTGTTAAATTATTACGAGGCGTTCAAGGTGTGATGTAAGCTGCTTAAGTTGATATGTGAAAGTTACATTAAATAATATAAAAAACAAGATGTTTCAACACAAGGTCTTGATCACTCGGCAGAAGAGAATCAAATGAATGTTTAGAAATACACAGCGGTCAGCCAAGCAAGCGATATTCTTCAAGAAATATTCCAGAACAAATTATTAACATCATACCGCCATGTGTATTACAATAACTACTGTTACAAAGTGTGTTACAACTCAGTCATAAATAATGATGAAGCAACGCAAATTTATGTAGGTAGAGTCCTCAGTGCAGGCAATATTTAAAAATCTGATTGTTTTGTTATATAATAACGAAGTGTTCAAAGTGTGATGTAAGCTGCTAAAGTTGATATGTGAGAGCAACATGAGATAATATATAGGAAAAAACAAGATGTTTCAACACAAGGTCTTAGTCACTTTGCAGAAGAGAATCAAATGAATGTTTAGAAATACACAGCGGTCAGCCAAGCAAGCGATATTCTTCAAGAAATATTCCAGAACAAATTATTAACATCATACCGCCATGTGTATTACAATAACTACTGTTACAAAGTGTGTTACAACTCAGTCATAAATAATGATGAGGCAACACAAATTTAGTTAGGTAGAGTCCTCAATACAGGCAGTATTTAAAAATCTGTTTGTTTTGTTAAATTATTACGAGGCGTTCAAGGTGTGATGTAAGCTGCTAAAGTTGATATGTGAAAGTAACATTAGATAATATATATAGATAAAAACAAGATGTTTCAACACAAGGTCTTGATCACTCGGCAGAAGAGAATCAAATGAATGTTTAGAAATACACAGCGGTCAGCCAAGCAAGCGATATTCTTCAAGAAATATTCCAGAACAAATTATTAACATCATACCGCCATGTGTATTACAATAACCACTTAGGCCACTTACTTACTTACTAAGTATAGATTGGAGAAGGGTTGACAGGCTGGGAAAGCATAGCAACCTGTCAACCCTTCTCTAATCTATACTAAACTAGCCGATTGGCCTTTTCCTATTTATTACTTACTAACTACTACTGTTAATTTCTCAGTCATAAATAATGGTGTAGCAATGCAAACATATTTAGTAGGCTACTTGATTCAGATAGTACTACATATTTGAAAATCTCTGTTTCTTTGCATTATGAGAAACCAGATGGCAGCGCTGGTGAAAAAGTATTTGTTGACGTAATGTGTGTTACTACCCTTTTAAAAAATCTTGGCACAAAGGAAAAAGTAAGGTATTGTTTTTTACTTTCTTACGGTAATTAAAATGTGTGAACAACATTTTAACAAGGTTTATATTGGAATTTTGAATCGAACATGAGTAAAAATAAATTTAATTATAATATAATAAAAAAAATAGTAATAATTAATAAGTAATTACCTGCGGTGAGCACGCTGTTGACCCTGCCCTCGCTGGCCCCCAGCCCCGCGACGAAGGTGTCGACGGCTTGCATCAGCAGCTCCACATGCTCCACATCGCGGCCGTACTCCTCCGAGTCTGCTAGCGCGGTCTGGTCGCTCATCCACTCCGCGGCCTCGTCTGCCTCCCGCAGGAACCTGTAGAGTTTCCCGGACTCCACGAGGCGAGTGCGTCTCCGGGCGCTCAGCGCTTGCAGCTCCGAGAACAACGCCTCCAGTTCAGTCTGGGGACAAGAACAAGATTATTTAACCCTTTTCACTCGTGTGTTGGCCTACATGGATGTATTTGCACACTACAAGAAAAGTTACCTCAATTTAAAAAAAAAATTATTTTTTGGGTCTTTTAATGTAATTAATATGATTTAAAATATATATATTGATTTATTATTGAGGTTTTACAACAGTGAAATATTGAGCATGGCAATGAAAAGGTAGGCCTACTTGCTATATTTTGTCTACATGATTAAAAAATGAAAGTATCATGGTCTGCCTTCCGAGATAGAAAGATGAAAGTACCTGTTTTTGAGCAATGTTGTGGCTGTCGAAGTGACACCTGTCGACTAGTCCCTGTGCCAACTTGGCCAGCTTCCCGATCACATGTTGAAAGGAGCTGAGATCCCTGTCAACACCTTCCAGTTTCTTCAGCAACGACTGAACAGAGTTCTCGTCCTTGCCGTAATCGCTCGACGACAGCATCGGTCGTTTCTCTTTCATCCACGTCTCGGCCTCGGTTGCTTCCGCATAGAACTGGAAGAAATCATCATAAATCATCAATCACATAGCACAAGCCACAACAGTGCTGCAACTTGTAATGGCTTACAGAAAAACTATAGCAAAGGTGCATGGTTTTATTACATTGTCACACACACTATCTAGATTATCTTTGCATTGTTCATAGTCAACACTGGACACAAGGTGAATTCAAAGAATATCAGGTCGCTGCCAACTTACCACTTGTGACTCCACAGCATCCAACAAGCGAAGCCTCCTCACGGCTCCCAAGTCCTTCAGGTGACCCAGCTTCTCTATCAACTCTGTGTTCTGGGCCTCGATGCGCGGCGAGGCAAAGTGTCCGCTACGAATCATCTGCTGCGCTCTGCTGGACAGACCAGACACTACCGGCTCGCGAGACAGCACCTCCGCTTCCAGTGCCTGGGTGAAGAAACATGGGTGTTAGAGACATACGACAACTTTCTGTACAGAAGAGCCAAGTTGCATCAATCAGAAACTTTTAAGATCATATTATTTTACTACTTACGTCATATTTACAAGAAAATGCTTGAGCAGTAAAATAAGTAAACTTATAAAGCAAAACTTGTTCAATAGTAGGCCCTATGTTCGATTCGAAAGCTTGGGTATGAGGATACGTTCTTTTTAAATTGTCTGTAAAATGTGAATTTTTACCCAACCCGAGATTTGTATGGTAACTGGTTAGTAGAATAAGTGGTCGTACGCTAGTAACCTTGATCTAGACTATAGAGCAACATTTGTAACTTAACATTTCTTACCTAAACAATAAACATTAATAGGTCTACAGCAGAAAATAATATTATCTAAAAGAAACCAAAACTTTAACAATGTATTATATAAAAAATATAGAAATACATTCAAATAAAAGTCACAGTGAAGGGTGTTTTGTGAGCACTACTTAAGGATTTGTTATGCCTAATATTGTTTGCAATGCAGTCCTCAAGCTGAAGCAGACAGTACTTGCCTGGTGCTTCTTCTGCAGGCTCTGCACAGCTGTGAGCGTGGCTCCGAGGTCGGAAGACGACGCCTGAGGTTCCTTCTCAGCGAACCACTGCAGCTCGTCATCTACGTCGCGAGCCCACTGGTGATACAGCAGAGCCGCCTCTAGGTTGTCCCTCCGGATCTGCATGGGTTCCTGCAGGCCCTGGTACCTGCACGCACAAACAACCATTCGGATTAATATCGGTGAATAAAGCCAATACTGAAAGTATTAAGAGTGCAAACAAATTTTATAAACTTGAATTTTCTCTAAAATGATTAAAATAAAAATATGCTGAATTACTATTTGAAATTATTAGAATCCTTGTTTATAAGTATACAGAATCATTATTAAGTGGTTCTCTGGGAATACTCTGATGTTGGCATCAGAGATCACCGAGGTATTGGCCAACCAACCAGAAAAGCAAATGATCGCTGATTGGGAAATATACCTCGATTTTCTACGACACCTGCATCGGATATATTATCATAAGAAAAATTTATAAAAATTAATTATAATCAACAGAACACAATTGTTTAATGTGTTAACATTTTCAATAGAGGTGATGACTTTATGAACAAGTAAATTAAATGTGCATTAAGAAACATTACAGCCAGCATGTTGGCCTACCTGTTGACTACGACCAGTGCCCTGTCTTGCATCTCGTCCTTGAGGAAGTGTTTTGAGCGCTGGAACGCCGCAGCCGTGTCCTTGGCCTGTTCGATAGCTTCTCCGTGACCCAAAACGTCAGCCTCCAAGCAGTGTGTGCCTCTTCAGTAAGTGCGCTACGCCAGCAAGGTCCTTGCCTAGAATCAAAAGCAAAACAATGTAGAAGTTTTTCCCAGTTTTTTCTACAGAAATGGTCAGTAACTTGCAATTGAATCACATAGGTAATCAATAACATAACAATATAATGGCAACTCATGATATCAAGCTGCTGGAAGTTACTTTTATGATCTGCAATTATGTAAAATATAAATATTTTTCACCAGGCTAGCTTTTTTATAGTAGCCTACATCGGATCAAATTAATAAAACTCAATTACTTAAATAAAAACACACCTACAATACTATATGATTATTGATTTTGTTTCAAAATGAGTGTTCAAATTGTTTTAAATAATGGAACTTCAACAAAATGGTACATTAATGACTAAATTAAAGTTAAACACAGATGATTTACCTGAGCTACATTATTTCAATATATTTATGAGAAATAAAAACTGTTGACCTCACAAGGAAATATAACATTGAAACAAGATCAACGACACACACGCAGCGACAGACAACACTACTCACCGTGATCCTCGCTCTGCAGTTGACCCTCAACATCGTCCATCCACGCGAGCAGTTCGTCCACTGACCGACTGAAGACCAGCGCCTGATAGGCCTCGTCTAGTCGCTCTCGCTTCAGCTGACTTGTGTCCTGGAACAAGCATAAACATGTCATTATCATCACTGACAATCCTTACACTTCCAACTGAAGAAAATAACAATAAGACACTTCAATTCTACTTTCTATTTCATTATTATTCAATTGTTTTTTTTACATTGCAAATTATTTTATTATAGCTAAGTTCTATAAAAATAATGTTGAATTATAAATTATCCAAATGCCATATTTTAACCTTCCAGTATATAGATTGAGTGGTATAAATTCTCCTTTGCAATCGGTATCAATAATACGAATAGGATAGACATTAAATAAATGAATTACTTTAAGCTAAAACATGCGAATGTCGATTCCTCTACTTAACCCACCGACATCAATAGTTGTAGCCCCACGTGCCACACCTGTAGAGTAAAGTGTGCCACCCACCTGCAGAGTGCGCCACTGTGCCTCCAGCTCCTGGATGCGAGCCTGGATCTCCATGCCGGCAAAGTGACCGGCTTCGATGAGCGCCTCCCCTTCGGTGGTGACCGCAGCAACGCGGGTTCGATTAGCGACCAGCTCGGACTCAAAGGCGGCGTGTTTCTGGATCTTACTCTGCAGATTAGACTGGTCTCGGTAGTTCTCGTCGCTGGCCATCTGTTGCTTCTGGACTAGCCAGCCTTCGACCTGAGAACAAAGACAGAAACATTTTTGTAGAATTATTAGAACAGAAATAAATTTGTTTACTGTTATTCAGAGCCCACATTAATAATCTCCTCACATCCCAAAATAGCAAGGAAACCATCCTAAACTCCCAGTTCATATTTAACAAGACTTGTTTTTTAACACGATAATATCACCTATAATCCCGATTTGTAGAGAAAATATTTTAACATAACGTAAATCTTGTACAAATTTTACCAACATTGTGAGTGATTTACAGAGAAACAAAAATTATGAAATAAATGTGGAATTAGTGATTGTGCCTGTGGTTGCATAAAGGATAAAGGAGACCAACAGCTGATTTGAAACTTGCTCGTGGCTGCGTAAGATGAAAAGACATATAAAAAGTAGGGTTGTGCGAACCGTTCGAAAAGACGAACCGAACCGAACCTTAAAACGTGTTTGGTTTGGTTCGAAAATTATTTTAAAAGTCGAACCTTGAATCAAAGGTTTGAAATTCCCGCTTAATGGAAGCCACGCCTTCCGGAGGCACGCCTACAGCAGCGACCGATCGATACAAATCCTCCGCGGTTGCCGTTCTATAATCGAAAGTCGAATTAGCGCTGTAAGCAGTGCATATGCAACTTGCAAAATCTTAAAATGGCGGATTTTTCTTGACGCGTAAATATTCTGGACACTTGAGATAGCAAGAAATCGTTATTTATTGTTGATGCTAGTGGATTTTCTTCAGGCGAAAAAGATTATAATGGCATCGACGCGTAATTTTATCGATCTACTAATGAGTTTTCAATTTTCATCGGAAAGTAACGGTCCAAATGTAAGCAGTCCGAGCTAGGCCTAGGGCCTAACCCTAGGCTCCGGTAATAATGTCGATTTTGTCTTCAGGTTTGGCTATGAAAGTGACATTGCCGCTTTATTTCATCGTTATTTCTCTATGATTTCATCGATCTTGTAATGATTTTTCATCGGGAAGTGATGACGGTCCGAGTGTAGTAGGCCTAGGGCCTATCCCGTAAGCCTACCTAGGCCTACTAGGGCTAGGGCGACCTAACCAAGATGCGTGTTTTTTTAACAGTTTAAGATCATAAGAAACCATTATTAATGTTGATTTTAATGTGTTGTCTTCAGGTTTGGCTATAAAAGTTGCATTGCCGCTTAATTTGATCGATATTATTATGATTTTTCGTCTGAAGATGGTTAGGCTAGCCTAGGCTAGGCCTACCCTACCCCTAAAACGTTTTCCCCACATGATTAAAAATAGGCTACATCAGAAGAATCCCTGGACATTTATGACAAGAATGCGCTGTATTTGATACTTGTAATATTATTATTGTGCGAGATAAGCCAGGGAACCTAGGCCCTAGGCCTAAGCTCCTCAGCCTAGATTTGGATCAATGATCAGTTTTTCTTCAGTGCCCATGTGATTCCCTTCCCCTTTAAAAAAAAAGGTTCGGTTCGAGGTTCGAGGTTCGCGAACTTTGTAAATGCAGGTTCGAGGTTCGGTTCGAAATTTAAAAATCCAGGTTCGCACAACCCTAAAAAAAAGTTAAAAAACAGTCAAAACCAATTGTTAGAATGTTTCGGCCAACGTGGCATTGGTAACATGACCTTGGAGAAGAACTTGCTAAGTGACTATTTACACTACTTTGGATGTGTCTGACAGTGTATATTATAGATACTAGGAAAAGTCCCGCCGCGTTGATGGATAAGCGTAATTTTTTTTAAACGAAAAAAGCGTAAAATTGCGATTTTTTTATAGATCATTTTTCGATTACGCTCAAATTTCACACGAATATATTAATCATGAAATTAAAGTTCTGTGAAAAAATCATTACAATCGGATAAAGCATGTAGGTTTTATTCGTTGAAGAAATGTTAAAAATTGAAAAAAATCGTAAAATTGCGATTATCATGAGAAATGATTTTTTGATTGCGCTCAAATTTCACACAATATATTAATTCATAAAATTAAGGTTCTGTGAAAAAATCATTACAATGGGATAAAGCATGTAGGATGTTATAAATCGAAGAATTTAAAAAAAAAAAAAAAAAAAAAAAAAAACGTAAAATTGCGATTTTCATGAGAAATAATTTTTTGATCAATTTTTCCCCCCCCGCAGTTCTTCGTTCAGAGATTTCACAGACCTCCATAAAATTTCATCGCAATTGGAGTATTGGTTTAGCCGGAATCGTGTTCAAAGACACACAAAATACAAAAAAAAAGAAAAAAAACATTCGGATTTTTTTCTCAAGTGTAGTGAAATGGAATCTTTGCTTCGCTCGCCAAGCTCATCCAATTATTTCACAACTCTCTCTTTTGAGAGGTTTAAATCGGTGCTATGTACTCGATCTAGGTAAAATAAGGAATTATTAGTGTCTGATGTTGGGTGAACGCCGGAAAGTCCTCCTCACCTCGTACATGTTCCTGAGGAACTGTTGCAGCTGCCTTGACTCCTTGAGCTTCCTCCTCCTGGCCGTCCTAGCCTCCTTCAGTCTGTCCCTCCTGGTGCACACGGACTGTAGCCGCTGCGTTATACCCACGCTGTCGTAGTTCTGATCGGCCAGCAGCTCGGCTCCGAACCTCTCCAGCTCCTCAACGCGACCAGCCTGAGCGTCGACCATCTTCTCAAACGCCTCGTGTTTCTGCAGCAACGCCTCAACGCTGGCCAACGAGTCCTACAACGATCAATACATGTTAGCGTAGCCTACACTTGGTCTCGCTGAGATGTTTTACTGTTCAAAGATGTAATTTAATTTGCATCACACTTATGGCAATGCGAGACCAGTTCTAATATGTATTGCAATTTGCAATGTCAGAGATAGTGAGGAGAATTCATGTTTGAATCTAAATTTGGTATTGGTGTGAATATAATTCCATTTCAGTAATATTTTTACTAAACCACAAATTCCAAGACTGTTGGATTTGTTAACAAGAAAAAATAGAACGGACTAACATCCAATAAATAGTTAGTTTGGTTGTTGTAAAAATTGAATTTATAGAGAAACACAGAAAACAAACTGGACTCTCATGAATAGGATTGAATTGTGTCCAGATGTAGACAAGAAACCACATGTTCCATGTGATGGATACTCACCCCAAGGTCGTCGTTGTTTAGGAACGCCTCCTTGTTAGCGAGCCACGTGTCTGCCTGCTCCGCCTGCTCTCTGAACAGCTGCAGTTGATGCGCCTGCGTCAGTCGGTGCCTGCGCTCCTCCCACGCGGCTCCTACATTGAGCGAGGGAGTGAGTGATTGAGTGAGACGGAGACAGAGCTTGGGTTATCATAAAGGCCAGAGACTTGTAACTTTCAACATTAATTCCAAGTTTTGAGAATCTAGTAAGTAAGTACAAATTATTGCCCTCCTTTGTAAATTTGTTTTAAAAAAATTGAAAAGATTTACATGATGATAGATGAATAGTTTTTTAAACTGAAAATGATGTCAATAATTTACAAAGATTATAGGCCTGTGTGATATTTCACTTACAGGTTGTTTAAAAATGTAATAAAAAATACAATATTTAACTGTTTTGCAAAATTTATTTAAAATTAAAAAAAAATATTATTCAGGGTAAGAGTACTGTATTGCTCTCTAACTGACATTTTAAAAGTCAAAGGGGAGATGACTGAAATGCAAGCAAAATAAAAGAGGGTCTTAAATAAAACAGGAACAGGTGCTCGTATCAATTCCTCACCTAGAGTGCGCCTGAGTTCCTCGAGCCTGGCCAGACTTGGTTCGAGCTCCTCGGATCCCAGACGGAGTCCGAACTCCTTGAGCGTCTTGAACGCCTCTTGTCGTCCGTCTATCTCGGCCTTGCGCTCGTGATGAAGCTCCAGCATCGCCTCGGCTTCAGCAGCCGTGGACGGCAATTCAGAGGAGCCCATTCGCTTGATTGTGTCGGCCACCTACGAGAAACAGACCGTCACATTGCGTTCTACTTGGTTCAAAGTTTCTCAATTAAAACTATTAGAAAGATCTAGTGGCAAGACTTCTCAGTTTTCAATGTAAAATTAATGTTTCATCAATACAGTAGGGGTTACGACAAAATGGTTTTATTGGCCTAGTTTATTCGTGGAACTCTTGATAAATTTTGTAAGGATCTACTAACCATTATCATTAAAAAAATTGGCAATTCATTGGACAGGGAAACCAAATGTTATACGATGGTTATTATTTTTATAACTGATGTTCTATCATTATTAACTTTAAAAATTTTGGAAAAGATACACACAGCTACAGAAGAAAACATTTATGCTTATCTGATGGGTGCTAGCTAATGCCAGTTATCGTGCGTGTGTCAGTAATTTTACAAATGTTGAAATACCCAATATATTAAATAATGTCTGTAATACACACCCATATCTCGAGCTCGTGAAGGTCAGCGTGGAACTTGTGCAGAGTGAAGGCGCCACCGAGCGCTTCTCGTCTCTTCCCCGCAGACTGCTGCAACGAGCGCCAACTATCCTGCAGCTCGGACAACTTCCCACGGATCGGGTTAGCGAGTTCCGCTCGCTTCTGGATCAGCCTACGAGCCTCCACGTCGTGTTCCTGAAACAAAGATATTACTGAGTACCAGCCTCCAAAACTTACAGGTTTTCTGTAGTGTACATTAAATGCGTTTCAGGGCTTCATTGGAATGTCACTTCAAAATCTTATCTTTTGAATATTTGTCTGAAATGCACTGTAAAAATAAGGTTCAACAACTAACAACATTCGATGTTTTCTTCTGCAAAAGTTTCATTATACCATGATTTGCTATTTCTGCAAACTTATTCATTAAGAGCGATCAATAAATCAATATTTTGTTTTGTTTTTTGTTTTCTATCATTTTCTCTTTCTCTAATTTCTATTTGATTAATCTTAATTCATTTCATTTAAGATTTTAAAAACACTATCAAATAAATTATGACTAATCAGAAACTGTTGTCTTATACATTGTTGTAATTGTATTTATTACCCTGCCGTGTCAACCAGTCTAAACTGAACACATACCTTGAGCTTCCCCTCGATAGGAGTCATGTCTCTCTCGAGCGCGTCTTGTTTCCGCAGCAGCTGTTCCACCGCCACTAGATCTCTGCCCACGTCCTCGGAAGCCATGGCCACCGCCTTCTCAGCCACGCGCTGCGAAGTGTCGTCCACGTCTCGGTTGAAGGCGTGAACCTCCAGCGCTCCGGCCAGGTGTTCTCGGTACGCACCCAGTGCACCCTGGAGCGCACGCCACCTGGCAACAACAAACACATTATAGTCGGGAACAATGTCGTATCAGGGCCACATAAAAAGTTTTAAAACATTAAAAGTGGCTACTCTGAAATATAAAATGAAGATAATACAAGCATAACAACAATTTCAACTATATCAATACGTAGTACATAATTAAATTTCTAATGTACAAATTGACAACTTCAAACAGACTAGAAACGTGTATGTGTCTGAATTGATACTCTCACGCAATCAGCTATTTATAAGCAGTAAATATTTTATGATTGCAGGTACTCGGTGCTACACTAGCAAAATTAAAAGTACATATTTACAGAACAAAATGGGTTTTCCTTTTCCTTGTTACAAATAAAAGTATAGTAATACACAGCGGTCAGCCAAGCAAGCGTTTGTCTTCAAGAAATATTCCAGTTTAAAATATTAACATCATTCCGGATTGTGTATTAACTGTTGTTAATTATATAGATAAAATAATCATTTTGTAATGCAAATTTATTTAGTAGCCTACTTGTTAAGGTCAGTATTTTTAAATCTCTTGCAATATTTTTTTATAATAATTTCTTAAAATGACAAGCAAAGATGGAAACGTGCCCTAGGTATTTATTGGGGATACGTCATGAAGTTATCTAAATAGTAGCAGTTTGTTACTTACGTATTATATTCTACTTACTTCTGGTTGAGCGTGTCCCTCCTCTGCTGGACGGCCTGCGTGTTGGATCGTCCCTGCCTGATGAGCTTGTCGGTGAGCGCGTTGATGGCCTTGATGCGCGAGTCGTCCACCCTCATATCAGAATCCACGTCGTCGAGCTTGCGTTGCAGCGCCAGGCAGTGTTCGTAGTCTCGGCCGGTGTCGCCCGCCTGGACCATCATCTCCTTGTCGCGAATCCAGGCCTCGATCTTCTCCACCTAACCAGACAAGATACCTTCGGGTATTAGGTCGATGCTATTCCGTCACATCTTATCTCTCGTGAGATCATTTTGATGGTAAATACTGCAAGCTACCTTCAACTTTTTTAATAGATTTCTTTTTTCAAATAGAATTATGAAAGAAATCACATATCGTTTGTACTTTAATACAAAATAAGTGTGGTTTGATATGAAAACAAAGTACGCAAGAGCGTATAAGGAAAAATTAACAAGTTGAAATATGATGAATAACTTAATAAGTAACTTATATATTTTAATGTCATAAACCAATTTTGTGTCAACGTTATATAAAAGAGAGGAACAATACTAAATCGTTGCCTAAGCCGCGAGCCAATATTCAGCCGGTGCTTTGGGGAATGCCCTACCAGTACCACTTCACCCTGCTGAGTAAGTGAAATCAGCAAACATCAACCCCCAACTTTGCTAGTATTTAACCAAAGGCTGAAACTGGAACGCGCTAGCCGACTGCATGAACAAGGGGGGAAGTAGCGAGAGTGATGGCCACAAGCTAGATCAGTAGATGTGATTGCCGAGTGTTGAAATGCACCGTTAATAATATAGTCATAATGATCTATTGTTTCTAATATAAATAAATATGGTAAATAAAATACATTTTAAAATTGCAATTTTTTCTCACAACCCAATATTAAAGGTAGTTTCTGCCACGTTACCTGGTTGTTGAACTCCAGGATGTCCTGCGCCTCCTCCAGTCCGCGGCCCCGGCTGTTCGCCTCATGTAGCAGCTGCCGCCACGCAAACAACAGTTGCTCCAGCTGAGCCTTGATCTCGCGGGAAGCCTGGAGACAAAGAAGATACATAGTTACTCCTTAACGCACCGTCGAGCTTAGAGCAACTTGGTGACACTCGTACTGGATGAAGTGAGAGCAATTTTAAATGAACACGTAACTGTAGAAGCTAGCAAAGTGAATTGAATGTTATATATTGGTTATTTAGAAAGAATGCCAATCGGCTGGAGTATATTGGTGTTAGAGAGGATCCAACAGCTTACCTTCAAACAGTGATGGTGGCTGCTGAGTTTCTTGAATAATAATAGTAACATAAATATATACAAAACACAGATAAACACAAGACGTTTCGACTTCGAGGAAAATTTTTTCCTTTTCTCTCTTGAGTGAACAAGACCTTGTGTCGAAACGTCTCGTGTTTTCTGTGTTTTGTATATATTTATGTTACTATTATTATTCAAGAAACTCAGCAGCCACCATCACTGTTTGAAGGTAAGCTGTTGGATCCTATCTCACACCAATATATGAATATTATATATTGTTTAAATAGAATTCTAGTTTGGGTTATTTACAAGAAGTTTTGGGCCACACAACTAAAGGTGTCACATTATTTGATAGGTACATTTTAAAACAGCAAAATATCACAACATGGTTTTGGCCAGACAGGGCCTTGTTTGGTCAATGAGTGGCGTACCAAGTAGACTGTTGGGTTCCCTAAAGGCTATATCTAAGCACAACTAACCAGGTGGCCCCTTGTACCAAACATCAAAGTAACTGGGTAGGCCTATACAGTAAAACCCCTATGTATCATTTTTCAGGGTAGCTTACAAAAAAACAATGCAGTGAGAAAAACGGTCAAAACGGGAAAACCAATAAAACGATGTAATATGCCTAAAATTGAGTAAAATAACAAAAAAATGAATTTTGAAAATTTTCAGTCTAATTCATTGCCTACTCAAAATATCTGGATAATAATATATCAAGTATCTATTACGACTTTCAGAAGACAGTTATATAATAATTGTTGTACGTAAAGAAAATAAAAAGCTTGTCTTAATGAGGTAAAAAATAAAAATCAACAACGATGATAGACAAGTGTTGATTCATGCGCGGCGCGGGTGAGTTGGCGCGTAAGCTATGAGTGCGAGAGAGACAGCCGCGGGAATCGGCGGCGCAAGAATCTACTCGTCGGGTCGAGACCTCACAGCTGACCATGCACGTGCTTGGTGAATGGATTGTCACGTTATCTGTTTTCTCGGTCGCTGCGCCCTATTGTCCGCGCTGTACTTGTGTTTAAAGAAGATTAAGTATTTTTCCATTGATATCGATCAATGCTCCGTGCATGAAGATCACATTTCCCTGTATCTCTTCATTGACTCTGGGAACGATATTTACTACGATTTTGAATCGTGCTTGCGACGAGAGAAAATTGCACGGGCCACTGAACTGCATCCTTGAAGTCCCTAGGGAATGGTCCGGGTCTCCAAGATCGAGATCGTCTCAGCTTCAAATGTTGCAGTACACAGCTAGCTGGTAGGGGCAGCCGGCAGTGTTATATCCGAGAATAAGACACGGCAACTCAACTCATATAACACTCGCGCTACAGTTAAACAAGTGTTGTATTGACATCGTCATTGATTGAAAACAATGATCTTGTAATTATTATTATCGCATTCGCGTAAGAAATACACGGCACTGCTGAGAGAGAATGTGTAGTGTCTGAGCTGGCAGGCAGGCCGGCCGGCCGGCCGGCCGAGAGAGGAGAGGAGAGAAGAGAGCCGTGCCACTGGCAGTGCGAGCGGGAGGGGAGGGGTAACCGGTCTCGTAGGCAGCTGCCGGCCGGCGGGGAGGTGAAGTGAACCTGACTACAGCTTACAAAACATCGCGCTCGCTGTCGATGATGTATTGTCTTGCAGGAAATAGTACTTGCTTGAATGTGATGTTAAAGGAGAGAATTGAACTAAGAAATGGCGATGCGATGCGACCTAGTTGGACGGTATTGTCGGGGTAAGTTACCTTGTGTTTCTTCCCAAGGAGCTGTTCGCCCTTGGTCTTGATGTGTTGGATGCGTCCGTCGTGCGCACTCAACTCGGCCTGGAACGCCTGGTGTTTCTGCAGCTTCTTGATCTTATCCTCCAAGCTGTTAACCTCGCCCTTGCTCGCCTCCGCCTCCAGCTTCTTCTGCTTCTCTCCGATCCAAGACTCCGCCTGTAAACACATACATGGTTAGTTGGATTAAAAATTAAATCTCATCTCTAATTATATTAGGCCTACTAGATTTGATTATCTAAGTCACTGGCCTTAATCTATGTATGAATGCTTAAGTATAAAAGCTTAAGTGCTGATGGTGTGGCTCTGTACGAATGGTGTGTGAAGTAACCTTGCTGATGATGACAACATGCATGCTTAATTTACTTCTTGCATGGCCCTACGACAGGTTTGGTTACGTGTTGTGAGTTTTGTTTGCATGTAGTTAGCTGATTTTTAGTGGCCACCATCCGCCTGATGAGTCCCAGAAGGACGAAACGCGTCGTGGATCAAGGTAACAACTTTAAATTAGATGCAGTTGTCATCAGCAGGTGAAAAGTTTTGTCACCCCCAGCCCTTCAGGCTGGAATTTATGTTCTCTTTGCTTTCCCAGCCTGTCAACCCACCATCTCCAATCTATAAATGTTATAAAGAGATAAATAATAAAATAACTCTATAATAGAAAGACTTGCAGAACATGGTAACCAAATCAATCAAATCAAACTGAACAACCAAACGAAATAGATGCTACCAACCTCTGCAACGTCCCGCACAAACTGTGCGTGCAACAACGCGTCATCGAGCCTCTGTCGCCTCCCGTTGCACAGATCCTTCACCATCATGCGCCTCTGAACGACGTCAGCAAGCCGCTGACCGATGGTTCCGCTCTCGAAGTGATTCTGCGCTAGGAGCTTGTCTCCGTGCTCCTGCAGCGCGTATATCTTGTCTTCCTGCGTCGCGAGCAGCTTCTGGAACGCGTCGTGTTTCTTCACGCAGGCGTCAACCTCCTCAACGTTCGTGCCCACGTCGCCGCTAGATAGCGCCACCTGCAGAACACAAGACGCAAGGTCACGATTACAAATCAGTTCCATACTTAGAGCCAAAATTATAAACAAGTTGTATAAGTTAATACTATACTTCTAAAACTATAATTCACTACCAAAAATATTTAGCATCAGTTGTAACCAATTTGTCGTACTCCATTATACATACATAATATGCGTGAACATGTAGGGCTGCTCAACATGTTTTTTACTTAACTAGATACATGCAAACTACATACAGTACAGTGTTAATAAGACAATTATCAGGAGAGTCCCTTTTCCCCCCCCCAAAAATAACCCCAAAACCCCCAAACTTTTTTTATTTAAAAAAAAAAAGGGCCCCAAAAAGGCCTTTTGCCAAATCCTGTTCAAACACAAAAACCCCATCATTTTTTTAAAAAACCCCTTGTTGTTGAAATTTTAGAAAGGGCCCCTTTTTTAAAAAAACCCGGGGATAGGTGGGGGTTGTTTTGGGGGGGAGAGAAGAAAGGAGATAAAACTCCCCTTAAACGAGAGGGCAGTGCGTGAAACTGGCTGGTTAAATAAATAAAAAATAAAAGTTAACCCCAGCCATTTTCATGCCCGTCTCTTTTAAAGGAAGTTTTTGGTCCCCTTTCTTTTTTCCCCCCAACCACAAACAATAATTCAAAAATCATTATTTATAACAGTAAATAGAATTGTTTGCGGGTACTCGGTACTTCATAGCAAAAAAAAAGACATTTTCACAGAACAAAATGGGTTTCTAATGTAAAAATAAAAGTTTAGAATACACAGCGGCAGCCAAGCAACTTTTGTTTTCAAGAAATTTTCCCAGATTAAAATATTAACATCTTTCCGGTTGTGTTTTACAATAATGTTTTTGTGAATTATAGAAAAAAAAAATATTTTGTAATCCCCAAATTATTTATCCCACTTGTTAAAGGAAATTTCTTGAATTTTTTAATTAATAATTTTTCATGAAAGAAAAGAGGGAAACGTGCCCTATTTATTTATTGGGATACGTCAGAAGTGATCCAAATAGTAGCAGTCGTTACTTACGTTTTATATTCTACTTATTCGGGTTTGAGGGTTCCCTCCTCGCTGGACACCCTGCGGGGTGGAGCCCTCCCTGATGAGCTTGCGTGAGCGCGTTGATGGCCTTGATGCGGGAGGTCCCCCCTCATATCAGGTCCACGTCGTCCAGTTTGGGCCCCCGGCGGGCCCCAGGCAGTGTTGTAGCCTCGGCCCGGTGTCCCCCCGCCGGAATCATTTTTGTCTCGGACCGGCCCGATTTCCCCACCAACCAGACAAGACACGTCAGATATAAGGTTGGGTGCTATCCGAAAATCTTATTAACCCCAGGCAGTTTTCGTGTCTGGGCCCGGGTTTCGCCCGCCGGCCCATCATCTCCTTGTCTCGGATCCACCCCTCGATTTTCTCCACCAACAGAAAGACCGTTAGTTTAAAAGGTGGGCTATTGTACATTTTATTAACCCCGGGGAGTGTGTAGTCTGGCCCGGGTTCGCCCCCCTGGACCATATTCCTGTCTCGGATCCAGGCCTCGATTTTCTCCACAACCAGAAAAGACACGTTAGATAAAAGGGTTTGGTGCTATTTCGTACATTTTATTAAGCCAGGCAGTGTTGAGTCTGGGCCCGGTGTCGCCCGCCGGACCTCATCCCTTTGCCGGATCCGGGCCCTCGACTTCCACCAAACCAGAAAGACACTTTAGATATGGGTCGATGCTTTTCCCGTCACATTTTATCTAACGCCAGGCAGTTTTCGTAGTCTCGGCGGTGTCGCCCGCCTGGACCATCATCCCCTTGTCTCGGATCCAGCCTCATCTCTCCAAAACCCAGACAAGACACGTTCAGATAAAAGGGTTTGTGCTTTTCCGTCGCATTCCGTGAGTTTTTTTTTTCAGTTAGGATTATAAAAAAATCACAATTTTTTTTGATTTTAAACAAAATAAGTGTGGTTTGATGTGAAAACAAAGTGCCCTACGCAAGAGCAAAAGGGAAAAAAAAAATGAATTAAAATATGATCAATAACTTGTTACTTTCAAAAAGTATTAAATTTAAATATTTTAGTAAGTCATAAACCTATTTGTGAGTTATATAAAAGAGAGGTACAATACTAAATCATTGTCTAAGCCGCGAGCTAACATTCAGTCGCTGCTTTTCCAAATGCCCGACAGTACCACTTCACCCTGCTAGTATGTGAAGTAAGCAAACGTATTACCACGACTTCGCTAGCAAGTAACCAAGGTCTGAAAACTGTAACACGTTAGCTGACTGCATGCATAAGGGGAAGTAGCAGAGTGGTGGCAACTGATAGCTCAGCAGATGTGATTGCAGAGTGTGGAATGCACCGATATTGTAGTTACAATCTACATGACTATTGTTACTAGGGTTGCCGGTCGATGTGAAAATCGTGATCGATAAACGGAGGCATCGAATAGATTATCATATCGAAATATATCGATATCAGAGACCCAAATCGATGATCATATACAAATTCCAAATTGAGCCTAGGAAGCAGAAAAACGCAAAATTGTAACACTAATACAAGAGATCATTAAGGATTAGAATGTTTAAAATAAAATTGAGGGCTGAATTTCAATTACACAGCCTATATTTTAATACGTCTTAACTTGCATCGGGTGTCACTGTTTACGGTGTTCCAACAGTACGCGCATCTAGCGAGCGAGAGATAGTTGGCGAGATCTCATCGACATTCGAGCTCACAGCCTTATCTCCTCCCAACCTCCTCGTCGTCGTTCTTTGAATAATAAAAAACTGCCACACTTGACTCATCTTGTTAGGCAGCGTCAGAAGTAATGGCAAATATCTTCTTTGGGTTTGGGACGGAAGAAACATCACGAATTCAATATAATTGGGCAGACTGACGCTAGAGAAGTTCACGCCACAACACGTCGAGCCGTACTGAATACATCGCAAATCGCAATCGGGCCGGGCGATGTTTTCGTATCGCCTTGTATCGCGCTGCGAGCGCATGCGCACTGGCGGCGGTGGGCGTGGACATTATACTTGAGCAGCGATTGGCTACTCCGACAACCAATCGGCGCGTTGATACGACAGCGCGCATTTTTAAGCATGGTAAACCGCGAAAACATCGATGTCACTATTTAAATCGATAATCATATCATATCATATCAAAATACTTGAATCGATTATCATATCATATTACTGATATCGATAATCGATCGATATTTCGATTATCGACGGCAACCCTAATTGTACTAATAAAAATAAATAAATAAAAACACACTGCACATTTGCAATTTTTCTCGTGCAAACCAATAGTGGTAGTGTAGTAGTAGGTGGTGAATGCCACGTTACCTGGTTGTTGAACTCCAGGATGTCCTGCGCCTCCTCCAGTCCGCGGCCCCGGCTGTTCGCCTCGTGTAGCAGCTGCCGCCACGCAAACAACAGTTGCTCCAGCTGAGCCTTGATCTCGCGGGAAGCCTGGAGACAAAGAAGATACATAGTTACTCCTTAACGCACCGTCGAGCTTAGAGCAACTTGCTGACACTCGTACTGGATCAAGTGAGAGCAATTTTAAATGAACACGTAACTGTAGAAGCTAGCAAAGTGAATTGAATGTTATATTGTTTAAATAGAATTCTAGCTTGGGTTATTTACAAGAAGTTTGGGGCCACACAACTAACTTGATAGACGTCACATTATTTGATACATTTTAAAACAGCAAAATGTCAGAACATGGTTTTGGCCAGACAGGGCCTTGTTTGCTCTGGCCTACCAAGTATGTTGGGTTCCCTAAAGGCTAATCTAAGCACAACTAACCAGGTGGCCCCTTCTAACAGACATCAAAGTAACTGGGTATAATTGTAAAATAAAGAGATGTAAAAATAAAAATTATAGAACATAATCAAAGAAAGATAGCTAAATTAAATTGAATGTGATGTTAAAGAAGAGAATTGAACTGAGAAATGTTGATGCGACCTACTAGTTGGGACGGTATGTCAGGGTTACCTTGTGTTTCTTCCCGAGAAGTTGTTCGCCCTTGGTTTTGATGTGTTGGATGCGTCCATCGTGTGCGCTCAGCTCGGCTTGGAACGCCTGGTGTTTCTGCAGCTTCTTGATCTTATCCTCCAAGCTGTTCACCTCACCCTTGCTTGCCTCCGCCTCAAGCTTCTTCTGCTTCTCTCCGATCCAAGACTCCGCCTGTAAACACACATAGTTGGAAGGCTGGACTTGTGTATTTACAAACTAAGTCCTATCTCTAATTATATTACTAGATTTGATTATCAAAGTCACTGGAATGCTTAAGAGATAAATAATAAAATAACTCTATAGTCAAAAAACTTAATGAACATGGTAATCAAACCAAACAACCAAACGAAATAGATGCTACCAACCTCTGCAACGTCCCGCACAAACTGTGCGTGCAACAACGCGTCATCGAGCCTCTGTCGCCTCCCGTTGCACAGATCCTTCACCATCATGCGCCTCTGAACGACGTCAGCAAGCCGCTGACCGATGGTTCCGCTCTCGAAGTGATTCTGCGCTAGGAGCTTGTCTCCGTGCTCCTGCAGCGCGTATATCTTGTCTTCCTGCGTCGCGAGCAGCTTCTGGAACGCGTCGTGTTTCTTCACGCAGGCGTCAACCTCCTCAACGTTCGTGCCCACGTCGCCGCTAGATAGCGCCACCTGCAGAACACAAGACGCAAGGTCACGATTACAAATCAGTTCCATACTTAGAGCCAAAATTATAAACATTGTATAAGTTAATACTATACTTCTAAAACTATAATTCACTACCAAAAATATTAAGCATCAGTTGTAACCAATTTGTCGTACTCCATCATACATACATAATATGCGTGAACATGTAGGGCTGCTCAACATGTTTTTTAAACTATAACATAAGATACTTATCATCTTCTGGCGGGTAACAAATATCTACATACAGTACAGTGTTGATAAGACAATTATCAGGAGAGTCCACAAAAAATCGTATAGTAACTAGACAATTTTAGAAAAGAAAATTGTTTAAATACCATATTAAATGTCTATATTTATATTTACAACTACTAATCTCACACCTACCATTTTCAGGTAGGCCTAAGCTTTGGACTCCTTTATTCTTACCCCACTATTTCATACAAAAAATGGTAAAAATGTTTTGAAACTTTGATCCTATATTTAAATATACCTGGGAACTATATTTGCATAGATAGAGTATGTATTTTCTTGTTCTTGTATTAAAAGAGAAGCCTAGCTGCACTTGCCTCCTGTGAGCTGCTGAGAGCGTCTATCTGCTTGGCGTCTCTGAGGAAGAACTGCAGGTCGATGAGCTGGTCGAGATGAACCTTCTTGATCTGCCAGTCCGAGTGCAGCTTCTGTCTCTCCTCCAGCAGCTGCTCCAGACGCTCGGAGATCTCGTTCTTGGCGTAGTGGTTGATAGCGACCATCGCCTGGCCCAGCTCAAGTGCGGACTGCAACCAGATAAATCACGGTCATAAGTAGAGATCATTTTTGTCAGCATTTAAATTTTGAATTTTTAGCATTTATTTAGACAAATTTAGCATTTTGTAGCATCAAAACGCTAAAAACCTGTATCTCTAGAAAATACAAGCTAAGGTGAAGTAATATTAGATGATTTATAGGTAAAATAATATATTTAACATTCTATGAATGTTCCTAACTTTGAAATCACATTTCTCAAAACTTTTAAACTTGCAAACAAAGCAGGTTATTAAACAATAAAAAAAAATGAACATTTCTTCAAATCATAACATAGTTCCAAACCCACACAGGCAAAGTAGCCAACATGGTTGCGTACCTGGAACGATGGTTCCCGAGCCTCGATCTCAGCCTTGACGGCCTCGTGTTCCGCCTTCAGAGTCTGAGCGCCGGCCGCGTCTCGGACTTTCTCCTCCGTCTGCATCGTTGCTCGGAGTCCGCCCGCCCAGTTCATCAGGTCGCGCACCTGAAAGTACAGACGAGCACATGTAAGTAAGTAAGTAAGCATTTTATTCATTGGACAAATACATGGTATCAGTATAACACAATTCTCTGCAGTGCAATGAATAATTTTAATTTTAATTCTAATAACTAATAATATTAATACCTAGGATGAACGTACAAAAAATGAAATATAACTGAGTTAGGCCTCAAACTCTAATATAATGATTGATTGATGAATAGATAGGTAGGTATTTCTATTTATGTTACATTACATTTCATGCAGAGAGATATTCATTGAGTGAGTAGAAATGTAAGACAACAACGGACTTGCATGTGGGTACACGTGTGCACAGCCCCTGGTTGAATTGATTGCATGAAGGATTAGATAAGACAAGAGTCTTTATTTTGTTGCCATCAAGAATTACACACATTGTGTATACAATGATTGTAAACAATTGGCTTCCTAGCCTATAGTGTATTTATGGGGTACTGTCGCAGAGAACAAAATGAACTGGGATTGAAACAAACTATCTTTGTTATTGAATGTTGAATTTAAGTGTCATTTTCTGCGAAAAACAGGGAGATGCTCATCAAATACAAACACAAATTACTCAAGGTAAAACATGATCATTATAAAAGAAATAATCCAAGACGCAACAAATTGAAATTTACAAGGAAGCTTTACATTGAACATGTTTGTACCAAACAGACACATGAAGTACGTCGCCTCCTACCTGAGCCAGGAACCTTTGTAGATCGCAGCTGTCGTGAAGTTGATTCTTCCTGTTTGCTGCGCGCTCCTGCAGCGCAGCCCACGCAGACAACACCACCTCTTGCTGCTGCGCGATGTGCTGCGCGTTGCTGGGGTACAGCTCCTGTAGCCGCGCGGCGTCTTCAATCAACACCTGGGGAAAGAAGTACAGTCGTGGGTTATACACGTTGCTAAAGAAATTAGTGAGTTCTGTAAATAGGTGCCTCTGATGAACACTTTTCCCAATTTCCATTTAAGTTCAGATGCAAACTTGATTTGTTGAATTATGGTGATAATAATAATAATCATCATAACTCAGTTCCAACTATGTCGGGTTGAGTGGTAGTTTTCACCATTATCTAGGGCATGAAACTGTAGATACTTAAGCTTGCCAGACTCAGTGTTTCTTCCTCATCATCTAACTCCTTCCTCTCCCACCAATTTACTCCACTCTCTTCTGTCCTCCCGCAGCTTGACTCTTACACATGCTCCCACACTTCATCCCATTTTCCAATGTCTTTTGAATTAATCTTCCCATTTCTCTCTTGGCCTTCCTATAATAATGTATCCATAATAATATCCATATTAAGAAAATTCATAAAGAATATATTCAGAGCAAACATTTATGGCAATGCTTCAGTTAGGACTACATGACAACTAAAACCAATTCTCGATTAAAATGAGTGATGTAACATGTTCAGTGATTTTTGTGCAGCTGTCGAAAGGAATAAATTGATGGTTGGACAGAAACATTCTTTTCCACACAAAAAAATTACCTCTTGCACAAAGCCTGTTCTTGTATTTTGCTTTTAAGTTTTAATTGTTGTATGGAAATAAAACAGTACATGAATAAATGTAATTCAGCAAATAAATAAGTTTTCCATCTACTTTTTTTACTAATTCATGAATGTAACAAGGAGTTGTTGGAGTAAAGAAGACAGGAGCAGGAGCTCAGGAACTGTGAGGAGCTAGTTTACCTGCAGCTGTGCCAGGAGCTCAGGATCTGTGAGGAGCTAGTTTACCGCAGCTGAGCCTCCAGCGCAACCAGATCGTTCCGAAGCCCTCGGTCTCGGATGAGAGCCTCGACCGAGATGAGATCTCTGCCCAGGTCGTCGGCAACGCATGTAACGAGGAGTTGTTGGAGTAAAGAAGACAGGAGCAGGAGCTCAGGAGCTGTGAGGAGCTAGTTACCTGCTGCTGTCCAGGAGCTCAGGAGCTGTGAGGAAGCTAGTTTACCTGCAGCTGAGCCTCCAGCGCAAAACCCGGTCGTTCTCGAAAGCCCTCGTGTCTCCGGATGAGAGCCTCGACCGAAATCAGATCCGGCCCAGGTCGTCCGGCAACGCATGTAACGAGGAGTTGTTGGAGTAAAGAAGACAGGAGCAGGAGCTCAGAGCTGTGAGGACTAGTTTACCTGCAGCTGAGCCTCCAGCGCAACCAGGTCGTTCTCGAAGCCTCGTGTCTCGGATGAGAGCCTCGACCTGAAATCAGATCCGGCCCAGGCGTCCGGCAACGCAGCATCCTTCTCTGGATCCGTCCCATCGCCTCCGCACGTCTCGGTTGAAGCGGTGGATCTCTCCAGCGGCCGCCAGTCGCTGCTCGCGGTTCTCCACGACGCTGCGTAGCTCCTGCCAGCAATCCCTGGAATAGTGGCGCACAGTGTTAGGATGGGTCACTCAAACCACATCACAACACATCACATCATCCAATGATTTTGTACAATCTTTACTATTGAATATGCTTTTACAAACACGTAAATGTGTCAAAAATAATATTTAAGTATATATTTTACCATTAAATACAAATTAATAATCAACAACAAAAGGTAGTTATAGTTGTTTGTTATACTAGTTTAGAAAGTAACAAATGGCACAGACAACAGTTGTTACAAGTGGGTAGACTCTAAATACGAATTAATTTATTTTTATTTACAATACTAGCATAGTAGTAGTATGAACGTAGTAGTAGTATCTTTATTTAGCACTTGGCTATTTTCAGTACATACCGGTAGGATTACAATTACATGCAATCAAGAAGAGGATATAATAAAGATAATCAAGACCAGTATTGAACTAAAAACACTGCTGTAACATATGTTTTTGTCAAAATTTCAATTATACATTCATTCTGATTGAAGTGAGTCAAAAACAATAAAACATGAATTACCCAAACTAGTAACCCATGCTGCACTATGTTATCTGAATATAATCTGTTAAAATAGATACAAGAATATTAATTACTAAAGTTACTGAAACATGGGATGTCATCCAGTTCCAGAGTACAATATTATTAACACACGGGACACCATGAAAGGGTTTAATAAATTGTATTTGTGAGAAGAACACCGCTCAGGACTATAATTAAATGGCAAAAAAGCAGATTGCAGCAAGAAATTATGTACAGATGTGTATACCATACCTAATCTATTGGACAAAGAGCAGAATGAAGGAGGGCAGATGACAGATGTAGAGGAAAACAAGAAGCACCACAGACAATAAATTTAAAAAAAAAAAAAAAATATCCACTTGTACAACTGGTATCTTATACTACAGGGTAGATAAGCCTACATAGAATTCAAAGAACTACAAGTAAAATAAACTAGGAGGGAAAATTACAATTAATTAGGAAAAGGCCAATCGGCTAGTTTAGTATGATTGGAGAAAAGTTGACAGGTTGGAAAATTATAGAGAACATAAAGAACATAAAACCCAGCCTGAAGGGCTGGGGGCGACAAAAACTTTTCACCTGCTGATGACAACTGCAGCTAATTTAAAGTGGTTGTTACCTTAATCCACGACGCGTTTCGTCCTTCTGGGACTCATCAGGCGGATGGTGGCCACTAAAAATCAGCTAACTACATGCAAACAAAACTCACAACACATAACCAAACCTGTGGTGTGTCTTGGTTCAAATCCAGGGTAAGACATGGTTCTTTTGTCGCCCAAGCACCAGAGTCTAGGAGGGAAGCCCCCTCACTGGTTGTGCTGTGTTGTGATCTTCTTCTTCTTCTTCTTCTTCTTCTTTCTTTCAATGTAGCGCATCTAAATAGATGTTGTCTGTCCTGTGTTCCATCACCACAGAGTTTACACATGCTGCTCTCCATCACACCTATTCTATGTAAGTGCTTTGCTAGCAAGCCACGGCCGGTACCTAGCCTAAACTGTGCTGTTGTAGTTCTTCTCCTATAATGGTTTGTCCTATCATTTCTTCCTTTCCTTGTATTAACTAGCTCACTCCACATTTTATTCTTGCCGTTTATTCATGCTTTCTTTACCTCCGAGTTGCTGGCTGATTTCAGATGTGATTTAGCTGATCTGTATGAAATGTTGTTTATGAATTGCTTGGTTTTACTTCCCATTTTAGCGAGGAAATCAGCCTTCTCGTTTCCGTTTATGCCGCAGTGTGCCGGTATCCACTGTAGCATTACTGTGTTACCTGCATTCATCAACCTCAGGATTCTTATCTTGCAGTTTCTTATTTCTGCTTCTGTTTCTTATCTACTCACTATAGCCTGGATAGATGCTATTGAGTCTGTTAGTATCACCACCTTCCTTGCTCTAAAGTATTCAATCTTCTCCAACGCTTTGCTTATTGCTCTCATCTCCCCATCAAAGTTACTCCCATTTGATCCTGCTGGGAATGATTCCTCAAACTCTCTACTGTGTATTCCTGCACCTGCATTCCCTTCTCCTGGTGTTGCTGATCCATCCATGTATATATGCAGCCACTCCTTCTCTGGGTATTCTTTGTGAATTAATCTTAGTGCCAGACTTCTCATATGCTCCTCTTGATAGTTCTTCTTTTTCTTTGTATTCCTTCAATATTTAGTTGATGGTTTACTTCCAATGATGACATATGAATGTTTGATTTTCCTATTTCTTGTCTGTTTTCAGTTATCACTTCCCCCATTAACTTTCCCACTACATTTCTAGCTTCAGTTATGAATGTTTTTTGTGTTTTAAGGCCTTCTTGGGGATCTCTGTCCCAATAATCTACATCCAAGCGAACCATTTTTTCGTACAGGCTTCCAGCTGCTACATTTCTCCTTGCTTCCAGTGGTGGGACTTCAGCTACTGTTTCCATTGCGGTGTAAGGTGTGGTTTTCACTCCTCCTGTTATGATCCTCAGGGCTTAATTTTGGATAATGTTGAGCTTGTCCAAGTGTGTTTTTGAAGTGTTAATCAACATGGCATTTCCATATTCCAACACTGGACATATGTATGTTTTGTATGTCGTAGATCTCTAACCTTTTTTCTTAGAATGAATGAAGAGGCACCTTTGCCCAGCAACAGCAGTAGGGGCAGCTTTTCTCTTGTTGCCAAGGGTCCTGGTTCGAATCCAGGGTAAGTCATGGATTTCTTGTCTCCCGAGCACCAGAGTTGGGAGGGAAGCCCCCTTACTGTCTGTGCTGACTGTGTGCCCCAGTATGAATGGTGTGTGAAGTAACCTTGCTGATGATGACAACATGCTTGCAGAATTAACTTCTTGCGTGGCCCTACCACAGGTTTGGTTATGTGTTGTGAGTTTTGTTTGCATGTAGTTAGCTGATTTTTAGTTGCCTGATGAGTCCCAGAAGGACGAAACGCGTCGTGGATTAAGGTAACAAACAACTTTAAATTAGCTGCAGTTGTCATCAGCAGGTGAAAAGTTTTGTCGCCCCCAGCCCTTCAGGCTGGGTTTTATGTTCTTTATGTTCTCTATGCTTTTCCAACCTGTCAACCCTTCTCCAATCATACTAGGAGGGAAAATGAGTGGTTAAATTATATATTGCACAAAAAACAGATAGAAAGGAAGAAGTGTCAGGACTGAGGAAGTTATGCAACAACAACGAATACGATACAAGAGTAATTCAACAAAATTGCGATCTTTCTGCGAATAGAACAAACACAATGTACTGGTAATAAGCTCGGTACGACACAACACGCAATGTACTGGTAATAAGCTCGTAACTGCACAACACGCAAGTCCCCATCATAAGCTCGAGACGGCACAACACGCAAGTCCCCGTCATAAGCTCGAGACGGCACAACACGCAAGTCCCCGTCACCCTTGCCTCACCTTATTTGTTTGTGCCTCTTGGCCACCTGTTGCACAGGGTCATCCACCACCCTCTCCTCGCTGCACCCAAACGTTAAAACAAGTGCCGGTTAGTGCGGGCAGCACACAACATCAGTGCATGCAACAAGTTTATACAGACAAACCCATCATGCAGTAGAGGTTCAATTGCATAGTACTCATGACATTTAGTTGTTCATATAGTACAAAGTCCTGTACAACACTCAAATGCAAGACTTAAAACATGCTAAACAAGCTAAAACATGCTTCTAAGAACCTGTCACTGAATAATTACTAATTAATTGAAAATAAATGTTACAAAAAAGAACACATTAAAAGGTAAATATTTCAAAGGATGCGACCCAAATTTTCTGTAAACTTGTTTGCTACTGACAATTGTTGATAATTATCAATAGACAGCTAATTCAACAGTACGAGAACATTTGTGTCATTTGTGTAACTTCTATGTTGAAATTTAAGTATCTCTAATTTATTATCAGTGACAATATTCTACATACAGTACATGTAGGCTACGTTACAGTATGTATGCAGTTTTATTTGCCAGCGTGAACTATCAACTGATAAATAGTAGAGATGTGCGAACGTTCGAAATTCGAACTCAAACCTTTTGTAAGTTCGAGTTTGGTTCAAGTTCGAAAATAAATAAATATATATATATATATGGTGCTGTACAGTTACATATTATTTGACATGTCAAAAACTGGTTCTTAGTTTAAAGGTACAAATTTAAAAACAAAAAAGGATAATGGAGGTGCCGGTCCAGAAGTTACATACTTTCTTGGTGGAGGTGCCGGTCCAGACTTATCACTATTTTACCTATTGTGATGGTTTGATATATCTTTATGTTGTGTTTGAGTTTGATTGGGTTTGAAATATTTGTGAAGTTCGATTTTCAAAACAATGAGAGTTTGATTTTGAAGTAAAAATAGTGGGTTTGCACTTTGCACAACCCTAGTAAATAGTAATTGACAAATGAAGAGTTGGATAGAAAAGTATTCTCCATAGAACCCTTCTGCACGTATCTTGTCAATTTCTAGAATGAATTGACAAAATGCAAGGAGCAACAATACCGTAACAGCAGCCGTAAATGAAAACAAGTTTCGTGCATGAGAGTAATGAGGGTAAAGAAGGATTCTGCCCGACCTATTGATCTTTAAATGTCGGCAACTGTAGAGAGTAGGGAAACACTAAAACCAGAACATGAGTACGCATGCAGTATTCGAGTCACTAGGAAGTATCGTCCAAGACAGATCTGACCAACTTCACTTCCAGTGCAAGTGAGGTACACACTTACCAAGTAGTACATGAACACAAACACAAGGTGTGTGCACACACATGCATTAATATTCTACAGTTGTGTGTACCTACAGAATAAAATTACTAGTCGGATAGTAACACTCATAGATAAAGTACTGTTCAAGTGGTTTTATTGTTGAATTTATTTTGATTAAAAAAAATTTGTTGTTAGGTACGTAACTTGTGTTTTCGGGGTTCAATCAATCTTTACTTAAAGTTTGGAATATACAATTAGAGAAATTTGTTTTGTAAATTATTATGTAGATTAAAGGAAGCGATTGATGAAATGCCAGAGGTCATGGACAGTAACGAAATGGAGGCATGTCTCTACTGGGCAGGCTACATGCATGATAATGTGGACATAGGAAAACAATAATTTGGTCAACAATGAATAATTTTTTTCCCCGGGTGGTCAACAGTTTGGCTCGCCCAAACTGAAAAGTTGACCAGAAATTAGCTCTGGGAAGCTGTTGTTATGCAAACTGTCAGTACACAGGTGAAAGTGTGAATAAAACTCCATGCATAGAACACCCACACCAAAAGGTTTTAACTTTGTAATGTGAAGAAAACTGTTTACATGTCTTCCAAAGAGAGAGAAGAGAAAGTACCCACCTGAGATGGTCTTGGCGCTTCTCGATATCCGCGATGTACGGACTGTCGTTGGCGATGAGTTTCATCGCGAGCTCCTCGCACTGGTTGAACCGCTCTGTACCGGCCTCGATGCGGTGTTTCAAGGCATCGAACTTGTTCAACAGGATCTGTGGGAGAGACATGAACATGTATTAGTACAATGAAACAATCAAGAGCTATGCATGTTCTGTAAGATTTAAATTTAAAGATTGCTGGAAATTATTCAAAAACAGAAAACAAATTTGTAAACAAGGAATAAAATTAGTGAAATAATAAAGTTTTATTTTTATTTTTGGGCCGACCCAAAAGTACAAGTAGGTACCTGACTTTCTGGCCACAAAAACACGTATTTTGGGGAGGATGGTGGAGGTGCCAGTCCTTATGAACTTTATTGGTGGAGGTGCCAATCTAAATTTCTAATTAATAACTCGTAGACCTATACAAAATGTCATTCAACAAAAATCCAGACAATAGAAAATGAAGAAGCAGTAAATTATCAACAAGAAGAATAAATTAGTTAAAAAGGTTCTATTCTCGACAAGTAAAATTCAATATCCATCTTTACATATTATTTAACCGTTAACGGATACCGTAGAAGGAGACTTAGAGGCAAAAGGAGCAAGCTGGGAAGATGTTAAAGAGATACAATCTTGTGGGAGGGCAGAAAGGTGGAAAAATTTGGTTGCAAAACTCAAGTTAACCCTGCCAGAAGCGGTAAATAGTGATGGATAATGAATCCAAGGTTGCCACTTTCAAGGATTTTATCCTTTTCTCAGGATTTTTAGAGTGTCTCAAGGATAACAGGATTTTGGGCTAAATCTTAGGATTTTCTACTGTCTTTAAAAAATACATTACATTAATACATTTTTTTAAATTCAGCTACAAAAAGCAATGTAGACAGTAAAAGAACATCAGGTTCTAGTAAAAATAAACATAAAGCGACTGCATAACATTTCCCGCAAGTGGTAGTTATGGTAAGTAAAAGTAAAACGTTAAAAATATATTCGAAGAAAATTCCGATTCTTATGCATTTCTACACGTAATTTCAATTTCAATTTCAATTTCAATTTCAATTTATTCATTCGACCGATACATGGTAACAGATATAACCCTCTTGAGAGAGAGGGAATGAATAAGCAACACGTCCATAAATATGATTCACATGATAATGATGGAAAATATAAATACTAATAAGGAAAAGTGGAATTTGAAAATAAGCGAGTTGCTATTAATAATAATAATGAGATTGATATAATATATTATTTTATGAAAGTATAACTGGAGAAGAGAATTGTTCGATGAGGTGATTACAATTGGTGCAAGATAATGGTACAGATGAAAGTAAGAGACATAATTTGGGGTATAATAAAAAAAAAAATCGTAACCATATTTACAATTTTAGTTGACTTTGAAACGGGACTTACAGGTGATATATCATTGCTAAATTTACTAGAATATTGTTTTTTTTTATTATTTTTTAATTTTTTCATTATTTATAATTCTTTATCATTACAGGGGAGAGGTATCCAACCGAGTAGAAGCTGTTTGCATGAGATATTTTTTTTAACTTGGGGTTTGAAGGAGGGAGGGTGGGGGGGTTTTTTTTTTTTCTGGGAGTTGTTGAAAAGGGGGGAGCAAGGTACTGGGGCCCAGGCAAAAGGCGCAGGTGGTGGGGGCGGCCTATTATTAAAGGGTGGCTCTTGTTTTGGCAGTGCACAACGCATTGAGAGGAAAGAGTTACTATTTTGCGAACAAAAAGGCAGCAGACGGGATGATGTGCATGCTAGAGTTAAAATTCCTAATCCTTAAAGAGTCCCACAGGATGTTTTCCGAGCCCCCCGAAAATAATGCGTATCGCTCTCTTTTGGAGGAAATATTCTTTTTGTTGGGGGGAGGTCCCCAAAATAGAGGCCATAGGATAAGGAGAGGGATGTGGAAAAGTAGACTTCCCAATAAAATGGGGGGTGAAAAAATTTTTTTGAGCTTACGGATAAGTAGCATCCAGATAAAATTTTGTGGCAACAGGGTTTAACATGGATAGACCAGTCGATTTTTTTCGGTCAATGCAAGGCCGAGGACTTTTACACAGAAGGCGGGGGTTTATATCAAACTCTAGTGAACTGGGGGCTACCCGTGGGATCTTTTTGGGGAGTTGTTTTTTAAAATTTATTTTAAACCCAAATTTACGTAAAAGTTCATTCCCCTTGCCCCGGGCGGTACTAAGCAAAAACCACCCAGCTGAGTCAGAGAGTAACAGCTGACTTGTCGACGGGTAGGGAAGCAAACCCGATCGCAGACAATGTGTGCTGGACGGGGACCAGGGGGGTTTGTTACTGGGGAACAGCTGCTGTAGGATGTACAGTGTTTGTGAGCCTAATTGGAGCTGAGCGACGTGGGGCCCGGAATATACGTTTCCAGGCTAACCAGCATTAAACCCGAGCGTCTTTGAGGGAAAACCTTTTTCACAAACACTAATTCGGAAAGCCTGGGGGACGAACCTTTGGAAACCCCTAGGACTTGTTGTCAAGGACTCACCAATCCAGGTATTCACTGTACCAAAAGGGCCACACCCAGGACCAGGGGGGAAAAAATTTACGCGCCAGGCTAGGGGAAAAGCAAGTAATCAACGTCCCTACCCCCCCCACTCCAGGTACACTGATAATTATTTAATTGGCCTGACGGCCTACTTTTCCCCAAAAAGGCGAGATACTCCTTTGTAGGTCATGTTATTAGGATATGTAAATCACACAACCCCACAGAGGTGGCGAGCAATCAACAATAGGTGGAACCTAGTCATGCATAGCACCTTTTTGACAAGTGAGGCCCTATTAATTGAAAAAGGCTTTAATTGCTACCATTCTTTGATCATATCCCCCCCCCCCCCCCTTTTAAAAATTTTATGCCCATTGTACCCTTGTAATTAGCCCACATTTAGGCCACTCTCATATTTGGAGGGACCCAGTCAGGCACAGCACTGGTTTTTTTTTGACCCGAGAGGCCCTCTAATATAAGAAGGTTCTAAATTTAAACCATTGATCAGGTTTATCCCACCTTTGTAATATTATGCCCCCTTGTTATTTTGTTATTTTTTATTCACTTTTACCCTAGTATGAAGGGAAGGGCCAGTCAGTGCAGAGCAATAGTTTGACAAGTGAGGCCTACTATTTCAGTACGCTTTTTATCCATATTTAGTAAATATTACATGGTTTGTAAGTTTGCTCCATTATAATATTGTGGGAATTATTTTTCACTGTTTACTTTATTAGTGTAGTACTCGGGCCCTGCAAACTGCACAGAGTTAACAAGCTAAGCCCCACTTTTCAAGGAAGCTACTTTATTAACTATAATGTGGCTCATGTTCTTAAAAATTTTGTCGCCCTTTGGGAGACCCTAGTGATATCTTGTTATCTGGTATCCATGTTCCTTGCCCCGGTTATGCAACCCGGGCATGGGCCCACTTTAAAATTTTTAACCGGGTGAACAAAGTCTGTTCCAAGTGTAGCACCGCCCCTACAAGGCACCGTATACCCCCCTTTAGCCCAGCCTAAGTCCCGACTTCACTGAAAGCTTTTTTGTATATCTTGTTTTCAGACATCAGGTCCTGCCCTTTTTTTCATGGGGGCGCTGTAGGGATATCGTGCGTTGGTTCGGAGCTGGGGGCTCATCCCCCTTGGGCAATCGGTATCCTGTAAATTTCATAAATTTGGCCCGGAATATTTTTACTGTTGGAAAACCTTTGTATACTCGATTGAGCATTACTATGTTTTTCTTTATGACCCACCTGTAACTCCCTTGTCCCTTTTTTTCAAAAAATATAATTAAGTTTTTGGTTTAAAATTGTAACAGTGATTCCCGCTTTCTTCCCCCCCTATTCCTTTCAAGGTTTCGGGGTTTTCCCTTTTTTCCCCCACCTTCCATCATCCCCGGAGGGGAACAAACCAAGGGGGCCCCCTTTAAGCTCGCTACAGCCATCCGGTCACCTATCTACCCACCCCCACTGTAATAACTCATTGACAAGGGTTTTGCTCTAGATCCATTTTTATTCACTACTCCATTTGGTCGTCAGTGCTGCCAACTTACACACACCAATACACTACTCTTCCCTTTTTTTTCTAAAGTGTTTTTGAAACACAAATGGGTACCTCCAAAAATTTATATTGAATGGATAATGATTTATAATTCTTTGCTTCCTTCTTTTTATTAATAACTAATTAGGGTTTTATGATTGAACTACATACCGTTTCATTAACATAACATAATTAAACTTCCACTTTGGTAAACTACTATGTGGACGAACATTTGTATTAAATATAATAATGGGAAATTGTAAATGGAATGATAAGGGACACCAATGATCATTAATCTTTTACATTTGATGTCATCACCCAAAACCCCGGGGGTCTGGTTGGCGGCTCGGCTGGCCTCTTCGCTCCCACGGTTCCCTGGCGGAGCGGGGTTGATCTGTCTCCTGCTACAGGTCTGGAATGTGGAGACAATGGAACACTATTTTTTGATTAATTTTTGACTATAGGAGGAGGGTGATGATTTTTTCCCCCAGTGAGGTATTTGCTGGTTGGTCGGGACATCTTTCTCGGGTTTGGGATATGTCAAGGGTTTGGATTGAGTGTAGGGTTTGCAGGTTGTGGGGGTAGACTTCCGTACGTGGCTCACGTTCCGACGGTATGTGCACCGGCTGGCGAACAGATCGTCACGGCTTTTCCCCATCCCCTGGGTAACCTCGAACGGTACGTGTTATACGGTGTGGTAACTTGTTGCGTTTTTTTTGACGCGCCAAAGTGTCTCCTACGAATTTTGCTGCTACTCCCTCGTCTTTGACGATGTTTTTTTTCCCTAATCCTTCATTTCCTGTCCGATCTGGGAAATTTCTTCATCTGGTAGGTACATGATTTGTATACTTGGAACTTTGTCGCGAAGCTCTCGCCCCAAACACAAAAAAGCGGAGTGCACCCCTTTGTAGAATGGGGTGTTTTTTCGTAGAAAAAGAGATATCTTAAAGGGCAGTCTTGATTCTTGATCAGCTGCTGTGCTATGCGAAGTCTTTTCATTATGGACCGATTTGTCGCCCACTTCGCCATTCCCCGCGGCCACTTGGCGTCGGTACTCAACCGATGTTGTTGGTGATACAAAATCATGGAAGTCGTTGCTGTGAAGTATGCCGCATTGCCAATTTGATCGTTTCTGGTAGCCCGAACGTGCGAAGATTTTTTCAAACAGGTCGAAGTTTTAGCGGTTGTGACGCTAGGTGATAGCAGGGCCCGTGGAATCTTGAATAGTGTCGAGAAAACGAACACGTATTGCCCATTTGGGAGCGGCCCCAAGTAGTCTATCCCCAAAAGTCTTGCCACGGTCTGTCGGTAATCGGGTTTAATCACGGGTTCTGGGGGGGGTGAGCTGACCACCGGGCACCCTGGCAGGTCTGCAGAAGTTTCCACTGCCTTACCCTTTTTGGCCACCAATTTTTGAACGCAATTTTTTTTTCATCAAGACTATGCCAGATCCCCCTGGTGTGCTAGTTCGGCACCCTGTCTCTTGGGTTTTGAGGTAAAATATGGGGTTTCCCCCGGAAAAAACCGTGGATTGGTACACGCATGTTCACTTTTGATGATTTTTAAATTTCTTCAGCTCATCCGGCCATGTGTCGGTTTCGATGCTCCTCCTTAATAGAGATGTTTCCTGGTTTGCTGGATTCTTTATGATTTCTTCCAGGCTCATAGTTTTGGGGGAACAGTTTGACTTGTACCCATCGAACATATGATCTGGATCTTCTGTTGTTCGGTATTCCTCGGTTAACTGATAGTTCGCAGGGGGATCAGCAATATGGCTTCTCCCGGGCTGGTATTCTACCTTGTAGTTATAGCACGGGGAGTCTAAGACCCATCGCTCACCTCGCGCATGGTTTGGACTTGGTCCCAAAAAGAATTGGAGGGTTTAGGTCGGTAATAAATGTAAACTCGCCCCGTACACGTATGGGGGAATCTTTCGCCCCCCCATACCAGCCCAAAGTCCTCGCTTTCGACCTGACTGAATTTTCTCGGCTTTGGAGTGACCTGCTTGCGAACTTATTACCCTTTGGCCCCCATCTTCCTTTTTCTTGAACTAAGAGGGCCCCCGACCCATACGGGCTGCATTGCGATGATCGTGTGGGTGCTCCCGGTTATAGAATCCCAAAAGTTCTTCGTCGATAACTTTTCCTTAATATTTTGAACGCATCCGTCTGCTCCGCCCCCACTTGAAGCTAACGTTTTGTCTCAAAAAGTCCCTCAGGGCCTGTACCGTAGAAAAGTTGGGAAGGAACCCCGGAGCAGTACCCCGCCAACCCAAAGGGAAAATTTTTTAATTTCCCCTTTTGTTTTTGGGTTCCCTAAAGCCCCCGGCCGCCAGTACTTTTCTATGTAGTGGGTTGATCCCTGACTGGAAATCAGGTCCCCATGAAAATCCACTTTTGGGTTTGCGATTCAAACTTGTTGGATTAAGTGTGAGCCCCTTTCTGCGAATGTCGATCACAATCCGCAGTCTTTGGGCGTGCTGTGCTTGGGTTTTCCCGTGAACGATGAATCACAAAAGACCATACTCCTTCGCATCGGCACAAGTCTTCATTATGCGCTGAAATTTTCGGGCGCGCAGTTGATCCCCAAAAAAAGAGCCTTTTGTACCTGACACCCCTGCGCGGATATAAAAGGGTTTTTATCCCCCGTGACCCCCGTCGGCTCAATCTGGTGGAAGCAGAGCGAAAGGTCCCCCTTTTGAACACAGTGCTTCCCCCGTAGTTCCGGCGTTTCTCTTTAATGGTTGGTATCATTGTCGCTCCCCTAAATTTCAGCTTTGGCAACCTATGTCGACACATAGTGCAGCTTCCTGAATTGGTCTGAGTTTAACACCACCGGTGAAACCCCCTCTGTGGGTTCGCACCTCCTCTATAAGGTATTAGCTAGGATTTTCTATTTTTTCACTTACTTCGTCTTTTGTGGTGAGGCGTCTTTTCCGATGGGAATGCCACGGGTTTTACATCTGTCTTTAAAGCAAAGTTTCAACTTAAAATCTTTAAGCTTACCACGCCGGGGGAAGACAGTTGGGAATTCTTCCTTTAACCTTTTTCAGGTGTTTTTTTTTGCAGGGAGAATTTTCTGCAGTGAGAATTTTCTTTCAGTTAGAATTCTCTTGCGTGTAGAATCTCTTTTTGTGTGGGGCCCGGAACTTATTGCATTCAGAGGAAACCCGGTTTTAAAAGCCCCGGTCTTGGGAGAAGTCCCCAAAAGCGGTACTCCCACCGCTATACGTAAAATATTTTTTCTTGGGCCCCTTTTTCCCCCCCAATTTTCACTTCTGTGGAAAATTTCCCAATACTTTAAGGGGTTTTGGGCTCCCTAAGGATAAAAGTTTTTTGTAGTAACTTACATTTCCCCTGATTTTATCTGCTTGAATCTCCATGTCTTTCCCATCTGGAAATTACAGGAAACCCCCCGAATCAACATCAGCTTATTGAAACACCCCCCACCTCAGCTTTTATGAAGCAATCTTTATGCCCGATCTCCCCCCTGACAGCAAAGGTGTAACCTTGGGGTTCTTCTTCTTCTCCTTCATTTAAATTTTGGACTTTTTGGGCCCCATTTTCCGTGGGAAAAATCATTTTTATCTTGTTATTTCCAGTTTGTCCCCCTTTGGTTTTACAGTTTTAGCAAAGTGCCCCCAATACCGCCCTTTATACATTTTCCCCCCTCTAGGGGGCATTTTGCGTCGCGCGCGAGATGGTGGTATTACCCCATCGAAGCATGCTAGCCTTTGAGCCAGGGGCCGACCCGGGAAAGCCGGTTTGCTTACTGGGCCGGGCGATGACTCAACCCCCCTTGCAAGTTTTTTCAGCCCGCCCAAACTAGCACGTTGGTGAGGCTTCAATTGCTCTTTTCGACTCTTGGGCCCTATAAAAAAAATTAAACCTGTTCCCCTTTAATGAAATCTTTCGTACCCGGGGAAACGGGATTTCTCCCCCAGTTTTGGGCTAGGATTTATCTTCCTCTTTATCCCCAAAGTCACAAAATAACAGCTCTGGGCCCCTCGACGCGTAATAAATGGGCCACCGTTTTTTCGCCTGCGCCATTGCGCGGAAAATTGGCGCTGGTGGGCGAAGCAGGTTTGGGCTTTAACTGTTTGTCCAAACAAAACTTTTATTTAGCATATTTAAATCACCCGTGGCTACTTTTGGCTCGCCCACGGAAGTGCAAACCAGATGTCTTGTAAGCCGCCCCCCCTACTTAGTATAGGCCCCTTTTTTTTTGGTCCCGAAATTATGCCCTTTGACAAGACTTTCAAGTCAAAAGCCCTGAGCCAGCGGTCCCATCGCTGTGAGGTGCTGGTGTGATCCACGCCGGGCACGAAAGGTTTGATGCTGGAGTTCTCTGAATCCATTGTAGCTTACGTTGCACGCTCGCTCGTATTGAAACACTGTTGTACACTACCGAATTCAATCACTGTTTCGTGTATAACATCGAATTGAATCACGCTTTTTTTCGTCGCCAATGTAATGAACTCACTTGACAAGGTTTAGCTTCTAGCATCCATCTTTATTCACTACTCCACTTTGGTCAGTCAGTGCTGCCAACTTACACACACACAATACACTACAACCACCACTGCAGCTAGCCGGCAACCCGCCTTTAAGGCTCAACCTTGTAGCACGAGATTTGGCGTGCGACAGAGTGTGGAAGTATAAGTATACCGTTTTAGAGCGCGAGATGTAGAGTTCATTGTCGCGGCTGTATGATGACATTTTGGCCACTTGGCTGTTGATTAGGGGGGCAAGTGCCTGAGAGGGATGATGTTTAGGTAGGGTCAGCAGATGGCTGGAGTCATCCGCATATTGTGTGAGAATACCCTCATCCAGAAAGGTGGCCTGATCATTAACATATATGATATAGGCTAGGGGCCCGAGTATGGAACCCTGGGGAACCCCACAGACTATGGACAGAGATTTAGAGCGGGTTTTGGTGACGGATAGACCATTGGCTGTCTCGATTTCGACTACTTGAGAACGGCCGGAGAGAAAAGAGGAAATCCAATCTAAAGCGATCCCTCGGATGCCATAGGTATATAGCTTTCCGAGGAGAATTTTGTGATCTATCGTATCAAAAGCCTTTGTCATGTCATAGAACACTCCTACCGCGTGGTCACCTTTGTCCAAAGCAGAGTAGAGAGGGGAAAGAAAACTGAAGATTGCGCTTGTGGTGGATTTGTTTTTCAAAAAACCATGCTGAGTAGGGGAGAGAATGTTGTGATAATTTAGAAATGATGATAGACGATCATGCATGATGTATTCATATATTTTGGAAAAAGAGGAGAGCAGGGAGATGGGTCGATAGTTAGTCATCTCAGATTTTTTACCTTTGTGTTTGTAGATGGGGATTATTTTTGCTGCCTTCAGTTTAGAGGGGAAAATGCCATCAGAAAAGGATTGATTTATGATGTAGGCTAATGGGCTCAGAAATAAAGTCCATACATTTAAAAAGAAGAGAGCCTGGTACCTCGTCAAGTCCATATGAGTGTTTGGAACTAAGTTTCCTAGTTACAGTAGCTACTTCAATTGGAGTGGTTGGGTGGAGAAAGATAGTTGGGCCGATCAGATGTCGTGGGGGTTTTGGAGGAGGGGGAGGGTTAATTGATGCATTAGGCTTACCAGCAGGGTTGCACGAGTTGATGAAGAAGTCATTAAAGAGTTCACATTGAGATGATGCGTCAGATATAACTTTACCGTTAGCGATAAGAGAGAGGTTGCATTTAGGTTGCGGGGCATTGGTCTGTGATTTAATCATGGACCAAATAGCTTTTGAGGTGTTCTTAGATTCTGATATTAAGGAGTCGTTATAGTAGAGTTTAGCTTGGCGAATGTTTCTAGCATGAGACTTTTTTAAATCACGATATTGTTGCTTACTAATCGAGTTGTTAGTCGACTTCAGTTCGAAATGAAGGGATCGCAAGGTCTGGGCTTAGGATCGCAGTTTTGGTGTGATCCAGGAATTGACTTTGGTTTAAAGCGGGGACAGCTTTTAAGCGGAAATGATTTATTGAAGTGATACAGGAAAGTGGTAAGAAAACTAGAGAAGAGTACATCTGCACCTCCAGGAGTTGACAGTGACTGCCAATTTTCTGCACTTAGCCGTATTAGAAAGTTGTCTGTATTGTTGGGACTGAAAGAGCGTTTCATTACCTTCATTTTTGGGGGGTGGATTTTGGAGAGATAAAGGTTGAGAATGAGGAGGTAATGGTCAGACAGGCCAGGGTCAGTAGAGCTGACGGAAAACAATGCTGGGTCGAGAGAAGTGAAAATGTTGTCGATAAGAGAGCTGCTAGTGGCAGTGACACGGGTTGGTGTATCAATGGTTTCAATGATATTGAAGGAGTGGACCAGATCGAGCAGTTTAGATCGGGATGGTGATTGGGTAAGCAGGTCCACATTGTGGTCACTGCATAAGACTAAGTCTGCTTTAGGAAATTTCTTGGTGAGAAGGATGAGCACTTCATCAAGCTTGGAGAGAAATGTATTTAATTTAATGTTGACTAGATTCTCGAAAATCAGGCTGGTATAACATATTTTGGCATGAAACCTGAAAATTTGTAGCATTCCTTCGCGGTTATAATATGCTAATGCTGAATAACTGTTTTCAAGGATTTCTCAGGATTTTTTTAGTTTCTTTCAAGGATAAAAAAATTGACTTGGTGGCAACCCTGATTATGCTGATGCTGATTATAACGGCTACCAGACCCGACTGTCAGAATCTCTACCCGCACAGTCCTGGAGATAAATAAATAAATACCTAATAAATTTTATTTAGAGTCTACCCACTCAGTTATATAACTGATTTTCAGTGGGGGACATTAAATCAAAGCGACCAAGCCAACCCTGCAGGCCCGACGCAATCGACGATGTGAGCGATAACCAACCAAAGATCGATATTTTTAATATGAAATATAGCAATCAGTGGTATGTATGGACAGTGCGAACACCCGCGAATCAACGCCAGAATCAACAAGGCCGATTCAGAAATGACAGCAAGAATGCACTCAAACGCAGATGCTCGTAGTCCTGGACGTAGTCCTGGCTCCCGGCCGCCTGCTCCTGTTCCCGGATCCACTGCTCCAGCTGAGCGCTCTCCAGGAAGTACTCGTGACGGTACATGGACTCCATGAGTCGCTGCTGTCGCGCGGTGGCCAGACGCTGCAGCGACTTCATCTGCTGCGAGATCAGCTGCTGCTTCTGGGTGATCTGCTTGGAGTCGGGGTGCTTGGCGTTGACCATGGTCGACGCAGAGTGGCCCATCTCGCTCACAATGCCGCTGTACGTGTCCAGTTCCAGAGCCAGGGCCTGTGACAACACACCATTCACCATTCATTTAGATTGTGGTAAAATAAAATAGGAAATTTAAGTTTGAACTAACCAAAATATATTAATAAAGAAATTTGTACAGTGGCAAACATATCACAAAATATGTTATTTTAAAGGTAAAAACGTGTCATATTTTTTATTTAATTTTTTAATTTTATGCAGCAGCTATTACTGTTGGGACTTGGGACTGTTTGAAAAATTACCTATAACTTTTACTCTTATATTGAAAAATTTTAAGTGTTTTTAACAAATGCGCCTTAAATTGTTGAGCTAAATTTCCCATGGCATCAAATCATCATTAATATCATGTTCTATGTTACAATTCTTAGTGATATCTAAATTATTCATTAACTTGAAATACTTTTTAAATTTTATCCAATACGTAAAGCATTTTACTAAACTGGCTTTGTATAGTCTAGAACGTGCAAACTGCTAACTGACCTTGTGTTTCGTGAGCAGTTTGGTTGCGGCGTCGCGGTCCCGCCCGTAGTCTGTCGAGTCCAACACGTCGTGTCTCTCGTTCATCCAGTTCTCGACCTCGTTGGCCTCGAAGAAGAACTGCTGAGCCTTGAGCGACAACTCCAGCTTGGCACTGCGTTCGGACGCTTTCTCCCGCAAGTCCTGCCACGCCTCCTGCAGGTCCTCGCGAAGCTCGGCGATCTACGGACAATCAAGACGGTCAGCTACGCCACGTAGTCAAGCACTCTATGTACTAGTTGGAGCAGTTTGGGAACGTTACGTTATCAGCAAGACTTAAACCTTGATAACAAGAATAAGAGCAAGGAGTAGAGGCTTACTAAAGGTTAGGAAATATATTTACAAGGGTTGATAGAGAACAAGACAAGACTTTTTTTTAAAAAACATTAGTTTGCTGAAAATGCAAATAGTAATTCAAACATACATAGATGCAGTAAATTGAATTTGAAAGAGGCCAAATGGCTGAGGCAGTTAAGTTGATAAAAATATTTTAATTAGTGGATACAAGAAAGTAAAGAAAGTACTCACATGCACATATTGAACAGAAAAGAATGTGCTATGTAATATGTATTATTATATTGGCGAGAATAGTTGAATGTTTAATTAACTGGAATTAATGAAGATGTCACCGTTTGTATAAACGAGAACGACACAAAAGTAAGGAATTGGTTGTTTTGTTTGATAGCGCAACAAACTATGGATATCAATTTATTTCCAATTTAAAAGTTACCAATAATGACTTGTATTGTAAACAAAAAACGTAAATTCTAGTTTGTAGCCCCTGGGGTACAGATAAATAACAATTGACTCGTGTCCTAATGTACTGTACAGTACTTAAATATAAATATATAAAAAAAAATAATAATAATAATAATAATAATAATAATAATAATAATAATAATAATAATAATAAAATAAAATAAATATAAATATAAATACTATATAAATATTTGCAGTTACATGCAAAAGCTTACAATTGCTCATTCATGACTTAATATTAATAGTAAAAAGTAAATATAATAAACAGTGCACAATAACACTCTTTAAGTTTCAAACTACAAATAAAAAATGCACTAGTGTTTTATAATGGTGCAACAATGACATTTTATGTGAAAATGGTCACCACCTAAATAAGAAATAGTTTTCAATTTGAAAAACAAATGCTAAATAAAAATTTCCTCCTGTCGTAGATGATGTTTGCATACTCAAGGAAATAAATGAAGAAAATATGACAATGACCCAATCTGTCAATATGATTGATATTGGTACCCACACCTTGTTTATAAAATGTAAGTATAATGTTGCACAAAATAATTAAGCAAGTGTGTAAGAAAACAAAACAGCAAACAACAGCTTAAAACCACAAGATCATTCGTCACAGCTGAGATTCATGCAGGGAACCAACCACACAGATCGCTGGCTGACGACGTGCACAAAACACTTGCGTGGCACTCAACCCTCATATTGCATCTTACCTCAGACACCAAATATCCAGCTTTGGTACATCTAAACAACAAAAACACCTGTGAAATATTTTAAGTGGAGCTGCATTGTTAATCTTAACAGTTTGTAGCCTACCTAGTCCTTATAAAAAGTGTGCAATCATATTAAAAAGACTTGAAAGAGTACAAATCACCAGAACAACACAGAAGTTGATTTATTAATTCAATTGCAAACAATGTGAAAAGGATAATAAATAATTAAATATTAATATTATATAAAAGGTGCTATTGTATGCTTGGAAAATTGTGTTTGAATTATATTGTTATGAGCTTTTGTTAATTTAAATTTAAAAAAAAACATTAAACAAAGACCGTACATGGGTATTCAGCTTAGGTTTATGGTACAATTTTGTTTCATGTGCCAACTCAAAACCTATTGACGTTAAAAATTCTAGGCCCAAACCTAGTGCAGCTGAGACTTAACCTTATCGTCAGACTTAACACTTATGTGTACATAAACAGCACTGAATAAAGCTAGATCTGATCAAGGCCTATGGTATGCATTTTATTTATGATTATTGATTGTTCATTTTAAACAAATTTAATGCACAAATTGAATAAGTTTGGCAGGAATTGTCATATTGTTATTTATGTAGGCCCACATCTCCACCACCAGCAGTGGAACCCAACAACACACCCAAACAACAGTAGAAATATATATTGTTTTAAGTGATACAATCCAACAGGCAGCTTTACCTTCATAAGCAAATGGCAGCTGATTGCTGTCTTGTAATGTAATGTAAAGTGTAAAGAATGTGAATGACATAAAGAGATAGGGTACCAGTCACGTGGACCGAAAACGTTTTGACTATGTAGTTTATTTGTTTATTTGTGTTTATGTTATCTTTTGCGGCGCACCTACTCCATTTAAGGTAAGCTGTTAGCACCCTATCTCTTTATGTCATTCACATGATCCAGCCTTTTGGCATTCCTTTCAATCACATAAAAAGTGTAAAGAACAAACTCTGAACAATTCAGCTGTGACCATGACGAGATAGTACTTAACACTTAAATATCCTGAAACTCATTTCTAATTCATCTTATGAACATGAACATCATCTACCCCTGACCAACAGAAGAAACCAACAGAAAGAAGTAATGGAAAGGTAAAAGGTCGCTCACCTGTTCCTTCTCCGGATGGCCCTGATCGATGAGCGCTTGTCCCGACGCCAGCGCCTTGTCTTTCATCGGTTCGTGTCCCTCGATCTCTTCCTCCAGCTTCCGGTGTTTCTTGTGGAACGACTGCGCTTGGTGCAGGTTCTGCCCGAGGGTGGAAGACGACGCGAGCGGGAGATGCTCCCGGATCCACTGCAACTCGGCGTCCAGCTCGAAACCGAACTTGTGGAAGCGAAGAGATTCTTCGAGGGCTTCGCGGCGTTTCTGTGCGGGGTCGCGGAGAGCTGCGAACTTTGTCTGGCATATCTCGCTCGCCTTCTGAATGTTGGCGGCATCGAAGTGGCCTTCGTGCGCCATCTCTTCGCCGAGGTTTACAAGGTCGTTCACTTTTTGGTCCCACTGATTTATCTCGGTCTCCAATACCTAAAAAATACAAGTAAAACTCTCGTACTGACAGTTTTGTAAGAACACCATGCAGTTAACAATTAAAACTTTAAAATTGTCATATTTTGCAATGATTATTTGCCCTTTGGTGCTGCTCAAATGTCTAACATTCTGATTTTATAATCCCAAGTTATTTATTGTATTATGTAGGGCTGGCATATTTAAACGTACCAATGGGAGACCGTATGACAGAAAGAGAGCGCTGTGAGCGATTACATTCACTTACCGCACATTTACTTAGAACAGCCATGCTTTTGTCCGAATCCTTATTATTGTCTTGCAATTCAATATTGTAACAGTAGCCTAAGTGTTATTTAATTTAATAAATGTTTTATAGGTAAACAACAGATGCATAAAGTGCTGCGCACAATTGACATAGCATAAGCGTAGCGCAACGCAAGCACAACGCAAGAAATATAAACAAGTGCACCTGGCTGCTTGAACACACAATTCACGTATGCATAGCGTAGGCGCGGAAGCACAGCGCAAGAGATGGTTATATTTTATATTTCTTATGCTTGCGCTTGCGTTTGACCAATAGGAATCCAGAAACAACACGACTCAACACAAACGCCCATTTTCAGATAAATCAAATTCACAACTATTGTTGTTTGTGTCAGTGTAAAATTATTAATCATGGACAAACTCACAGAAGATGACGTCATTATGGAGTATGAAGTTGAGTCGACGTCTAGCGACGAGTGCTAATTAGTATTTTAGGCAATATCCGCATCTCTATGACAATAGGCTACTGCAAATGGTTTCAAAGACGAAATGTCAAACGCAAAGTTGACATGCAGTCATCTGATCACGAGCCTTCTAAAACTTTGCACAGCCATGTAGTTTCTTTACGCCACTCTTCCTTTATGACAATTGTGCACGCCTACATTCCTTGTGTTGCGCTTATGTTGCGCTTGCGTTGTGCTACGCTTATGCTATGCCAATTGTGCGCCGCACTTTAGTTTTGTGTGTTATAAGTTAAACAATCAGCAAAGTTTGCAAAAAAGAGAAGAATGTCTGAAGTCCATGGTCTGATGACAGTAGGCAGTCTAGCGCTCGCCTTGTGCACGGGGTTGTGATTTAGCCGTCTTACAGCCTTATTTATTTACACAACAAAATAATTTCATGCCTGAAGGAAGGGGTAGACTGTGAATTCGTTGAACTGCACTGCTCACAGTGCTTCTGTCATATGGTCCCCAATAGTAACTATGCAGTTCATAAGTGTTTGTGGTTGGGGAAAGAAGAAAGGAGACCAACAGCTTATCTTAAACGAGCGGGCAGCTGCGTGAAGTGGCTGGTTAACATAAATATTTACAAAACAAGATACACAATGTCGTACGTTTCGGCCAACGCGGCCTTGGTCACCGACCGTTGGAGAAGAACTAAATTTAAAAATATTTACAATATATTACAAGGCGCTGTTGGGGGCGAGGGTGAGTGAGGGTGGCGGTGCAACAGGTGGGAGGGGTCTAAGGGGGAGGGCCTAGGCCTATCTTTGATTGAGGTTAGGTTTTTGGCGCGAGCTGGTGACTATTTGATGTGCTAATTCCCATTGTCTAAAGTGTTCCTCATTGCAGGATGGGGGTAATGACTTTACAACCCTCATGGTGTAGCAGTCATTGAAGTCCCTGTTGTGGGTTCCTGCATGTTGTGCCACTGGTTTTAGGTCTAGGTCACAACCAACATATACAGTTAGTAAAAATCATAACCAGTGCAAGTAGAGGTAGTTACCTGGTGCTTGTTGAGCAGCTGCTTGCAGTGTCTCAGGTCCGTCCCCGTCTCCCTGGACTGAAGGTTAACCTCCAGCTCCTCCAGCTTTAGTCTCGCATCCTCCAGAGTCTTGTTGTACATCTTCTGGGCGGCCGCCTGGCGGAGTCGCTTGCCCTTGTCCATCGACAACGTCACCAGCTGGTCCCACTTTGTGTTCATGTTATTCAGCATCTCGCCGACGTCACCCTGGCGGTAGTTGGCTTCCGAGAGCAGCCCTTGACCGGTCTGAGGAGAACAAGGGGAATAGTCACTAAATGAAAAATAATACTAATAACTAAGAAATAGCTAAGACGTAAATAGAACTAACAAGCAATAAACCTGAGTAAGCCTAACTTGAAAATAATTTATTTTCATAAGCCATTTTGCTCAATTTAATTTGTAACTATATGCTACACACACACAGGCCTTATTCTATTACAAAATTAAAATGTAACAACATTAATTAGTACTGACACTACAGATTTCCTGCAAACTGCAATATAAAAAGTGGAACATTACCTTGTTCACAGAGCGCAGTTTCCCTTCATTCGCATGTAACTCTCTTTCAAACGCTTCGTGTTTTTGCAACTTCCTCTCCAGATTGTTCAAGTCCCTGTAAGATTCATCGCTGGCCGTCTTGATTTTATCTTCCAACCAATCCGTCAGATCGTCCACATCCGCGGAGAAATTCTGGAAACTACGCGAGGCGTTGAGTGCGTTTCTCCTGCTGTTAGCCGCCTCCTTGACTTTCTTCCTTCTCTCCACCACGCCCTTCCGCCTGTCGTCGATGTACTTGCTGTCGTAGTGCTTGGCCGCGATGAGCTTGTCGGCGCTCTCTTCGAATGCCTTCAGTCTCTCGTCCTGCGCGTAGAGCGTGTTCTCGAAGTCGTCGAGCCGCTTCAGCAAGGCCTCGACATCGTCCAGGGTTCCCCCGAGCTCCGTGTTGGCGAGGAAGACCTCGTGGCTGGAGGTCGAGGCCTCGATCTGGTCGGCCTCGCGGTTGAACTGTTGCAGGTTGAGGCACTGCTGCAGCCAGTCCCCCTTCTCTGCCCAGCCGCGAACCACGGCGTCGTGCTCTGCGTTGAGCAGGTCCAGGCGCTGCTTCACTTCGCTCAGGCCGGGGTTACGCTGCAGCAGCTGGACACCCAGGCGAGCCACCTGTGGAGCCAGACAGACGGCCGGTTAGCAGGGACAACACTGAACTCTTTGATCAGGAGAGTAGGACTTGAAATACATGTGAAAAGCAACAAATTTACTGTAGCACTGTTTTTTAAATAATCAAAAAGTGTAAGCAACGGTACAACTATAAAGTTATTTAAGTCATAAATGAAATATGTAACAATTTGTTGAAACAGTAGACCCAACTAACTATGTATAAATAAATGATTATCAGTGCTTTGAAGAACATTGGCACATGAATAATTACCCAAGTTGGTTATATTCATTGCACACAAACAGAAATGAATAAACATACTAATACAAGACGGTTCCAGTAAGTGGCATAAATTTGAAGCAAGCTACCCAACAAGACATCAAAACTAGAAGAAGTAGATGAAATTAAGTGTAATTAAGGAATATTGTAGACTTATTAAACAGTAACTTACAAAATAAGATAAATGCTTAGGAAAAAATTCAGGGTTTTAAACTAATTTTTTGGTTTGTTCATTTAAATTGAAAAAAAAAAACAGTAAAATGAATTTTTGGTTTTAAATCAACACACAGGAAAACTCTATGAGGATACGTACCTCCCTGAACTCGTCCTCGTGAGCCTTGATGTCGTCCCCGAGCTCCTGGTGATCCTTGAGCAGCTTCTGAGCGGTGGCGACGTCCCGGGCCGAGATCTCCGCGCTCAGCGCCTCCCTGACGGTCCCGGCCCAGCCCAGCAGGTTCTTGGAGCTGTTCATGAAGATCTGCTGGCCCACGGCGTCCTCCAACCGGGACCGCCGCTCCTTGGCCTTGGTCTTCACGCGCTCCCACATCTCCTGGATCTCCTTCTGGCGGGCGTTCACGTTCCCGCGCTCGTTGGGGTACGACGACTTGACGCTGTTGGCCAGCAGGTTCACGCGGTTCACCTGGACACAAGGTTTACAAAGTAATTAAATTAATTCCTTAAATTATTAAGTTTTACTTCAAATCAACTTAGCCCTTTTGATTTTAATTTGTTATGTGTTTTTCATGTGATTTCTATTTTTAATCAACAAAATATCAGTGTCTACAAAATAGGGAAATTAAAAAAGATAAATTGATATAAACAAAAATGTACCATTTTTTAAACACTGAATGTACTGTACTTGATCTAACCAATTGACTACTGATTTATGTAATTACATATTAATTATATTTAAATAAAAATGTTGAGGAACCTACTTTTATATATAAATATTTTTTAAGTAAGGTTTTAATTGAAATTGTTGGCTATGCAAACATAATATTGTAAATGCACAGTCCATCTTCAAAAACTGTTAAAAGAGTACATGGACAAAAAAGTACCCATAGACATCAGAGTTTCCAGAACCGACATGTGAAATATTGTAAACAGTAAGAACAAATGATTACCTTCTCTTCAACGGGCGCCAACTCCCTCTCAAGATGCTGGTGCCTACGTTGCAAGGCCTGCACGGTCTTGAGGTCTGGCCCGAGCTCGGCTAGATCCAGCTGTGTCATCTTCTCTGACATCCAGTCCTTGGCCTCGTCGCACGTCCGGTTGAACAGTTCCACGCTCGAGGCTCCTTCGAGACTCCGTTCCTTCTGACCCTTGAGCCAGTTGAGGTGGTCCCACAGCTGGTGGATGTGCTTCTGACGGGCTCGCACCTACAGCAACACATTTAGTGGTAGAACTCTAGTAGACAAGAGAGGTGGGCAATCTACATGGATGGGGTTTCCTGATTATTTTTTATTTGCTAAGTTAAGAGTTAAATAATCAGGGTATAAGAGTGGAAAGACCTCGAGACCAATGGAAATCCTGGGTGGGTACAAGTAGATGTGGAGGAGAGAATTCTGTGATGCCTTGGATAGATCAATGCTGGAAACACCCTTTACCCAATTAAATGATAGAGATAGAACAATTAAATGATGTTATATATTTGACCTCTGCATCAGCAAAATATATCAATTTCCAAATTTTGTTTAAGAATGTGTTAACAAAAACATCAATACAACTTCACTATATAAACAGAGTAAACAGATGGATAAACTGGTTTTCCAGAAAACGCATGATGGCCCAGTAAACCACAAATGCAGGCATATGACAAGAAGAAAAAGAATCTCAATCTTTGCAACATTTGCATACAATTTGTAATTTATCAAGTATTAATTACTGACCTGTGACTTTACATTATCAGTACTACTAGGCTAATAAAGATAGAAAAATAAGTAAAGCAAAATTTAGAAAATGTTTAGTTTACTTTCTATAAATCATACGTCAGTGATGCAATAAAATAAATAAATCAGCAATAATTAATTACCTTATCCAGCTGGCTATGCCCTTGTTTGACAAACTCGTCCACTGCGGAGTCCAAAGCCTCGATACGTTTGCTGCTCGCAGATAAATCAGTGACAAACTGTTCGTATTTCCGCTTTGCCATTTCAACGGTGTCCGACGAATCATCGGTCCGCAACATTCGCTCCTTGTCTTTGATCCACTTTTCAAAGTCATCACACTCCCGATAGAACCCGTACAGTCTGATGGCGTCTTCGAGTAGGGCATGTCTTCTTTGTGACAACTCCAACAGCTGATCGTACGTCGCGTTGATTTTCTTTTGTCGTTTCTCAACGTTATCGTTGTCGTCCAGCTTGCGTTTGGCGGGCTTGGGTTTGGGCGGGGTCGATCGGGTTCGTTTCGTCGGAACCAGCTGCTTCACCATCTTCGTCTTCTTGACGCGTCGCATCTCGCGGATCTTCTCCGGACGGCGGACCTGGACCTGGATGGTCTTGGGTTCGATCTCACGTACGTAGTTTGCTGGCACAAAGCCGTCTGTGCCGTCCAGTTTGCGGACGCTCCACCAGTCGGGGTTGGTTTTGCTCAACAAAATCATTACTTCACCTGTAAAAGTAAATGATTTTTGGTTTTAGAAAGAGCCAAGAGCAAAACGCAACAGCTAAAGGCAAAAGCATGCAGCTTGAACCTACTAGTTGTTTTGTTAAGTTTAGTTTAGCCTAGTTAAGTTAGTTAAGGTGCTCAGGGTCTTTCAGGTTCAATAAAGGTTGATTGATTAAGTATGAATAGCAACAATGAAATATATAATAAATTCATCTAAGTATAGGCCTAATCTATTTTAATCGCACTTCATCATCTTTTAAATTAACCACACAATCTGCATTACGGCAACTCGTTGATGCAGAGACGGAATGCCTCACTCACCCTTGCCCATGTTCATCCCCTGTCCGGTGAAAGGGTAGAGGCTCTTGACCTGCGGTAGTATCCTCTCCTCCACGATGGTCCTGTGTTCGATCCTCTCCACGGGTTCTTCCTCCCAGTAGTCCTGAGGGACCAGGCGGACTTCGTTGACGACCTCCTCCTGTTCCAGCTCAGGTAGGGGCTCAAACTCAGAGGACAACTGAAACCAACATGTCCATGTAAACTAATGCTGCAGACTGTGAACTAGAAACTACAAGATTCCATCATTTGTGACAAAGAGTTCAAAGAGTCAGGTTGGTAAAACAACCATGCTGGAGCTAAAGCATTAATATTGATTGATGGGTGTTTACATTGAATTAACTGTTTATTAATAAAAGAAAAAATCTTGCTTTTTCTTCCACTCATAACTGCTAGCTGCATAGCTGTTACAAAAAAAAAGAAACAAGATAAAGACAGAGATACAAATAAATAAATATCTACAAACACACCCAAAAATTAATGTTGTTTCCGTATTTTTATGGATATATTACATATATTTTATTTTGAATGTTAACTCTACTCCAACTAGTCCGTCTATTTACTGGTTTAATAAATTGATTAAGCATTTTCAAGCAATAGATTTAAGAAAAACGATGCGGTACTTTTCACATATGAACGCAATTTTTTTTTTGAAGAGTAGGGCTATATTAAAATAGTGCCATTAAGTAGCCTCATCATCTTTGTAAGGTAAATCATCGCCATTGTCCTACCTCGAGTGTTGATATCCCCGCGGCGACCAGCTTCTCCGCCTGACTGTTGAGCGACTGTATGTCGCCGCGGTAGGCGTTGAGCTCTCCCTGCAGGTCGCGGTGTCGCTGGAGCAACGCCTGCGCGCTGGGCTTGTCTTCTCCATAGTCAGGCGACGCCACCAGCGCCATCTTCTCGTTCAGCCAGGACTCGGCCTCATTGGCGTCCGTGTAGAACTGCGGGCGGGGAGAGAGGTTTACGTCAAGGTTTAGCAACAAGAACATTAGGTATACTTGCAAGATTCATAATAAACAATTTATTTAGTAAATTTGATTTTGCATTTCAAGGGTAATTAATAGAATCAATATTTATTTGGATTTTTTAATATTTTATTTATTTATTTAACGTTTATCCTATATAGGCCCTAGTTATAAAAAGTGATTCACAAAGGAGGACAACGAAATAAAACTAACAACATAATGCAAACAAAATAATGAACTGTAGTTAAATTCTTTCTTAGGTTCAAATCCAGGTTAAGACAATGGCTGTTTTGTCGCCTAAGCACCAAAAGTCTAGGAGGGAAGCCCCCTCACTGGTTGTGCTGTTGTGTGACTTTCCATCCTTCCTATCTCTAACCCATTCTCTAAGTATGAATGAAGAGGCACCCGGGCCAAGCAACAACAGAAGGGGCAGCTGTTCTCTTGTTGCCAAGGGTCCTGGTTCGAATCCAGGGGGAGTCATGGATGGTTGGTCTCTCGAGCACTAGGGTTGAACGGGAAGCCCCCTTACTGGTTGTGCTGACGGTGTGCCCCAGTATGAATGGTGTGTGAAGTAACCTTGCTGATGATGACAACATGCATCCAGAGTTTACTTCTTGCATGGTCCTACCACAGGTTTGGTTATGTGTTGTGAGTTATGTTTGCATGTAGTCAGCTGATTTTAGTGGCCACCATCTGCCTGATGAGTCCCAAAGTCCCAGAAGGACGAAACGCGTCGTGGATTAAGGTAACAACTTTAAATTAGCTGCAGTTGTCATCAGCAGGTGAAAATTTTGTTGCCCCCAGCTCTTCAGGCTGGGATTTATGTTCTCTTTGCTTTCCCAACCGTCAACCCTTCTCCAATCAAACTGTAGTTATATTATAAAATGTGACAACATGTAGATCCTAAGCCACCATATAAAAAAAACATTGGTTACTTACTAACAAGTACTAACCATGTTTAGTAACACATTCTGTGCTTCCACAGACTCATAAGTAGAGCTCCTCCATTATGTCTACAGGTATATAAAACAATAGTTTGAAACCGGCACGGTCTTACCTGATAGGCCTCGGCTGCATCTTCAAGCTGCTTCTTACGGATAGCTGCCAACTCTTGAAGGGTGTTCCAATGTTCCAACAAACTGTCGATGCGAGTATTGATCTCTGCACCTTTAGGGTGTTTGTCGGTGATGAGGCGTCTGCCGGCTTCACACAGCTGGTCGGACTTGGGTCGGCGAGCCTTCATCTCGTCTTGAAGAACCTATAGCGCATTTCACTTGGTCATCTACATTGTATTGGACTAAATCTAGTCCACACATAATCGAGAAAATTGATATTCCCCATTTAAAAAACAAATTTTAATAACATTGTTGATAGATAAATGAAATAATGATGAATAATTTACAAATTAAAACTATGAACCATGTTTAAATCTATATTTATTTGCTGGGTAAGGCTGGGTTTAGTTAGGGTAAGGAAACCAGCAGCTTACTTCTTCAACAGTCAAGTGACCAAAACTGTGTAGGCCGAAATGTTACGATATTTGATTTGTATTGACTGATAGTACGCTATAATTGTCAACTAAATCTTATGTAGGTAGTGACCTACCGGTACCAAGTTTCAAGTAAGCAGCCAGTCTCTTTTCCCCAAACACTGACTTTTTAATACCCATATACCAACAATATACTAATAAAATACAAGTTCCTATATTATATTAGCTTCTATTAATAAGAAACTTGGTGAACCCCTCTTTAAAACCTAATAGTAATTTACAGTAGTTGTGCCCGAAATGTAGCCCTTTAAAATCTGTCCACAAATTGATGCCTCAGAGTCAACACTGAAATTGAATGCTTTGTAACGTGTGTGCCACACTGTCCACTGATGATTAAGGAGTTGTATGTTGGAACTAGCTGGTCCAGGACCTTACACTACAAACATAAAACTTGGAGAGGTACTAACTGTTATAAGTTCACTAGTTTTGTCACTTCTAAGGTGTCTGAGCGGGCCGACGAAACGTGGTTTATACTCAGCCCTGTAGATCGTACAGAGACGCGAGTCTAAGCACTGCAAGAAGGCGGTGACTTGTAGTTGGCGACTCGGCCGTACGGCGGGTTGCCCGTCGCGCAGGCGTTCGTAGCATGTAATCCAACACCCCCACTCGACGGACGTCCTTCGCGCGGGTCGCTGGCTGCAAGCCCTATCTTCTCCCGCAGTGCTGCAAACCTGGGACCCGGCAGCGGCTTCGTTAGTATGTCCGCACGCATGTCTTCCGTGGGGCAGTATTCCAGGCGACGGTGCCTTGGTCTACGACGTCTCGGATATAGTGGTATCTGAGATCTATATGTTTCACTCGGTTGCCTATTTTCTCAGACGTGGCTAGGTTAATGCACCCCTGGTTGTCCTCGTGCAGTACCGTTGGGTCTTCCTGGGCATGTCCTAGGTCGCTTAGGAGCTGTCGGAGCCATGTAGCCTCTTGGCAAGCTAGAGTGGTGGCCACATACTCTGCTTCGGTTGAGGAGAGGGCTACGCAGTTTTGTTTTCTGCTCAACCAGGATATTGTATTGCTTCCTAGTTGAAATATGTAACCGCTCCTCGATTTTCTGTCCATTTGGTCACCTCCCCAGTCTGCGTCGGTGAATCCTGAGAGAACAGTGCCCCCTGAAGCGCTGATCCTTAGTGGGAGAGCGGCGGTGCCTTTTAGGTAGCGTATCACTCTCTTTACCGCCGTCCAGTCCATGGCCCTGGGATTTTCGAGTCTCCTACTCAGGATGCTTATGGCGGTGGCGATGTCTGGGCGTGTGACGTTTGCAAGGTACAGGAGTGCCCCCACTGCTTGTCGGTACTCTTTGTTATCGGGTAGTGGGTTTTCCTCTCCGGTTTGGCTCAGGTAGCTGGCGTCCATAGGTGTTGTGCTACACTTGGCACTTGCCATTCCGAACCGTTCGATAATGGTAAGTATCTTTCCGCGTTGGTGTAGCAGCATGTCCCCGTTTGCATCTCTGTCTATTTCAATCCCTAGGTAGTTGTTTGCCTCGCCTAGGTCTTTTGTGGCGAAAGAGCTATTCAGGTCTACATGAAGTTGGTCGAGCTCCTCTTCCGTGGTTGCGCATACTAGCAGGTCATCTACGTAAATGGTGACGTAGGTGTACGTTTGTCCGCTCCTTTTCACGTACAAACAAGCATCAGCTTTGCTTTGTGAGAACCCCAACTTGGTTATTGTATCGTGGGCTTTGGAATTCCAGGTCCTGGGCGATTGCTTTAGACCGTACAAGCTTTTATTGAGCTTGCACACCATGTCTTTGTCCTGGAATGACGAACCCTTCCGGCTGCTTCATGTACACTTCCTCGGATAGGTTGCCGTTGAGGAATGCAGTCGACACATCCATGTGCCTTATTTTTAGGTCTTTAACAGTGGCTATTGCGAGTAGGGTTCTGATGGTGGCGTATTTGGCCACTGGGGCGAATGTCTCGTCGTAGTCTTCTCCGTACTTCTGAGAGAATCCTTTCGCGACTAACCTGGCTTTGAAGCGTTCTATGTTTCCGCTTGCATTTTCTTTGGCCTTGAAGGTCCACTTGCTTCCGATTGCCTTCTTGTTTTCGGGCAGGGTAGTCAATGACCAAGTGGCGTTGGCCATGAGAGATTCATATTCCTCGTTTGCCGCTTTTGTCCACTCTTCCTTCAGGTCTCCCTTCATTTGGGTCATTTCTCTCCAACTTCCTGGTTCGACGACCTCTTCTCTGGCTAGGTACGATAGTCTCTTGGGAGGAATCCCTTTGCTAGGTCTTGAGGATTTTTCTGGTGTCTTCGGAAGCCGGTTCGGCTGTCTCTTGATCATTGTCGCTGGGGTTATCTGCGTGTTCGACGGCGGCTTCCTGGTTCTTTGTGAGATTGAGGTTACCCGAGTCTACGTTCGTTGCTTCTTCCCATTCCGGTCTTTTGCTGATAACTTCGAAGCTGTCTTTCATCCTGGTTTCTGTGAATGTGACGGTTCTGCTGACGATGATTTTCCCGGTAGCTGGGTTTAGTATGCGGTATCCCTTGGCTTCTTCGCTGTATCCAACGAGAGTTCCTTCTTCGGCTCGGGGGTCTAGCTTCGTCCTCTTCTCCTTGGGGATATGGCTGTAGACTTTGCTTCCAAAAACTCGGATGTGGGAGACGTTCGGTTTACTGCCGAACCACAGTTCATACGGAGTTTTCTCAACACGATTTGCTGGGCAAGCGGTTTTGTAGGTAGTTGGCGGTGACTACTGCTTCTCCCCAGTACTTTGTTGGGAGGGACGCGTCGAGTAGCATGCATCTTGCCATTTCTGTAAGGAGCGGTTCTTCCTTTCGGCTACTCCGTTTTGTTGGGGAGAGTACGGTACAGAGAGTTGCAGTTCGATGCCTTCCTCGGCCAGGAACGATTTGACGGCTGCATTTTTGTATTCTCTCCCGTTGTCGCACCTAATCTTCTTAATTTTGGTGTTAAAGATGTTGTTGACTCTTGCCGAGTAAACTTTCAGCTTGTCCAAAACTTCGTCTTTAGTTCTCAGTAGGTAGACCGTGCAGTATCTGGAGTAGTCGTCAGTCAGTGTCATGATGTACCTCTTTCCGCCAGGGGTTTGGGTATTCATCGGTCCGCACAGGTCAGAGTGGACCAATCCGAGAGGTTTATCTGCCCGTTCCTCGCTTTTCTTCGGGAAAGGCTTTTTGGTTAGCTTACCCTTCACGCATGTAATGCACTTTTCCCGCATGTCGCAGTCACGAGTGTCATACCAGTTGCTAGATTTTCTTTCTCAGTCTTCTGACGGCGTCGGGGTTTCGGTGTCCATGCGTCTGTGCCATAGGTGGATGCAGTTCTCATGATTTTCTCTTGGATAGCAGACTTTGCGCGTTGCCTCGTTTCGTCACTGTCTAGCCAGACTTCGAAGAGTTGCTTTTTCCGGAGGCCTATGGCTAGGGGTTCTCCGGTTTTTGAGGACCGTGCACTGATTGCTGTCGAATTTTACTGAGAACCCAAGCTTGGTTAGTGTGGCACCGATATCAGGCTGCCGTCGAGGCTGGGGATGTACAGCACGTTTTTGAGCAGCACGTTCACGGGTCTCCTGGGTGACGGACCCACCTTGCATTTCAGGAAGCCCTCCCCCACTCCCTCGGACTGCATGGAGCTCCCGTTTGCGAGTGAGACGGTGCACGACTTCTCGTCGAGTCTTGAAAAAAATGCCTGTCATTAGTCATGTGGCATGTTGCTCCCGAGTCAATGAACCATGTGGTTGTTTTCTTGACTTCCTCCGCCTTGAAACATACGTAGCGCGGTTCTTCATCGTCGCTTGATCCGGCCTCGCTTCTTATGGCGCTCTTGACTTTTTCCCTGTTGAACTTGTTTCTCTCTTGAGGGTCCGGCAGTCCTTCTTTAGGTGACCGGGTTTGTTGCAGTGGAAGCACTTCATTCTTTCCACTGTCCCGTATTGAGGTCCGGTTTTTAATACAGCTTCATTGTATTCGACCCCCAATTCTGTTTCCGTTCTTCGGTTAAACTCGTCCTTGAGCTTGCCGATAACGAATTCGAGTGTTATGTCACCCTCGGGTCTAGCCTCAAGTGCTGTGATTAGCATGCCATAGTTCTCTGGCAGGCTACACAACAGGAGGGCTGCGACGTGGTTTTCCTTGAGCTCTTCGCCCAGTCCCCTGAGCTCATTAACTAGCTCAAGTGTTCTGTTGATGTGCTCATCCATACTTTGCTCGTTTTTGAGCCTGAGGCTGTACAGTTTCCTGATGGAGATACAACTTTGAGGTTAAGTTAGACCTTTCGTGCACCTTTCTCAGGGCCAACCACACTGATCGGGCGGACGTTTCATTCCGCACGTGGATCAGCTGGTCGTCGTCGAGAAGTAGGCAAATTGTGGCCCTGGCACGTTGGTCTTTCTTTTCCATGCTGTATTAGGCTGCGATGGCGTATCTTCCTCAACTGTGTCCCAGAGGTCGTCCTTGCTCAACAGCATTCTATTTTGAACTTCCACAGCTGGTAATTTTTGTTGTTGAGTTTTTGTATGGAGACTTTCCCGTCCGCGGACGACATGGCTAGGCCTTGGGGCTAGGCCTAGGCTAGGCTATAGGTTAGGTTGGTCGCTCACCTGCTTAGGCGCCGACTCTGCTGCGGGATTAGCAGAGTTTTCGCCGAACTGTGCTGGGTGAATGACTTATACACTTTACCTACAGATTTAACTATGAACTAGGCCCATAACCTGTTATAAGTTCACTAGTTTTGTCACTTCTAAGGTGTCTGAGCGGGCCGACGAAACGTGGTTTATACTCAGCCCTGTAGATCGTACAGAGACGCGAGTCTAAGCACTGCAAGAAGGCGGTGACTTGTAGTTGGCGACTCGGCCGTACGGCGGGTTGCCCGTCGCGCAGGCGTTCGTAGCATGTAATCCAACATTAACGACACAAGGAAATAGATAAATAAATACAATTTACAAACTCCATGCAGTATTACCTGGTATTTGGTCTGTTGAGTATTAGTGCCGGAAAGAAGCCCACACCATCATAAAACATGCAACAGTGAGAGAATTACATTACATGCGTGTTGCTAGTTCCTACCATCACATAGGTGACTACAGTACAAGCAATCACCGTGGGACTCAATACTAAATAGAACTATTACCACTACGTACCATGATCCGCAAAGTTGGTGAGCACAAGTGTATTGTTGAAATCTACATTTTGAAGGGGAAAGATTAAGACTGAACCTTACTGGAATTAAATTGATTGTTTTTATCGGAATGTGAGGAAAGTAACAAGGCGAGGCGAGGAACACAACGTGTTTATATCAAGTTTTGATGAGTGCTAATTACGTCAATGGTGGGAGGAATTTGTCAATTTATTATAATGTGCAGCTTGTCACACCTTGTTATTCCATGAAAGTGTTTTCAGAAACCAGATACTAATCGTGTTCCAAACAAAAAGTACCTACCCTACCAATTTGATGATTTAGGTTAATAAAAACCCCAACCAAGCCATTCACCATAAAATACGTTATTTTTGTGGACGTGCACAAGATTTGAGTGATAGTGGAGTAGTGGTACTAATAATTACTTAGGGATGGTCGATTTGTTTTGCAAAAAGCGATAAAATTCGAATACTAACTCCATTTTTACTATTTGCCACCATAAAACACCATTATCTCCACTATTAGCAGACTGTTACTTGAACTTAATTTTTATGAAATACCAGCTCAAACAAAGAACAAACAAAATAGAAAAATACTATATAGTTCTGTATTTATGCAAGTATAGGCCTCAGGTATATTTAAAAATATCAAGTTCAAATAGTGGGGTGCGGCCATTATGCGAAGCCATTTATCAATAGTATTTATAGCCAACTCTTTAAAATCTGAGTGGTCAAAATAAGGGTGCGGCTATTACTCGAGGGCGGCCTATAATTGAGTAAATATAATTATAGCATCTTCTTTTAATTTTATCAAGCTGTGCAAAGATGTTTCCCCCGTTTCATCTAACGCTAAAGGAGTGCACGCAAGATAGTATCTGTGAGATGAAAACAGCACTACTCCTAGTAACTAATTAGGCATTAGTCCACCCCCCATGATTAACAAAAGTATCAGCTGTGTTAATTAGTTGTGATTGATAAAAAAGCCGGATGAATCCTACAAATAATAATCAATTATTTCCATGCCTAGTGCAAAAGTAGTAATGACTGAGCATCCAGTCTTATTTACTTTTAGTTCAGGGTTATATTTCAAACTAGCACATTCATATTTAAACTCAGGGTGAAATGATTTGCCAGCCACAACTTTGTGGACTGGTACTAACTATATCATGACAATTGGTTAATACTGTGGGTGGTTTACTGACTCTTTATGTTTTGAAATTGTTGCCCACATAATATGTAAAAATAAATTTGCATTACAAGTCTACCAACTCAATCAAAAGTACTGCTTTTCAATGTGGGACCTAAATAAATTAAAGCAGATCTGAGCCAACTTTGTCAATGCCGATGCTATGAATGACTGAAATGTAACTTGTCCACTTCCAGAGTTCTGACTGATTCATGTGCTGGGATGCTCTACGTGCAAATACTTTTAAGTACAATCAAATTGTTTAAATTTTGGTTCCCAGACCACCATAACCACCATAACCACAATACTCGGGTAATCCGCTACCTTACAGGGGAAACATGAACTACGTGCACTGTCAACGTGAGATGTGTGACCTTGTGTTTCTGCTGCAGACTCAGCACGGCTCGCAGGTCCTTGGCCGATATCCCGGCCTTGCAGATCCGCTGCTTCTCAATCAGCCAGGACTCCTCGTCCTCGTGATCCTGGACAAACTGGAAGAAGTTGCGCGCGTCTTCCAGGCGGACGCGACGAGCCTTGCTGCTCTCGATCAGACTGGGGGGAGAGTCAAACAAGATCTTAGACTACGTACTATGCACGAAACAGCAAAGTGAGCTCATCTCAGAACTCAGCTCATCGACCCAATGAATAAAATATTCTTGATGCACACAACAATAAAAACTGTAAAAATTATTTTTCAAAATTATTTTTAAATAATGCCTGCATAATTCATGTTACTATTGACAAACCAACATATTGCTCATTTGAGATGGTTAGGTTATGCAACACAATAAAGTATGTATGGTAAAATCTTGTTTCTACAGTTTCCAGGATGACTTAAGCAACTTCTCATTCTTGCACATTCTCAGTACTACAACAGGTGTGAATGCAGGCCTCTTATATACAGTAGTAAGTATTTAATAAGTTTATTTAGGAATGAAAGAATATACATTGTAAACAAATATTGAGTGATACTGCGGCAAGGTATATGTGCATGAACATCTAGCTAACGAGAAGCTGAAGGGGGCGGGGGGGGGGCAATGAAACGGACTACGGTAGTTGGGTGCAACAGTGCATGTAAAGCAGGTCGGAAATGGTAAACATAATATAGACCAGTCACGGAATGGTAGGTGATCGGTGGAGGATAGTTTTAGGTTTTATTACTTAAATTATTTTATTATTGAATCAGCTATTCTCTAAGTATTGATTGATCTACAAGTATCTGTGTTCAACACAAATTTTACTTTTTACTTCATTTACTGTATTCGTGTGCATCTATGTATTTGTGATATAAATGACTATGTTAATTTCTAATTTGTAAGAATGTTCTTTTAGTTATAACATGTAATATACCCTGAACACGCTGTGCAACGGGTCCACACTACGAGATACAATACTTCTAACAGAGCGCAAGACTACATCAACTCACTGGTCGTAGGCTGTGTTGAGCTGGTCGATCCTCTGCTCAAGGATGGGCACCTCGCGGTGACCGCCGGCCACCAGTTGCTTCCCCTGCCGCGCTAGACGGCGGTGCGTCTCTCCCAGCGAGGTCACCTGCAGCTCTAGAAGGCTGTGCTTCTGTAGCAGGTCCTCCACGGCCAGCAGGTGGGGGCCGACGTCCGACGACTGAAACTTGCCTGCGCATAGACACGAAACACATGGTGTAATAATCTCCAGGGGGTGAATCACGATTTAACGTTTAAATACTCGTGGCTGTTTTATCCCTTCAAACCCGATTTGCACAGTTCAAATTGTCCATACAACTTTTTTTAAATCAAGGACAAAGGAGAATCAAACCATGATAAAAACACATTAATGCATCCCTATATTGATCCTCTTTTCAATAAGTTGGATAGTAAAATTGAACTGTGTAAAGCAGGCTTTAGGATTTCTTGGAGCTCGTACTACTACTAAGTGTTTGGTAGAAGTAATTTTACATTCAACCATAAACAAAACATAAGTACCAATGAAAATTGAGAACATTTATAAACTACATTTTCTATATTATGCATTTAATTTTAATAAAACATGTACCCTACATAAAAGATTATTAAAAGTACATTTCTTCATTAATTTCTTAATTTCCAATTTAAAAAAAAAAAATTGATTGATTATTTTAGTAAATAAATAAATAAATTGTATTTAGAGTCTACCACTTGTTATATAACTGACTTTCAGTGGGGGACAGTAAATCAAAGTGACCAAGCCAACCCTGTAGGCTCCGACGCAATTGACGAGTGAGCGATGATAACCAACCAAAGATCGATATTTTAATAGGAAATATAGCAATCAGTGGTATGGACAATGAGAACATCATTTTACATTGTAAGTAGGATTTAAAAATAATTTAATGACCATGTGAAATGTCACAGTGCGCTCGCACCCACCTTGCAGGTCCGTGATGGTGGCCATGATGGTGTCCGCCTCCCTAAGCATCGCCATCAACGCGCAGAGTTGCGTCAGGTTGACCTTGTGTTTGTTGAGTAGTTCGAGCAGCTCGCGCCATCGTTCTAGAACCTCCGTCTCGCGGTTGGCCACGCGATCCTTGCCGTGGTAGTTCTCTCCGACGAGCTCCTCCTTCATGTTAGTAAGGTCGTGAAACCTTTCCTCCTGAAACGCAAACAAACCAGCGATTAATATGTATTCAGAATCTACCAAGACGGTTGCAAGAAATCAGGATTGAATCTAAAGCGACTCGTCAGAAGTCTTAATTATTGATTTTGTGCAAAAAATGTCGATATCAATATTGTCAAAATGGATTAATTGTACAATCAACATAAAATCCGTTATTTTATTTTAATTTTCTTCTAAAACATGTTTAAACATTTCCATAAATTCATGTCAATACTTTCATATGACCCTAAGGTCCTAACCAAATTATACAAAGGAATTAAATAAGTTCACAATAAAAAAGGGAATTTTGTTTTTATGTACTTTGAGTCAAGATTTTTAATACTGGTTATTAAAAAATAAAACACCTATCTTTTAATAGATTTGTGTCAAACATAAACATATTTTTCTCATGAGTATTTTTCATAAGGAAAATGTTATCACCTGGATTACATTGAAAATGAGAGTATTGACAACTTACCCTGGCAAGAATGTCAGCAGATATTGCTTCGTGTTTCTTGACCGTAGCGTCCACTTGTCCGAGGTTGCTTCCGTATCGAGGGTCAGACAAAACCTGGATCATTTCCTTCAAGTAGCCTTCACGAAGCACGCTCTGTAAAAGAAGTACAACGGTCACATTTCTGCAAATTATTATAGAAGTACAGTACAGCATCCTCGATATATTCTAACTACATATCTTATCTTCTGATATGTATATCTTCAGCCTAATCTTTTGTAAAACCAAATAGTAGTCAAGATAATTTCCTCAAAAAAACATGCCTTCTCTTTGCGAGAAAGTAATGCACAAGCTCATCAGTCCCGTACCTTCCGTTCAAACTTGTTGTTGAGTTGTTCGAGTCTCTCCTGGCGCAGCAGCTCCTGCCTGAGAGCCACCTCGCGGCGATGCTCCGCTCGCTCGAGCCCCTCCCAGCTGCGTTCAAGGTCGTGTATCAGCTGGCCCTCTTGCGGGGTGAACGCAGGCTGATTCAGCGACTTCAGCTGCGTGTTGATGTGGAAGTACAGGGCCTCGATCTCGCTGCGCTCCTTGTACCTGGGGTCGGGGCATTTTATTAGAAACAGCAGACTTAAATCTATTCAATAAGTCAATATTATCATATCAATCACGAGAGCTATCCCTCCACCTACTTACACCTACACTTACTTCCATGTACATTACTGCTATGTAAACCTATAATTATAAAATACTCTGTACGGTACGTAACTTGTTTTTTATGTTAGATACTAAGAAAAATTGTAAACAAACAGTTTGGATAAAATTGAATTGAATTGAAAAAAATTTGGCCTACCTAATTTCCTTAAGAATGGTCATTCCTTCCCAATCCCTTCAAGAATCCACCCGTCTTCTATTTTACTGTGTACTCCCTCAATCCTCCCAAATCCCCCTCCATCTCAGCTCCATTCTAGATCTTGCCTGAATATTTCTAGTCACAAAATATGCCCAAAATATATTTTCTATTCTTTGCTAATACTTACTTGGGGGGTTTCTCCACTGTGCGGTACTGCTTGAACCTAAGCAATTCCTTCTGTATTCCTTCCAATGAGTTGGGAATGTTTCTATCTTCTAGTTCGGCCACTTTAGAACGAATCCACTCCAGTAGGTTGGTTGTCAGCTTTTCGTAGCTAACTTTCATTTTGTCTGCATCCATCATTTGGCCAACAATCTGACAAAAGAAACAAAAATAGGCCTAAGTTTTAAAATAACTGGCTAGAACTGAAAATTATGTGATGTGAACTCCTTTACTGACTCATGATCAAGGAGAAAACTTATTTTAATCACAATGCCTGTTGCCACATCACACCCCAAATACAAAAGCAAACAACCATGAACTATGTAATGTAAGCTTACATTGGCAATCCTACGCCCGCTCTTCATTTCGTTCTTCATACGTGCGAACGTGTGGTAATAAGACGCAACGTACGTAATGATTGACTTCTCGTCAGGTCGAGGTTGATCCACATCTAGAGGGGAACAAACACATAGTATGAGATGAGACATTAGACTACAGCACATTAGACACAACGCCTAGATTTCAGTGCGTCAATCAAGCATCACACTGGGGAAAAAACATCTTCACCGATTGTTTATGACGGCAAACAAAATTTAAAATTTTCAAACAACTTTTAAACTGGAGTTCTGTTTTGTAAGATGATAAGCAGCATTGTTAATAATAAAATATAGCATATTATTCATTGATAAGAGTAAAGTTACTCAATATAAAGAGTATAATACAAATATGTGATAATACTATAAACTTAGGCCGCCATTTGACATTCAATATTGATATCGAGAACAAATTTTGATGAGAATTGGTTCTTCCAAATTTAAAAAATCCACTTTGAAACAGGTGGGACACTTGAATAGGACACTAATATCTTGCTCGCAGACAACTGGACGCGTCTGTCTACTATGCTGTCATCGACATTGATTAGCAAATGTTAAGTCGAATGGTGGCCCTGCAGTACGCCCTCTTCAATTAAAGTAGCAAGATATAACTTTAGTACATATTGAAACAACTTGAACTATCTTAAAACAACCGCACACTGGGGTAACGGACATAAAAAATATGACAAAAAGACCGAAATGACTGTTTCTGATAGAATATTTGCGCTCGTACCTTCTGCGTCGAGCAGCCTGGAGATGCCGAGCTCTGAGCTGGCGACATCGAAGGCGTTGTTCAGGTTGTCGATGTGTTTCGCCTTGTCGAGCGAGTTGAAGTTGATGATGTCGGGCCGGTGAGCGTGGATGAGGGCGTTGAAGCCGAGACCCGACCGCCATGAGCCGCTGAAGTCCTGGATGTTGACGCCCGGGTAGCCGTTGGTCTTGCGCTGACACCAGAGAAGCAGCGCGTCCTTCGCCGACTTTTTCTCGCTGCTCTCGTTCTCCTCGTCCTGTCGACATTGTCAGGTCGTAAGACGTACTTCACTTACATTTAAGATGCTTTCGATTGAAATACATTTTGTAAACATTCAAAAACAGATTTCAATCAATTAATATCCGGTATCATCAATAGTAGTCTCAAAATTCTAAAAGTACTTCCACATGATTTTCTCTAAATTGCGTTCTTTTATTGTTTTCAAAAAAATTGAATTAACACATAATATGCATAAACGGAACAATAATATATTTGTTTCAAAGTTAAAAAATAAAATGATTTTGGTTTCAGAGTATGCCAACCATCAGGCTATTATGACTTGTGCTAGACAGATCCAGTCACAAGCAGGGGGCGCGTCAGCGTCTCATCGCAATGGCCAGAGCTCGCCTCTAGTTTTGTACAGTAAAATATAGCCGATGTTTGCGAGAAGGACGTTGGTTGCCTCCTTTCTTGCCTTCCACGATCGGCAGAGAAATACCCTGGGCAAAATCTAATATATAATATAATATTATATGCCCTACTAATATAATCATTCAATAAATTAGATTAGTTTGGTATAATGAAATGAAATGCCATGTAAGATCGAGTTATCGCCCACCAGAAGTTACAAAAGTAAAAACTCTTGTCAATTTGCATACATGGAGTGAAACCATATGTAGAGCAGAACTAGGCCATTAAACCTTGTGTGTCCTAAAGTGAAGCAGTAAGTTGTCAATTTATATGTTTGTTCTGAACTAAACTTGAATGACCGAACCAGTTTGCATTTCATATCCACGACTGAGAACAAACAAAACAATCTCCTGGCGAAGAATGGAGATATTTTAACAAGAAAACAACAAAAAAGAGAACATGTTTAACACAATTTGTAACAGTAATTGAAAACAAATTATGTTGTCATTTCAGCACCCCCTCCATCCTATACGTATGTGCATAAAATTGAAGGTTGCACTTAATAAAAATACTGTATTGTGAGCAGATTAGAAACATATCACTTGCAATGTGCATAGCATCTATGAAGGATAATATCTAATACAATTCCACCTACGGGAGTGTTTCCCGACTAACCAAATCTACAAATCTATGAAGGAATTGTGTATGTATCCATTTATATTAAGTGTGCTTTTGAAATTCACATATATTTTGACATCTTTCATTCTTGCATGTGATATAATCATTATTAAGAGGCGGTTTTACAAAGCAGCTGCTATTATGCTAAAAAGATGAAACAATTTTTGATAACGATTGGTAGGAATATATACCAGTCAAAATAGAAACAGCAATTACAATATTTCCATGGTTGATCAAGCTTCTTCATCAGGTTTAATGAGGTTTAATGTTTTTCAACTTTCATTAAATCTGATGAAGATGGTTGATTAACCATTGAAAATTGAAATATTCTAATCACTGTTTTTATTTCGAGTAGTTCTAACAATCATAAACATTAGCCGCTACTATGTGTGTTCCTTTTCGTTTCCTTCAAGGTAGGTACCAACCTAGCAACATTATGCTAAACAAACATGTTGTTATGTTCACTACCAACATCGGCGTGTGTCCGCGTGTGCTACATATATGGAATGGAGTTTACCAAGTGAGTGCATCACCGCTTCTGGGCATTAGCATAACGACTGTCTGAAAATGTACGAGAGAAAAGCCGTCGGTTGACTTACAACATCGATTTCGATTTCCTGGATCTGGAACCGGAGAATGATGGTCCATATGAGACCCAGGATGAGTCTGGGGTTGCCATCGACGATGTCTTCTGCCCCGATACTCTCCAGCCGGACCTGAAAGAATAGAAGGAAGAATTAGTATTACGGACCAAGTTGCAGTGAGGCACAACACATTTCTCAAACATGTGTTGAATAATCATTCTGTCTCAACTCCAATTTATTCATTCAATCATAAAATAATATTTTTCTGAAGACAAAAAAGAAGGTTTATCAAATATTATAGTTTAGATAACACAAATTAAACCCCCCTAAAATAGCACACAAATTACGTAATGAAAGTACTTAAATCAAAACGTTGTCGGAATGGAAATAATCTCCTAACACCATTACATTTTGATTTTAACAAGTAACAACCTCATATTCTAATCATTAAGTCAGGACACTTCATCTTTGTTGTTAGATCTTCTTTATTCCGCTTTACAGTGTTGATAAAATTTTGCAACAACAGTTTTACAACATGTGCAAAATGAGTAATTTCAGATGAGTAAGACTTATAATAGGCTTGTTTGACACCCTGGTCATTCAATAGAGATGGGCCAGCCATCAGTCAATGAAGTTTAAATTTATCACTTTCTAAAAATGTGTAATTTCGTCAATTATTCATTCAGTGAGAATTATTGGAATTCGACCGAAATACCATTAAGATGACATTTTCCATTTCAAGGAAACGATTGCGCAATTCATGAAGTCATCTTTCCTGCTCATTTCTGTGCTATTTAGTGTACCAGGTACACATAGGAACAATGCTGCACTGGAGATAATGGAACTGTAAACAAACTAATAAAAAATTCTCCCACCGAAACAATGGCAGGTGTTATAACACGCTGGCAAAGTACCATGCATTACATCACCAACATTCTCCTACCGAACATGAGATGAGTGTCATTATAGGTCCCAACAGATTCGGTCGTCGTACGGCAATGTATGTACGACATGCTCGGATAAATATTGATGAGGTCTATCTCACCCTGCACATCAAACACCTCGTTGTCAGCGCTGGGCGCACATAGACGCACGTTCCCAGGACAAAAACATCCAAGGTCAGAGAGAATATCCGCAAGATGTTAATTATGGGAGAATAATAATTAGAGTGATTAATTTAAAAAACGCGTTCCGTTCTAGAGGCTTAACTGACGAGGGAGAACACGCGCGTGTCCGGTTGGGTTTACACGTGTCTTGAGGACAGGGGACAGGGGACAGGGGACAGGGGACAGGGGACAGGGGACACGGGACAGGGACAGGGGACAGGGGACACGCGCGTGTCCGGTTGGGTTTACACGTGTCTTGAGGACAGGGGACAGGGGACAGTGGTGTAGTTCGAGGGAAAGCCATGTCCCTGCCTATATAAATACACGCGCAGTGGTGTATCTAGGAGGGTTTGGCCTCCTCCCCCCCCACCCCCCCCCCCCATTGAGTTGTTTGTAAAGCATCTTTTGCAGTTAGGTCGATTTCTTGACAGTCCCTCCCCCTCCCCGAAATATATTCCTGCGTACGTCTGTCTGGTTAGGTTTATCTATAGGACACAGGGTTCAAGCAGTGGCGGACCAAGTCACGATTCATGGGGGGGGTGATTTTTATCAACATTTGCAGATATAATTATAAAACAAAAACGAACTACTTGGATGCAGTTAGCGTATCTAGGGAGGGAGGGGGGGGGGGGGGTCAGATTTTCAAAACCAGTGCAGGGTTGGTCTGAAAATTTCTGCTGTTAGTGCCCCTTATCGCCGAAGGCGACAAGATTTGCGAATTTACAACTTTCAAAGTCCTAAAAACACGTTAAAATCGAAAATTGCATAATATGACCTATTCCTAGAGCTTCTGCATTGGAAGCAGCACCCCAACCTTGCAGTTGAAACCATATAACACAGTTTCGATGGCGATTGTCGACGCTTTATGCCCACTAACGCAAAGTGCAAACACAGCCTGACGGGCGCCTCTCACCACGTGCGAGACGAAACAAGTCGTCTCAGTTCCCATAATTAGGCCCAACACACAGTCTGTCTGGCTGGCTCACGTTGCATTGTTAGCCTCGACAGCAAACAGCATCATTACACTACAAGCCTAGTCTGTCTGGACAACATTGTACAAGACGGTTTTATTTCCTCAAGTTACAATATGACAATGTAAAACAGGTTAGAAAAAAGGTTGTGAACGTGCCCGAGTCATTTCACTTTTCAATGCCAAGCGAACTGTTTTACAGTTGGCTGCTGCATGGCTGGCTACACCGCCCACGTAGTGCAGGTGCCACGTCGTTGTTAGCCACATTAGTTAATGTTGCTAGCTTAGTTATGTTGCACAAACGTGACTATAAACACGTTCACATGATATAAACAACACTGCCCAGAGGCTGACTTGGACTTGGTTGGTTGGTAGGTCCGTTCCGTCTACAACACACAATTCCTAATGCAAACCTGGTTTGGGTGGTTGCCATTTTCTATGGATTTCGAAAAAAACGTTCAATTGTTGCTTGTTGTGTGGAAATTTGTCCCGGGAGTGAGCAGGATAGTTATGCAAGAGCACCTGACCATGAGAGTCAGAGGTTCTGGGTTCGAACTTCGAGCCGAAGTAAGGGCAAACGTTTTGAACAGTTACAAACTGACAACCACATTGTCCATACGACGACAGAATAGTTGAACGGTATTTTGTTATTAGACGTACGGACGTTCTCGTGATGCCATAAGACGATGAATGTTTGACAGATGACTATGAGGAACATCCAGGAACATTCCTGATTTCGACCGAATAGAACAACGTAGCATAGTGGTTTCATATGACCCCACAACGGGCAGTCTCCGTCACTGGTACATTCTATGACAAAGTATCAACTTGACGAAATAAATAAAGGAACGAAGCAATTAGTAAAATGTTAACGTTATGACCATGAGCTTACAGTCGACGACATTGATATGAAGAATGTAAGAAACCTCACTTAGAGAGAAGAGGAGGCAGAACTTTATGTAACCGACGACGACGATGATCTTTATGAATCGTAATTTAATAAACTTTTGCAATATTTAGAAACTGCACAATGAGAAATATGTGAACAACTAAAGTAAATGTGTCTCTAAGTTAAAGCCAAGGCTGAGCAAGTAGGCGTGATGGTCAGTTGAGAGGGGGGCTAATGCAAATATGAGCAAGCATATGGCATTCGCAGTGACAGCCGGCACGCCTACACCACACAGGATGTTGGTAATCCACCCAGCACGAGCTCAGGAGGAAACAAGAAAACTAAAGTTGTCTTCCCCTCGTAAGCGCTCATGTGTAGACGACTACCCTACCCCTGTCTCTAGAGCTGAAACTAAGTCAGTCAAGGTTCATTACTCATATTAAAACAAGTCGCCACTTATATTCGGTAGCGAGAAGAGAAAAGTGGCCCAGATAGCGGTCTAATGTGGGCGCGTGCGTGCGAGCGCAGACTACCGTTGCTTTGCCTTGCCGTACGTGTAAGCTCTTTGATATGTAAGCTCTTTGGTGTAAGCTCTTTGCCTTGCCGTACATGTAAGCTCTTTGACATGTAAGCTCTTTGCCTTGCCGTACGTGTAAGTTCTTTGACATGTAAGCTCTTTGCCTTGCCGTACGTGTAAGCTCTTTGACATGTAAGCTCTTTGCCTTGCCGTACGTGTAAGCTCTTTGACATGTAAGATCTTTGACATTGTAAGCTGACTTCAGGTTCTGTTTTGGATTCAATCGTGATATTTATGAAATGTGGACAAAATATTTGAAATAGCTTCTAACATATGCCTGGTTTTAGAGAGGAACAACATGAGCCACTTTCGTCCATAGCACACGTTAGGTACTCGGATTTTACGAAAATGGAAGCTTTTTATGTGATTGAATCAATCAACGCCTGCATTTTCGGTGGGGTTCAATTATTTTGTAGGTATCGTAGTATTCGTGTATTAGTATATTGCAGCTTTTAGGGTGTTATGGGTAGAAACTGGGTATACACAGACGAGTTGCTAATCTAATTTTAAATTATTTTGTTTTTAACTCATCCAAAAAACCAATGTACGCCTGCAAACTGATTTTGCAATCACAGCTAAAACTCACTGAACTGCTGAAGAAATGAAAACTGTGACTGGACCACTTAGATCTCATGCGTGTCGACTGTACACTGAACTGTACCGTACACCGTGAATTATATCATTACGTAAGATGAGTGAGAAGATGATTCTCTCGCGATAACAGTTTGGTAGTTGGACGTCGAGTCGAGTGTATGTGAGATGGCAAGATGTTTCTCTTAGACAAGTGGATGTGAGTGTATGTGAGATGGCAAGATGTTTCTCTAGTAGACACGTGGATGTGAGTGTATGTGAGATGGCAAGATGTTTCTCTTAGACACGTGGATGTGAGTGTATGTGAGATGGCAAGATGTTTCTCTAGTAGACACGTGGATGTGAGTGTATGTGAGATGGCAAGATGTTTCTCTTAGACAAGTGGATGTGAGTGTATGTGAGATGGCAAGATGTTTCTCTAGTAGACACGTGGATGTGAGTGAGCGGAACGTTGAAGATTTTCATCGTGGAACGGTTTAAGCACGGAGCGAGAATGGGGAGCGAATGACGCGCAATGCATATTACGTATTTTCGTAATGCAAGATATTCTCTTAGACATTGTATTATTTATGTTTCCTATCAACTCAAGTAGACTAAGTATATCATTAATTAATTTGTACTAGGAAAAGCTTGAGTCGCTGGTTGATGGATGAAGCTTTTTTTGAAGTTTAGTTTGGATAGGACCACTTTTCTATCAGAGTACTTTTTGAATGGCATTGTAATGGCGATTGTTTGTGCAAGTTGATTGAGTTACTGTGAGTTAGATGTTTTAGTAGACAGGGGGCCTAAAACAAACTCATATTAAAACCTTTATATTCGATGGATTCTGGCTATAAACTTTTTCAATCAGTTTTCTTTCAAAAGCATAGATGGCACCAGTACCTTAAATGTTCATTAATACGAAAGTTGTAGCCGCACCGTTGAATCAAATCGTCCAAGTCACGAAAGATATGCTATAGAATCGGCAAAAAATCTCTGTAAAGTGACGAGATTCATGAATGAAACTTTTCTTCGTTGTACCAAAACGTGGCAGGTCTAGTTTATGGAGATTGCGAAGTCCGCCTTTCTCACAAGTGCATATGCAGTTTGTGATGGCAAGATGTGTACTCTAGTAAGACAAGGGACAAAAGAGTGTATGTGAGATTGCAAGATGTTTCTCTTAGACACGTGGATGTGAGTGTATGTGAGATGGCAAGATGTTTCTCTAGTAGACACGTGGATGTGAGCGGAAACGTGTGAAGATTTCAATCGTGGAAAACCGTTTAGCACGGGGCGAGTGGGAAGCAAATGACGCCAAATAGCATAATTACTTATTTTCGTAAGAATATTCATCTTAGCATTGATAAATTTATTTTCCTATCACTCAAGTAAAGACTAAAGTATATCATTTATATTTTATTGTACTAGGAAAACGCTTAAGTCCCGCTGCGTTGATGGATGAGCTTTTTTGTAAGTTTTTAGTTTGCGTAGGACCACTTTTCCTATGCAAGTACTTTTTGAATGCATTGTAGGCGATTGTTGTCAAGTTTCTATTGTTACTTGTTAGTTGTTATTATAAACCTAAAAAAACTCATATTAAAACCTTTATTCAATGGATTCTGGCTAACTTTTTCAACTTTTTTCTTTCAGAAAGCAATACATCGCACCATTACCTTAAAATGTTCATGTAAAATACGAACGTTGTAGCCGCACCCGTTTGATCAGAATCGACCCAAATGTCACGAAAATATCGCACTAAAAATCGAAAAAAACTCGTAAAAGTACGAGATTCATGAGAAACTTTTCTTCGATTGTACCCAAAAACGTTGCAGGTCTAAGTTTAGAGATTTCGAAGGTCCCCTCCAATTTTCATCAAGATCGCATATGCCGTTTGCCCGGTAGCGTGCGAACAAACCGACAGAAAAACAAACAAAAAAAAACATTGGAGCTAAATTTTTTGAGGGGTCAGTGAAATTGAAGTCTTCGCTTCGCTCATCCAATAAGTTGGTAGGATACCCCTTCTGTTTCCAAAAGTCGTATCGTATATAATGGTAGCAACCAATATCAATCAAGTGTGCCTCATTACAATGCTAATTGCATTCTGAATCATCATTATCTACAGACCTGCAGTTTACACTACAGGTGCAAGAGGAACTCTATAGAAATCTTAAATGCTGCTAGCTCATTATTCCAGTTGGTACCGACTACCGATAACATTGTACTTTTAAAATTACCCGCAAAGGATATTTACACATGTAGTATGGAAAAAGTATTGCTCTTACTGTAAATGTTGCGAATCAACACTATTCTACGCCTGTGGCGAGGAGTGGTTCACATCCCGGTGGGTTATAGGCCTATGTTTTTTAACACGTCTAATCTATTTGACACGAAACGTAACGGTTGACGGGACGTGACTGCTTTTTATGGATCGTCGAGTTATGGACTGGGTTTTATATATTTTTAATGCACCCACCAGATAATATAATGGCCCCTAACGACATCCGCGTGATTCGGTTGGTGAACAAGTCTACGTGCGTCGAGGTGTGGTGCTCGAATCCATACAAATGCATGGGACTAACTTACTGACCTGTCCCCGTCCTTGTTTATGTTATCTTTGCATTATGAATATTCATCCACACTGCGTAAGAAACCCCAATACGTCAGCAATGATTTTTTTTATATATATGTTATCGTGGGAAACCTGTTATAGGGTGCAACTAGCCCCTCTTCAGGTGAACTAGGTATGTGCGGATAGGAAATTGTGAAGGGATGTCCGAAATCCCTTGCATTCGCCTTAACGACTGAGGAAAACCTCGGAAAAAACCTTCAGTCAGGATTGCCGGTCTCGACGGGATTCGAACCCGGGACCTCCCGAATCAGAGTCGAGCGCTTAGCGCCCGAGCCAACACTGTCGGTGTCAGCAATGATCAACTGTTTTCTTCAAGTAAGAGTTTAGAATGAAGATTCGCGTTCGGCTTTCTTCAAAAGTTTTATATTGCCAGATTGATGTTTCGTTTGACTTTGAGGTGGGATCAAACGACCAATATTTTTTCTTCTCGTTTTTTGCTGTTTCTCTTTTGTTTAGTGTTCCTTATTAATACCTTCTCTTTCTATTTTCTTTTTGTCTATTTTTCTTAAAAAGAAAGTAAATTTTACATTTTGTCGGTATATGTATTTTGAACTTTACAAACAAAGCAAAATTTTGAAAATTGAAATCGTACTGTATATTACTTGTTGAGTGCAATTTTGTAATACTAGTTTCAAAATCCAAATCAATAAAATCAAGCCCTACACAACTTCATTGAAAGTCGGAATCAAGTTTTGTAAACACTTGCTTGTTTTATTTGTTTAAAGGTAAGCTAATAAGTGAAACGTGCGGTTGAAAGGAGGAGACGGAGAGTGCTGAAGCGTTGTGAATGAAAGACGCGTGGGTGGTGTTACGTACGTCTAGTCTGCATGGGAGACGTGAAGTTCACGGAAGAGGAACTACTTTTACAAGGCGAGATGTATGTCTGACATTTCACTTCAATATCACTCGAATACAAGAATGCCAATATGTTGCCAAGAAATTAAGGAAATGTGCACGTCCACGCATTGTCACTGTATGGCCACTTTCTCCTACGCCGGGCGCATAGGCAAATCCGAGGAAAGCGCTGTTTTGGTTTCTTGCCCGGATTCAGAGAAGCAAGACCCCCCCCCCCCCCACTTCCTCCCACTAGGCTTCAGTTTAACCATGGTTAAACCACAACTTTTCAAATACTCATGTGTGTGACTATGATGTATGTGCGATGTATGAATATATTAAATAACAGAGCACCTTATGATACAAATATTATGGTGACCTGTACTAGCAACTAATCGACCAAGAACTCGAAAATAATATGAAATTGAGATATGGGCAATTTGTGCGGGCGTGTAGCCTATACTTTTGAGAAGAGAGTTCTTTGAACCCAATGGCCGTTGGTTCAATCCAACATCGTCGTCCTGCAGTATGGTTTATACGGCTGTAGCTCTATCAGGTGATGTCTGGGGAAGAAGATTATTCAGAACGGCCTTCTGTATTTAGAAAACAGACAATAATTCCTCACTTGAGCAGTTGAGAGTTTGTGTTGTGTGTCTATCTATTGTCTTGTCTGGTTCGGAAAAAGCCACTTAACGAGGTATTAAGAGAACGTGACATGATAGTTACAGTGCTCACTGTAAATACGTAATGAAATAGTGATGGGAAGTAGTGAGTACGTTGAAAAGATAACACCGGTATCACGCAGAGAAGCCGAAGAGAAAAGTCAACATTTCATCAAGGATTTTAAGAAGGTGATTTCATCATGGGATATGAGAATTCACAGTGAGCTATAATCACATCAACAGTTTGCTTAGTACATCCAAGAGCTAATTTAGCCAGAGCACCGGTATTTAAAGCCGGAAGTTCTGGGTTGAGTCCTTGTGAGGGCAGCGCAATACTTTGCAACGCACACACAAAACAGCCAGACAAACAGTTCTTCTCGTTACTAGATACATTATTGTCCGACCTTTCCTTTCAAACTTCATGCTCGTATCAACTGACATTTAAAACACCCTTTATACCCGGCGACTAAAGTAAATCAAGGGATGAGATGGGAGTGGCACGCAAACCTTCTTACGCAAACAACTTGTACCGAGTTATTCAATATATTATGCATAGTTGCCGATTGTTCATCGTAACATATTGATTGATATTCATAGAATTGACTTATAAATCGTCCGTCTGTTTTGGGGAACGGTCGTGGGGCTCGAAGCCTCTCCCCTGGTATTCTTTAGCGCCTGGTGCGAAGCGAAGCACCTATAACTAAGTGTGCCAGAGTTGGGCGATGGACAGCGAACGATAGGGTTGATAAGATTTCTACCTTGGACATTCAAATGTCTTCCATTCAAGAAGTTGTTTAATTACTAGTTGGTTGCATAATATGAATGTGCTGATAACGTTGACCGATGTACGAACGCTGACGTGTCATGCACGGTATGAACCTACTGGTGCAACTCGACTGACCTATAGCGGTGTTATGATGTGTGGGGGTCAAGGACCTACCTACGGCCATTCACTGCCCACCAGAGCCGCTCCACCAATTAACTATAGGAGGCTGTGTGTGTGTGTACTCTACTCTACACCGACCACACTACACTACACCGACTGATCGAACAGATTCGGAACCCCAAGTCTAGACCGCGTCCAGACAATGGGCACTTAGTGCATGTGCCCAATATGCTGGAGCGGAAATTAGAGAAATTTCACCTATTACAAAACTGAATTGACCATCTGGTCTGGTGCAAGTTATTCCGTTGAAGGCGGCTACGTTTGTGGTTCGAGTTTTATTGGAGAATAATTAACTCTGCTATGCTAATCAAGCTAATCAAGTGATGCATGGACATGGACAACCACAAGCCAGGATTCGAGCCAGCAACGAAGGTATCATGGTTTACAAGGACACTGCGGCTACTGTAGCAGGTTGATGTGTAGGGGTGTCACTCCCATATGTGTGTATGTAAACTAAAATGTAAGCTCAAATCATAAAGTAAACAAAACAAAACATTACAGATCTTTTCAAAATAGAAAACTTTAATATAAGTAGAGTACTGTCTCGTAGATACTTCCTCGTTCCCTAACATGAAACAAGTGTGTACCACTGCCTCCTAGATGTTGCTGGTGTCTCAACGAGGAGCCACGAGCAGCATCTAGGAGGCAGTGGCTTGTGCACACACGGGAGCGCCTTGTAGCGTTAGTGTCCACCCCAGCATTCAACTTACTAAATCCGAAACCAGATTATGTACAAAAAATAACTCTTTGATATCCAAAGACAAAATGACAGTAAAAAGTAAAGAAAAACACGAAATATTGCGCTCAAGAGCTGCTGCAGAGTTCTCCCGTGACCGACTACGGAGGACAGTACAGCAATCAACACTGCACATTATAGTGGTCCCAACTAAAGAATGCAGGTGGCTCGAAATTGTTTTCCCAACATAACAACTTTGTCAACTCTATTCACGCTAGCTCAGCGTGGATCTTGCTCACGGAGGAACTCTGTGATCTAGCACAGATAAATTTTGCTTGCGTTGGTAAAATATATTTCTCTTTCATACACAAAGGCTTCATTCCATTTACCGCGCATTCATTTTACCCCCACCACTACCAAGTATATCTACATTCTTTCGTTGGAGGTAGTATACAGACAAGGAGAGAGGAAAATAGTAGAATATCTACGAGGCAGTGAAGCAGAGGAAATGACAATGACATAAATAAGTTAATATTTTTTCCAATCCAGAAATTAAAACATCCATCCCGATCGGGGTCTGGATTGTATTAAATATTAACAATTCCACCTACGGGAGTGTTTCCCGACTGTACAATACGAGAAAAAAAGACATAAATAAGCTTTGCTACTATCCGTCACCCCGAGCGGTGGCTTGCCGATTAGAAGCCACCATGAAAGGGGGAAATCATTTCTCTGCCACATAGATACTTCATCCAGTCTTTTTATTTTTAATTCATTTAATTTTAATTTAATTTAAGTGGCGGTGGAGTTGTGTTTGTTGATGAGCGGATGGGCGAGCACCGCCGTCTCTATGTAAAAATGTACAAATTTACGTACTTTAGACGGCTGTTTTTCCCCTTTCACGATGGCTTCCAATTGGCACGCTCCTCAAGGCCATACTGAGTGTCTAGCGCTTAGCTTATGTATGTCATTGGGAAATGAATCCATTTTTAAATATATTCATCATAATATTATGTTTGTAGTTTTACGCTATAGTTTCCATGTTTTGATTTCTACCGCATATTTAAGATAGTGTAGCTGTATAAAAAGTTTCGCTTACACACTAACGTACCCGAAAAGAGACATGAATAGTTTATAATTGTTTTTAAATTAATACAGATGGTTCCGCTTGGAAACGTTTAACCATTCTTGGCTGCATTGCATGGATTGATGGTCCTTCCCATAATTGATTTCTCTCCATTCATCATAATCAAGAGCTCATTTCTATATTAAGCGCTGACGACCTTGGAGTTTTACACAATTTCTATAATTGCTCAAATGATTTCTCATCCCATTATCTATCTTATTACTATGTGTATCTAACAATGTATAATAATAACAGTGCACACGATGCTATTATAGGTCCCAAATAAAACAAATCTCTAAAGAATCATAAGTTTGGCCTTTGCACTATAGGTAATATTTAAAAAGTATATAAAGTATACACTCGGCACAAATTAATAAAACAGCAATGTTGCTTTAAATTAATAAAAATCAGGCCTAGATAAGAAAATTATGAAATACAAATAACACATTTTATTTTATTATCTGTTTGTGATGAGGCCGACGAAGAGTATCATAGTCCATGGGTGCACCTACTAATTATGACCCTGCACATTCCTTAGTCGAGTTGTGATAAGAAAACAGCCTAGCTCCACTAGCATAACTCTGTTCTGCGTTGCAAGATTATTCCAGTTGATAATGCTAATCAGGCTTGGTATATTGGCCATAAAATCTCGTTTGGATTTGTATGTGTTTGCACTTTGCAGTTGCACTAATATACACGAGATGAATGCATCAACATTCAACATGGAACAATACTATATGTGTATTTGTGAGCCTGGGCGGTCGCAGGTTCGACTCCCACCACCGGCAATCCAGACTAAAGGTTTATTTCGAGAACTAGTGATGAGATTAATCTGACAAGAGTTGTTATAGATAATTATTATACCCCAGACAATCTCAACAGGAGTGACATATTACTCGTCATTGTCCATAGTGTGTTTCTTTTTTAAATTGAACACGAGTATGCTTAGCCTGACACCGAGTAATCATCAATCTCATTGGATTCAAAATTGCAACGATGTGTTATAAAAAATATTTCATATTTTATAGTTCGCAGCTTAGAATTCCGCCTTCCCATTTGAATAGAATTTTATTCCATGTCCAGTAGTTTAAAACTAAAACTATCATATCTACGGATTTGATTTCAAATCTGTGCTCCTCTCGTAATGATTGACTCCGCAAGGCTATATATTATGATCAATGAACTACGTGATACAACATATCACACATGTTGTAAGGGTAGATAGATTTTAATGGGGGGGGGGGGCTCAGTTCTTAATTTTGGAACTGAAATTTACTTTAACCGTCAATATGTAAAAAGAGTATAGTAATATATAAACGCATCTATAGCTACCGAGTACATAATAAATTCTGCAAATATAGCTAGCTATATAGCTAGCTGTAGCCTTGTCAAGGCTGGCATCGTCTGCCAGTGAATCGTGACCAACAAGCGGTCGTCTTTCAAATATCGATATCTTGTCGGCCACTATTCGCTCGTCCGTGATGTCGGCGTCGACCGGGTTGGTTCGGAGACTGAGTGGGTACTTTATAAGTTACGCAACTGAGAGGGTACTTTATAATTTACTCGTTGCTTCTAAGCTTCGTCTTACCATCCAGTAGGTACTATTTATAACTCCATGGTCTTACCTTTGTGTGCAGGAAGGCCAGGCTCTTGTTGACGTTCTCTATCTTGTGCACTCGCATCTTGCCATTGTTGGCCTTGGCAAGTTTCTCCCCCGAGATTATCTCGAGAAGTTTGAGGAGTTTCTTGCCGTCGGCCAAGTCCACGAACAAGTCCTCCACTTCCATGCGAGCCTAGGACAAGACAAACACAAGCTCGTCAGCTTTATACGAGAGGACGAGGGTTCGCTGAAACTCCGCCAGGAGATTTAGTGGACCTTGGGTGAGATTGATAGATCACGGATAGATGAAGATTACGACAACGAACATCCATGTGTGTCGTGCGGCATTGCAACCCACGTATTGCTGCCAAGAGGACTTCTAGCATTGAGTATGCTTCTAGTGTGCGGGCGTGAGTACTCTTGACGGAATGCCCCCAACAGGCTAGGCCGTAGGGTAGGCCTACACCACCTTGTGAGGTGAGTGTGACACTGTGACCCTACCTAAAACCCTTTTCAGTTGACTAGCTAAAATTATGCAATTTTGATGGAAGATGAAGTGGTGTGTCCAAGACTGTTAAGGAGTTGCTTATGTCCGAGGGAAAACAATAATAAATAATAGTTACCGTCTCGGTGGTCTAGTTGGCTAAGGCGCCTACCTGAAACGCGAGAGACTCGGGTTCGAAACCCGATCGGGATGGATTTTTTAAATTTCTGGATTGTATTAGTGTTTCCCGACCATCCAAATCGAGAAATAATACTAATGTTTATTCATCCTAAGAGCCTCTGTGCAGGTTTCATCTCGCACTAATAGGAGTTCTCCTCACATGTATCGAGTAGAATCAGTCTCTTGTCTGTCTGGCCGGCGGTTCTACAAATCATTACACCTGCTAAACGAGCGTTTCTTATCTCAATTAGCGAAAACTTTAATCAAGTGGAGTAATTAGTCCGTCCAATGCAAATCTAGTCCAGAGAAGAATGAGCGCGTTCACTCCACATCGAGCGCATATTAATCATACACAGCGCTTCAATGAGGCCTACATTAATAAACGAATGTGTGCTGTGTGAAGTGGAGACTGCGTGGAGAGGAACTCACACAACTCTCAATAAATCAAGACTGTGTATTATTATTATTTATTAATAATAAAACACTCTTGATCGCTCGGCTGACTAACACCACAGGTGTATGAAATTTTTAACAGTTGTCATAAAAGTGGAAATATAGGGAAAAAAATTGTTTATAAAACTTTTTTTTAAATTATTTTTCACGATTTTTGATTCTGTTAAAAAGTACAAAATTGACAATATTTGTGATTTTTTTTAGGCTGTTTGAGACACAATTTTGAAAATTTACGGCTGTAGGGCTGTCCATGTATGCTTTAACTTTGCTAAGTGTTGTATTGTATACATACTTCGGATGCTTCTTGACCGAGCGAAAAGCTATTCGGCAACTGCCTCTTTCATAACAGCAAAATATTTGTTTATTTTTGGGGGGTGGGACATAAACTCACTATGATCTTCGGACAGTGTAGCCTCCCTAACAAGAGAAAAATTAAATTTTGAACATACATTTTTGTTGTTTCAAAACACCTTTAGCCAACTGCATACACTCTAAGAAATCTTGGGTGATCTATCATTATACGAGGGCAACAATCTACAATTATGAAATGGTGAAGTCGTCTCCAGACTCTCATAATCCGTAGAACTACCATTATATATTAAAGAATCCAGTTTTCCGTTTTATAAATGAACGCGAACCGCAAAAGTTTGAGATGATTTAACATTAATCTGCCGAGAGTAGCAACTACCTATTTACGGAGGCCGGTTAATCTCCCATTTTGTAAGGGTAGATTGCAGGCAGCATATTGTTACAGCACGATATTTCTGCGAGAGATCACTTATGTGAGAATGGCTTATGTACTATAATGTTAGCGGAAGCCTACTATTTATCGCGGCAGGTGAATCTCCCATTTTGAAAGGGTAGATTCGCAGGCCGCATATTGTTACAGCACGATATTTCTGCGAGAGATCACTTGCATCTGGATGTTTGATGTACAATAATGTATCATTCAACCTATTTATCGCGGCAATTCGTATTGCTCAAGCCCGGTTTATCAATGACCAGTTAGTGTTTGGTTTCATCTAAACCTACCATTAAACCAAACACTAACTGGTCATTGAAATCTGGCACCTAAGAGAAACACTTTAAGTCTTTGACCCTTGCACTCATAACAAATAAATGAAACAAAACATAAACATAAAACATAAATCTCACGGACATATTATCGAGCATCGCAACAGGCAGCCCTTTGTTTGAAGACTACAAGCACCGATCATATATTAAGTTATGCTCATATACATCAAATGTGTAGTACTAGGAAAACGTTTGTTTGCACTTTTCCTTTGCAAGTGCTTTTTGAATGCATTGTAGGTGATTGTTGTCAAGTTTCTATTGTAACTTGTTAATTGGTACTATAAAACCTCAAAAAACTCATAGTAAAACCTTTATTTCTGTGGATTCTGACTAACTTTTTCAACTTTTTCTTTCAAAAGGTACTACATCACCATAACCTTAATGTCCATGTGAAATCTGAACGTTGTAGCCCCACCCGTTTGGTCAGAATCGGCCCAAATGTGACGAAAATATCGCACTAAAAATCGAAAAAAATCGTAAAAGTACGATATTCATGAGAAATATTTCTTCGATTGTACCCAAAAACAATACACCTCTAAGTTCAGAGAAAACGAAGGTCCCCTCAAATTTTCATCAAGATCGCTTATGCCGTTTGCCCAGACAAAAAAAACAAAACAAAAAAAAAAAAAAACATTGGAGCTAAATTTTTTGGGGGGTCAGTGAAATTGAAGTTTTCGCTTCGCTCGCTACGCTCATCCAATTAATTCCTGCTTCCATGTAATCATTGAGCTATTAAAAAATACCGTATACTTATTACTGATTAGCAAGAACTGAACCATATGATTAAATTATAGAACACAAGGTAGACCACAGAGCAAGTGCACAATGCCTACGATAGTTGCATGGATTTGCTGTTGTATTCTATATAGGTGGTTATTTTCGAACAACTTCAGCGTCTTCTGTGGCGCTACGGTCTAGGTGTTGGCTTTCAGATGCAGGGTTCCAGTCGGATCGAGTTCGAGTCACCATGAAAATCTTGTAACTTTATAATCGTGTCAAATTAACATGTGCTATGTATCCATTTACAGATGATCGATTGCTGAAGGAAATATATGATTGGAAATAGTACTAAATACAATAATTAAATGATTAAATAAATCAAATTTTTAGTTTTTAGTTTGCTTATTTGCTGTTAGATCGCGTTACAGGCGCTTAGACAATTATGCGTTTGACTAAAGGAACGAATGATCTACAATTATGTGAGTAGTTCGCACACGAGAAAACTATGTTTGACTAGCGGAACTAGCAAGAAAATTATATAAGGGAAGGCTGTGCACGATGTAAATAACGTTTACTGAAAGAAACATACGCTCTACAATAATGTGAGTGTAGTTCGCTCACAAGAATAGTATGTTTGACTACAACGGAACGAATGATCTACAATTATGTGAGTGTAGTTCACTCACAAGAATAGTACGTTCGACTACAACGGAACGAATGATCTACAGTTATGTGAGAGTGGTTTGCTCATAATACACATCATAGGTGACTAAAATGGGACTGGAGATCTACCATTATTGGAGGGACTTTCTAGCATTCAGGTGTAGTAGATTGTTCATAGCACGTATGCGTACATCTACCATTATATGGTTGGCAGCTCCTCTTGCCAATAACATAATTAAGCGAGCGAAGCGAGCGTTTCCATTTGAATCTGCCGGAAAAAATAGTCACTGGTTTTGTTTTTTTTTGTTTGTTTGTTTGTTTGTTTGTTTGTTTGTTTGTTTGTTTTTTTGTTTGTATGTCTCGCGATAACGTTCGAACGGAGGCTCGGATCGAGTTGAAATTTTCACCATCCGCAAGCTTCGTTCTCGATTGAATGACATTAGTTTTGTGGCAAAATCGTTCAAAAAGTTAAAAAGTTACATTAAAGTTAATCGAAAGTTTTTTTTTTCAAACTTCACGGCGACAAAATCTGAGATGGCCAAATCATTTAGAATGTCCGTCCGGTCACGAATATGTAATTTTATTTTGATCCGATAAGTAGTGTAGATGGAAATTACATTATAACAAAGTACGGTTACCATGGCAACGGAAAGTCGTGCAGCTTTTTTGGCTCATGATAGCGGTCGAACGGAGGCTCGGATCGAGTTGAAATTTTCACCATCCGCAAGCTTTGTTCTCGATTGAATGCCATTAGTTTTGTGGCAAAATCGTTCAAAAAGTTAAAAGTTACATTAAAGTTAATCGAAAGTTTTTTTTTCAAACTCAACGGCGACAAAATCTGAGATAGCCAAATCATTTAGAATGTCCGTCCGGTCACGAATATGTTAATTTTATTTTGATCCGATAAGTAGTGTAGATGGAAATTACATTATAACAAAAGTAACGTTGCCATGGCAACGAAAAGACGCGCGAAGTTTCTAATGCACTGCCACCTAGAAGCAATCAAAATACTTTCGAGGAAGCAGTCTATTATTTGTCAACAAAGAGTTTAAATAGTTTTCCCAAAGAGTCAAGGTCCTCTAGATGGCGGTGGATTTTAAAGTAAAGATATAAACACGGGTTTACCCAAATACCTTGGCAATAATAAATAATACTGGAAACGCGAACGTCGTAAATTTTTAAATTTAAAAAAATGTGCAATGTGGGTCTAGCTATAGAACGTGCTCGCTTATCAACGCGTCCAACTGAGCGTTTTCCTAGTTGTAGATCATACGGCGAATTTCCTTACAGTGTAGTGTCCCTGAACAGTGACCTAGAATCCCTTGCACTATGGTCACAGAGAAATAGTCTTAGTATTAATCCCAAAAAATCAGTTGTATTACCCATAGGCAATGAAGAAATAACTCATCGCAACATTCCATTTCAAATTGAGATAAATGGAGACAGTATTAAAATGGTCGATACCGTCTGTAACTTGGGCATCTGGTTCCAATCTGACATGACCTGGAAGTACCACATCATGAAATGTTGTACGAAGGCCTATTCAATATTACGTTATCTATATCGTTTCAGAAAGTTGCTATCCATCCCTATCAAAAAACTATTAGCAGAATCTCTGGTCCTCTCTGTATTTGACTATTGTGATTATTGGATGAGCGAAGCGAAGACTTCAATTTCACCGACCCCCCAAAAAATTTAGCTCGGGTGTTTTTTTTTTTTTTTTTTTTTTGTTTTTTTTTTTTTTTTTTTTTTTTTTTCCGTCTGTTTGTTCGCTCTCTACCGGGCAAACGGCATATGCGATCTTGATGAAAATTTGACACGACCTTCGTTTTCTCTGAACTTAGACTTGCTACATTTTTGGGTACAATCGAAGAAATATTTCTCATGAATATCGTACTTTTACGATTTTTTTCGATTTTTAGTGCGATATTTTCGTGACATTTGGGCCGATTTTGACCGAACGGGTGGGGCTACAACGTTCATATTTCACATAGACATTAAGGTAATGATGATGTATTGCTTTCTGAAAGAAAAAGTTGAAAAAGTTAGCCAGAATCTATAGAAATAAAGCTTTTAATATAAGTTTTTTTATTTTGTGTGTGATATTTTCGTGCCATTTGGGCCAATTCTGACCAAACGGGTGGGGCTACAACGTTCATATTATACATGGACATTAAGGTTATGGTGATGTAGTACCTTTTGAAAGAAAAAGTTGAAAAAGTTAGCCAGAATCCATAGAAATAAAGCTTTTAATATAAGTTTTTTACGATAAATAATACCAATTGACAAGAAACAATAGAAACTTGACAACAATCTCCAACAATGCGTAGGCAACAAAACAAAGCACTTGCAAAAGTAAAGATATCCCACGCAAACTAAAAACTTTAAAAAGCTCATCCATCAACGCGGCGGGACTTTAGCGTTTTCCTAGTGTATACACAGGCATAAACAAATCACTCGAATATGACATCCAGAAGGTCCAAAACGCATGTGTACGTTTCATCCTTAATGTACCTTATAGAGAACAAATATCACCTCATCTCCCTGCACTTGGATGGTTAAACATGAAAAATCGGAGAAATTTTCACATGGCAACTCTAATGCATAAAATTGTAAATACTCAAACTCCGAAATATCTGTACCATAAACTCTCCCTCACCAAAAACTTACACAACCATAACACCCGCCAAACAAAAAACCTCGTCTTCAATCATCATAATTCCAAATCTTCCTCATCTTTTTCAATAAACGGGCCTAGACTTTGGAACAAATTACCTTTGGCCTTAAAGAGCACTAAATCAGTAGGTCCTTTTAAAACTAACTACAAAAATCACCTGATGAAAATACAGAAGGAAAGCATAATAATCCGAAATAAGGTTAAATCAAAACCACTCACTTGGGTACACTTCTACTTCATGACATACATATTTATTATAAATGCTCTTTTCTTTATTTTACTGCACTGTTGCAAACATAAGTGAAGTTTAGGCTTGTATCAAGTAATATGTGTAACCTTGAAATATGTGTTGTTAGTTTTTAAGGTATTCTTTAAGTTAATTTTAAGTTAAGTTATTAAATAATTTAAGTTAATTCTAAGTCAGTCACTGGTTAGGTGGAAGAACGATCTGTCATCGAACCTCGCCATTTTTTGCTTTTTGTCCATGTGTTTCATGATTATTATCCATTATCCATGTAACCCATTGTACAACAAAAATAAAGACTAACTAACTAACTAACTAACTAAGCACTAGGAGAAATGAATTTTGTGAAATAACAATGGGGCACGATTTTTAGGCCTATTCTTGACGTGATACACACAATACAAGACCAAAGGGCATAATGAACGTCCAAGACGACCTCTTTATTTACTATCTTCTACAAGAGTTGTGTCAGCTATCTATCGAGATAATGAGGTGCTCAAGTCAAGTGGAAGTTTCAAAGAGGAAAAAACTAGCTGAAAAATCTAGGCGTCAGAGGTAAATAGCATCAACATGACCATGTATGGACAACGAGGAAAACTGGGATGATGAGAATAACTGCCAAGTCCCTGGATTACACGAATGAGCCACAGTGAACGGTATAGCTTTTGTACTGGCTAAAAGCATGTGCACATAATTTACGAAGGTTTATCATAACATTAATTTATTCTACCAATGAGTGCCATAGATCTTAGAAAAGTCGTGGAATCTGCTGCACATCTTTTCTAAACAAAACAACCCAACCTAAAGTTCCAGAATAAGCCCACCATACATTCCGCATTCCCATTGGAGTTTGATAGTTGTTTCCATCATCCAAGATGGCGGACCGAGAAATTTTGTCCTCGTGTTAAGTTTTGTCTGTTCTGCAACTTTAGCCTCAGAATCCGACCTAATGAGCATAAACTAATTGGATGAGCGAAGCGAAGACTTCAATTTCACCGACCCCCAAAAAATTTAGCTCGGGTTTTTTTTTTTGTTTTTTTTTTTTTTTTTTGTTGTTTTTTTGTCTGTTTGTTAACTCTCTACCAGACAAACGGCTTATCCGATCTTGATGAAAATTTGACAGGACCTTCGAAATCTCTGAACTTAGAGGTGTATTGTTTTTGGGTACAATCGAAGAAATATTTCTCATGAATATCGTACTTTTACGATTTTTTTCGATTTTTAGTGCGATATTTTCGTGACATTTGGGCCAATTCTGACCAAACGGGTGGGGCTACAACGTTCATATTATACATGGACATTAAGGTTATGGTGATGTAGTACGTTTTGAAAGAAAAAGTTGAAAAAGTTAGCCAGAATCCATAGAAATAAAGCTTTTAATATAAGTTTTTTACGGTAAATAATACCAATTGACAAGAAACAAAAGAAACTTGACAACATTCACCTACAATGCGTAGGCAGCAAAACAAAGCACTTGCAAAAGTAAAGATATCCCAAGCAAACTTTAAACTTTAAAAAGCTCATCCATCAACGCGGCGGGACTTTAGCGTTTTCCTAGTAGTGTAATAATGTTTATTAATGGGTAAAGTATGCTACAGCGAGTATTTCATTACCCACATTTTGTCACTACAATTTTCTTCTCGTTACATTGTTGTAACTCTACGCTTCTTGAACATTGTCTTCGTATGTCGCTACGTAATGTCCGTATGTAGGCTAACGCTGTAATTAGTGCAAGATAAGGATGCGAAGTAAGTTACACAACAGAAGACAGGAATACGAGTGTTTACAGCGTTGTGAAACCTGGCAACATGGTGATTGCTGATTACCCCGACAAAGGTTTTCTCATACATCTATCTCCTTGGCCCCTATACGGAGATCACGGGGAAGACTCGTAGTAATAACACTGCTTATTATAATACTTGCATTGTACTCTATTTTAAGACTACTGAATTGATTGACCAAGTTCACATCGAAATTAAAAACATTGGTATTCACAACTACTTTCCTATAGGAAATTAGGTTCAGATTATCAACATTTTCTTCGTCTAGATTGTAAATTAGAAGGTAAATGCATAATGATCGTTGTAGCTAATTGAACACACTTACATTTTATGATTGCTTTTCGAGGTTACAAACATTTTTTAAAATATGGAATGTAATGGAAACTTGTATTAGAAATTACTTCGCAAAGAAATCTCAAATATAAAACAATCAGTTTGGTATGTGCTTTGAAAAAACAACTAATTATTTGTGTGCGAAAATTGTTTACTTCATTGGTACATGTAAGAGTTTCCATTCCAATGAATCTATATTCTATATTATCGTGCGAAACAGTCAAACCTTTTTTGTGGTACGAAGATGGATGGATACGAGTCTCAGATAAAGCTTGTATTGATATTATAGTGTCCATCACCCTTCAACATATTAAACGAATTAATCATCGTTGAAAAATAAGTTCATTTCTAAATACGTAAAAGTCAACGAAAGAAAATGATTTGACAACATTGATTGAACAACATGTTGATAAGAAAATACGGACGCATCGTAATTCGTAATAATACTGAGAAATTCAAGCCAGGCCACGGAAAGGGTTGAAAATGTGTGTAATGTTGTTTAGTAATCGATTCGGTTGACATTATCTACAACGGAAAAACTGATTTCATTAAATATTTGGAGAGTGATAAAATCACACATGTTGAATTACACGCGATATGACAAAACGAGCGAACAATATAATTATTCTTACCTATCACGTGACATACATACCGCGTAGCCGTAGTGTGACGTCAGCTGGAAATACTATACAGCCACTACCGTACTATAGACCTCGGTGGACGTACAGTTGCTACAACGCGTTGGATAGCACGCCAAGAGAAAATTAATAGTCAATAGTCCAAACCAGGAACCCGAAAACTCATGTATTTACAAATACTATTTCCTGCAATTCATTAAACATTGTTATATTTTAATGACCATAATATCCAGTTGTCAATCTCATTAAAAAGGACAATTAAAAATATATCAACGCAAATTATAAATTATATAATGATTAATGATAATGAGCCAAAACAATGCAAATAATTTTAAAATACCAACAATGTTTAAAGATTCATCAAGTAGGGCCTAACAAAATTAGCATATGCATAGGCCTAACTTAAATAAGTAATTTCTTTTGTTTTAATTATTTGAGTTGAATTTAAACAAATTTAAGCAGGAATAGGACACATTTGGCAGTTGGCACATAGCTATTCGCTCAGCTGGTAAGAATCCGACTTATCTGAAACTTTACATAGTTATCAATAAAGCTGAAAGCATATGGACAGCCCTAGTCGTAGATTTTCAATATTTTATGTTTATCAGCCACAAGATCGATCCACGAATGTGGTCAATTTTAGACTTTTTAAGAAAATCCAAAAACCTGCAAATGATTTTTTTTTAAATAATTTCTTGAAAAGTCGTTGTCTATCCAAAATTGTAACAAACTGAAGTGTCAGACGGCCGAGCGAACAGTAATTACAGCTACGTGCTGAAAAGTTCAAATCACCAACTTCATTATAAACATAGTCGTCAATAGCAGCAACGAGAGATGAACGCTGGAGCCAGTAACTCCCGTGCCCTGGCTTATAATTAAATGCAACGAAGTACACATAGAACACGAGCGTAACACAAACAAAATACATAATTATACGTTGTATTTCCAGCAGGATCGTCCAGGGCGGCCGACCCCACACGAAGACTTCCGATCCACCAAGCCGAACACATCTCCGACAATCAACACCAGAGTAAGGACAGAAAGAAAGCAGAGCGCGGCTCTCAGTGTTATTAGAGGTGATGTCATCTGCACGCTGATCGCAAGGGCGTTCCCTAGTCCCGTCCTGCGCGAGTGTGACTTCAACGTGGTTTCTATCACTCTTGTGATTAGGAGGTCAAGACTCCACCAACAACGTGTTACAATAAGACACAATAAGATGGAAACATTCAAGTATAAATATCGGAGATGAAATCGCAATGAAACAGCTTGAAGCAAGGGCATCACACCATGTATAAATGCAGTACACAAACCAACGCCCAATCGCCAATATAGAAAGCATCTCACTGAATGATAAAATACCGTCTTATACGTGGTGGTTTCCTCCTAGAAAATGCATATTTGTTGATTTTAGTTTATCACGCAATCTGTCAAAGGTAAGGAAACTAGAATTAAAATATTTTATGTAATGATTTTATTACGTAAAGGCCTATTATTTTATCGGGTGTCCCCCTCGCGGACGACGAAGTAGCAGGACCCATGGTAGCAAAGATATATCTGTGAGTAAGGGCACCCCGACGTAGGCTCGATCCAATGATATTCTTCCTCATACCCAGAGATAATATCCTTGCCAAGCACACAGACTCGACGAGCCCCGCCTCGACGTCTAGCAGGAAATAATTGCGATTTCGTTGGAGCCGTCACGTGACGTCACGTACGTCCCCACGGCGGTCAGCCACCTCATCACTCAGCGGCCCAGTTCACTGGGTAGGCTACTTATCAGACCTAGATTAATAACGCACTAATCACAGATGACTTAATGTGTAGTTTACGACTTAATTCAAGCCGAGACTGCATGCAGAACAGCGTGTGAAGTCGAACAGGTGTTGGAACTTGAAGATAAAGATACCGGGCGGAAGTTCTAGGACATTGTTGCAAACTGAAGTGACGCCAAGGTTATGTAACTTCTCATAAGTTGACGTAGCGTTCCAGGAATTCAGGTTCCAGTTTTAGGTAATTTAATCAAAACCGTGTTAAAACGTGCTTTACAAAATATGTAAATTATGATATAAAGTGCCCTAGTCACTAGTCCCAAGTTTTCGAATTGTGGACTCAAGATGTCTGACCCGTTGCCTAGTACACTGCAGTTTAGCATGTTTTGCACGGACGAGACAACACGTTGGGCACCCCTAACGAGCCTAGCACCACCTTGTTATTTGCCTATCGTCTCACCGCGAATATAGATGTGGGAGCTGAAAACCATGAAATCCTAATAACATTTTTTAACATCGCTTTCGCACACTAATTATTTCGCCGGCGTTCAATAGCCCCGTAAATACCGGAAATGTATTGTTGCTCGGCTGTAGAAAGAAACACCTTTTCTCCCATAAAACATGCATTATTTTTTATTTGTTATCAAGTGGTTCATTCACACGCGAATAAACAGGATTCCTGTGGGAGCAATCCCTATTTTCAGCCCAATATGTGAAGAAATCAGTGGATGGGTAGGGGGAGGGGAGGGGGGAGTAAAATCTGCAACATTCACAAAATTAATATGGCAGCTGTCGAGGGTATAGGTTATGGTAGGGAGTTGATGGTTGGTGCCATGGGATCGGGCCAAATAATAACTAGTTTCCACAGTTCGATTACACCCATTCGTTTTAGTTGTTGATGTGTTCATTCATGTGTTATCTTCCAATGTAATCCAGTGCTTATAGCTTGTAACGTTTCTTTCCTACGTGGTGATGAATGTAACCAAGTAAGTTCTAGGTAGAGGCAGAATAACTTCTCACGAGAACAAGTAAGCATCGGCCGGCTATCAAAGCTAATTCGTATTAAAATGATTATATAGCAAAACAGTGAAATAACCGTAATACTTATAAACTGGAAATGGGCGCATCGTTAAAATCAGCTCGAGTTTTTTGTAAGCGAATTAATAATTGAGCCAAGGAACGCACCTCAAAAGTGATTTATGTTGTTTGCCGCTCGCTGTAGTTCGAGGTACGGCCACTGGACGGCGCTGGGAATCAAAACCCTCTCCCGCGCATTGAAGTCTCCCGTTCAAAACATACGCACGTCGTGATCGCGAGCATGTCCGTTCTCATACAAGGTTATATCACAAACAAATCAGCTTCGGATTACATGTTACAGAAAATTGTGTGTTCTGTAGACAAACTAATTAGCTTTTAAAATTATTATTTCTAATCAAAAGGATACGAAAATAATAGTAATTTTTAACGGGTTCCTCGGACTTTCTTCACAACTAGAGGAGCAAAAGATGAAGTTTCATTCACTCGAAACCTCTGTCTCATTCTCGATATGATGAACAGATTGGCAAGAGCCAAGAGAACTGACGTTACCCACCCACCCGTCGCCTAAAACCTAACCTATAAAGATTGTTGAGTGACCGCTATTATTACCTAGTTATTCTCTGTGTCAGGATAGTCAGATGTAACAACAAGCAGTAGTGATCGGCTTTCTTGTTAGTTACGTTACAAGTTTAATAAGATTTACGAGGAGGTGTACACCGCCTGAGTCCTGACACACGAACACATGAGGTGTACAGTACCACGGCCAGGCAGATGATACACGCACGCCTGCTAGAGTGATCACACGAGGTATAAACCACGGCCAGGCAGATGGATGATACACGCACGCCTGCTCGTGCCGTGTATCCTTCACCTGCACGTATAGGTCGGGTCAGCCGATGACTCAACCTACCTAGGCCGTCTGTAGGTTGCAGAGGTTCATACCCTCGCCCGAGCTGACCTTGACAGTGACCCCAGGTGACCGCGGATAATGTGCGATATCTCCAATATAGGATATAGGACTTTATGGGATATGGTGGAAAGAAAATACTGGTGGAAAACTGGAAATGTTACTAACTTCACCGGATTGGAACAAACACCACACAACAAGAGGCCGCAACGTAGTAATATATCAATATGTTCTATACTCAATGGTAATAGATCTGAACCATGAGGAAACCTAGAACATGGCTGACTAATTACATTATCTAGCTTTGGCGAGTATCTTTAATTGTGTCGCCATCATCAACATTGTAATACAGTAGAAAAGTCAACGTCAAGTCAATACATAGTCAGCGAGTGGTATTCAAAGCACATACAACAAGAAGAAGTTTGATTTTCACGTCATTAATATTAGTAATAGCGGAAGGAACAGTAACTAAAAAGGCACTTGTAGACAAAATTTATCTTCGGGGAGGTTGTGAACGGAAGAAGGGAGGGTAAGTGAGGAGAGCAAAGCAACTTCGCGCCCGCGAACCCAATAAGGATCCCACCCTGATGACCGAGAGTCGAATCAAGCTAAGCTATCAGATGTTGATCACGGTCATGCCTCCGGTTGAAGATCCCCTCATGCACCTGCTACAGTCAGACTCAATCAATGGACACGTCTCCCCCTTATACGTGCACGAGGCTTCGAACCGGTCAGAGAGAGAGAGAGAGAGAGAGAGAGAGAGAGAGAGAGAGAGAGAGAGAGAGAGAGAGATCCGGACACGCGGGTTCAAGTTGTACAACGCAGTTTCCGAGACTGTGGCTCAAGGGTTCATAGTGCGTAGGTAAGGGTGGCAACTGAGACTCGAGAACCATCTAAGGGGGGTATAACGAAACCCTTCTTGGATTGAGATGGGATCCGCTTTTTGTCTAAGAGAGATTTGTCTCCTTTTCATTTGGGGTTGTAGATAACTTAATGCAGAGTTCCACATTTCCCATTGTCTCACATAAAATCTGCACTACAACTCACCAATGATAATCATGGACGTGAAGCGCAAAGTACGCAAACTAAGCGTATAGGATGTTGTGTTGTGTTACCTCCTAATGCACAAGATGTCTTGGAAAGTTATGGATGATATAGTGAACAAATAAGCAGGGACGTAGGAATAAGGGGTGCAAGGCCCTCAAGGGTGCCTATGGCAAGAGGGGGGCAGAGGGGGATAAAGACTTGTATAAAAATGAATCCAAGTAGTGAAACTTGACGAGTATGCTGAACGTAAACCAAACAGGAACGAGGTACGATCTCCACCTCCTAGAAGTCGTCTCAATTAGCCTGGTTGCATGTGCATGAGGCGGTCAGGTCAGCCCATGCAGTCTAGTTACCGACAACAATGGGCAGATGAGCTCTGCAGGTGGTCAAGACTGGCTGAGAAGAAGACGCAACTAGGCCATCAGATGGATCACACTCGCGCGCTCCGTGAATAACAATGTGCAACATTTCCGGCTGCATTACCATCTGACTGACTGTATCTTAATTATTTTAACACAATTCAGAAGTTAAAAAATCCGAGTCTCCCACATCCCAGGTAGGCGTCGCTACAACAAAAACTAATTCCTGTATTGGGGATAGTATAAAATATTATACCAGATGTAGAAAAGTTCCACTTTTAATGATTACACCAGAGTGTTAGCACAGACATTTTTTAGAGCCAAGGAAATCAAAAGTTTCACGTCTGAATATTTTTAAATAAATAAATGAATAAATAAATACACAACTGGGTCGTCGTCGGGGAACCCCTTCCCTTTGACTACCTCCCCGACGGCGACGACAATGACAACACGGACGGATAATGACTCAAGACGGAGACGACCACGACGTGGGGAACCCCTGCCCTCCCCATACGCTTGTGGCTGGTTCTGACCAGCACAGGCCTGTCCACCCCTTGTCCTCTCGCGTCATCCCTTACGTCCCTCCCTTCGTCTCGATTAGCCAAGTTGCATAAATATGAGACGTTAAGCATTATCCAATCAAACTTCTTGAAATACTCTTAAAGAGTATTTTGGCCAGCATTTGTACTCAAAACGTATGAACTAACTTGAAGGGTCATCAAAGTCACCCTTGTCGTACTTTGACTTGTTGATAAAGGAGAAGTCTACTCTCTTGAGTCCTGACACCCTGGTATATCCATGCAGTCAGGGACCGTTCGATCTGCTCAGCCTGTCGCGTGAGGCGACTAAGCCACGTTGATAAGATCAGTCATCAATCAATCTTACTTCAACCTTGTTCGTGTTCGTGCAGGACAGTGTCTTACCTTCAAGAGAAACGAGTTCATCCATTTCGTAAACGTTTTCTTCTGAATGGCGAGTCGCTCATCCTGCAACGCCTTGATGCGCCCCTGTTCGAATTTAAGAACATCTTCGCGTTGCGTCATCCTCGGTAGAGTTGTGGCTCCACTTGGCTCATGCTGCGCTGGAATCAGAAACATGACGTCATTACACTGCATGGCTTGGTTTGGTGGGTTCATAGACATCCTATATAATTGGCTAGACCAGCAGTCGGTGGTCCACTTCCGGTACAATTAGAAGCCATCTTAAAATGACAGTTTACATGTTAATCAAATGGGAGCGATTTGTGGCCAAATAGTTCGTAAGATTGCCGCCAGGTTGACAGGTAAGCATACTAGCCTTTAACACCAAATGATTACTAAATTCCCTTATGCAATCACTTCGTATTGTTTCTTTTGTTTAATACCATGCTGCACAAGCTAAAACCATATCAAACAATCCAGTAAAATACTTTATTGCATTAAACTAGGGAAAACGCCAAAGTCCCGCCGCGTTGTTGGATGAGCGTTTTTTTGTAAGTTTTTTTTTGCGTTTTGTGCGTTTGTTTGCACTTTTCCTTTGCAAGTGCTTTTTGAATGCATTGTGGAGGTGATTGTTGTCAAGTTTCTATTGTTATTTGTTAATTGGTATTATAAACTTCAAAAAACTCATATTAAAACCTTTATTTCTGTAGATTCTGACTAATTTTTTCAACTTTTTCTTTCGAAAGATACTACATCACCATAACCTTAATGTCCATGTGAAATCTGAACGTTGTAGCTTTACCCGTTTGGTCAGAATCGGCCCAAATGTGACGAAAATATCGCACTAAAAATTGAAAAAACTAATATTAAAACCTTTATTTCTATGGATTCTAGCTAACTTTTTCAACTTTTTCTTTCAAAAGGTACTACATCACCATAATCTTAATGTCCATGTGAAATATGAACGTTCTAGCCCCACCCGTTTGGTCAGAATCGGCCCAAATGTCACGAAAATATCGCACTAAAAATCGAAAAAAATCGTAAAAGTACGATATTTATGAGAAATATTTCTTCGATTGTACCCAAAAACAATACACCTCTAAGTTCAGAGAAAACGAAGGTCCGGTCAAATTTTCATCAAGATCGCGTATGCCGTTTGCCCGGAATCGAGCGAACAAACAGACGGAAAAACAAAAAAAAAAACAAAAAAACAAAAAAAAAAAAAAACACCCGAGCTAAATTTTTTGGGGGGTCAGTGAAATTGAAGTCTTCGCTTCCGCTCGCTACGCTCGCTCGCTCATCCAAAAAGCATAAATTAAAACACCAAATCCCCATCTTGAAATTGGCCTGTTGAGTCCTCAATTTGCTACGCTCGCGCCTGTGCGGAGCTATAGGAGACTGCTAATCTAGCCTACTATAGGGGTTTTAATATCAATGGGTGGTTCGATGCCAGGAGAGAGGAAGAGAGAGAGAGAGAGAGAGAGAGAGAGAGAGAGAGAGAGAGAGAGAGAGAGAGAGAGAGAGAGAGAGAGACGGTTCCTCCCCGTCACTCCCACACACCAAGGTGTTATATTGTCGACCAGGCCGCTTCGCGAACGCTTTTTTTAGTCGCGTTGATGGATGAGATTTGTTTGCGTGGGATCTTTTTACTTTTGCAAGTTCTTTTTGAACGCATTGTAGCCTTGTAGGTGATTGTTGTCAAGTTTCTATTGTTACAATTGTTAATTGTTATTATATACCTCAAAAAAACTTATATTAAAACCTTTATTTCTATGGATTCTGGCTAACTTTTCCAACTTTTTCTTTCAAAATCTTCTACATCGCCATAACCTTAATGTCCATGTTAAATATGAACGTAGTAGCCCCACCCATTTGGTCAGAATCGGCCCAAATGTCACGAAAATATCGCACTAAAAATCGAAAAAATCGTAAAAGTACGATATTCATGGGAAATATTTCTTCGATTGTACCCAAAAACGTGGCACGTCTAAGTTCAGAGATTTCGAAGGTCCCCTCTAATTTTCATCAAGATCGCTTATGCCGTTTGCCGGTATCGTGCCAACAAACAAACAAAAAACAAACAAACAAAAAACACCCGAGCTAAATTTTTTGTGGGGTCTGTGAAATTGAAGTCTTCGCTTCGCTCATCCAATAATTATTTTAAGAAACAAATCAATTAAAAACTAAAGAGGTGGCATTTTTAGGCAAGGCTGACGAAACTGCCATGACGGAACACTGATTGAAACTTAGCACGCGTCGTATCGCGCGCTAGAAAACATTAAACGTAAGACCTTGTGTTGTAATTAGCCGTCATTTCGCCGGTTACGCCCACCCACTCACACTAACCCAACGCGACAACTAGGAACCAGCTGTTGCTGGCCGCACCGCACGCCACGGTCAGTGATAATTGTGACTGACAACGAGGAGTCAACTATGACACCATTCAATAGATACTAAACATGAATCTGGTGAAAACATTGCTTGATTTTGTATGTATATAAAGGCACGGAAAAGATCAATAATTTTGCTAATATTGAACATTTCCGATAGTGTGGTTCAGTCGCAGTATTACCCTATGACCCTGCAAAACACAAGATGCAGGTGGCTGGGATCGAGCTCGCGATCTTCTTACTCTCGATTATCGGGCATGTTCGTTCTGAGTGAACCTAGGTTATAAGTGTCACAGAACATGAAATGTAAAATGTCTTGACAACCGACCCAGCAGAGCTAGAAGACCGTGAGTTCGCTCCCAGCCACCTGCAAGTCCTTCATCACATACACCACGCACGCATGCCCACCCGTATAAGCCGATGAACTAATAACAATAGTCTCGGTCGGAGCCATAAAACTAACGAACAATAACTACCTACTACAGTTATTAGTTTAATATTACTTACACATACACACGTACTTATACGCACAAGCATGGCCGGTATGCGGTGCACTAGCACGTAGGCCAAGTCTAACTGAACGGTACTAAACAACGCCACTCAAAACACCAGGCTCATGCAGAGCTGCAGAAAGCATGCATGATGGTGAAAACGAAAAATACGCTGATAAAGACAAAATTTCGAATAATTTCCACAGCTTTTTGGATAACAAATAAAAAGCAAGTCCTTAGCAAGATTCCAGTCTCCGAATTGGAAAAAAATAAACAACATACACAACTGTAATCGAAAATTGGAAATAAAATCACGACCCATTTGTTCTGTTTCTCGGGAGAATAATAAAAATTGACCATTATTTTGACCACAACATTCTGATAGGTCTTCTCTGACGTATAGCTGAAGGAATGTCTTCATACACATTGGCAAGCAGTGCAGAACTTCGTGTCACACAAACGAGCGTGAAAAGTGTTGTTGTCCATTTTACTGCGAGTTTCAGAATCACGAGCGATGCAAATTTCTAGTAGCCTGAGCTCATTACGCACCAAATCTGAATGAAAAGTTGTTGGTACGTTTTATTCAAATACAAGTAAAGGGCACAGGTTGTGGCACTGTACAATGTTGCATTAGGCTTTATTGAGTCAAATTTGCACAAATCTGATCAGCAACAAGTATATATAACGTTCCCTCGCATTTTCTTTGGAGAAGGACATTGATCCGAACGAATAACATTCCCCAGTCCACGGTGCTTTTGATTTCAATCAAATTAACATCAATTAATAAATTGTGTTTTTTTTTTTAAATCTAACACCCAGTTTCCCCCACATCTAATAATAAGACGCCCAACCCAAGACCATTGCACAACAACGTACGTGTTTCTTGCAGCGGATGTTACACGATGATCACTCACTTTAAGTTACCAAACAAAACCATCACCTGGTTCGCTCTGAAACGTTTTCCCCCAACAACCTGTGAAATTATTCACTTATGCAACATGTGTAGTTCCTATCAAGAGTAATTACCCTGAGGAATGTTAACAAACCTGGTTTAAGTTATTAGATTCTTCGCACGCGGGCTGGACTAAGATTCAGTATAGTTCACCGAGGGAGGCAAAGACTCCAGTTCATCGAGTACAATTCAGACAGAAGTCCAAGTCTAGTCATAACTTCATAAGGTTTAATGGTTTATGGTTTAACGAAGTTTGAAACATGACAATGCGTTATCATTATCATCATATCATCATCATCTAGTGGGTAGATAACTTCATTGAATATGGATACAGCTGTTGGCGGTGTCTCACTCACAAATTATGTAGTGGTGTTACCACGAAGCTTTGGAAAAACAACCTCAAAAGTCGTCAAACCTTAGGTTTCCACTTGAATTCCAATGCGCCCTACATTCATTATTCTGTAAACTGGTTTATTAATTTATTAAATACATTATAATATGTGTATGTTTAAACAAATTAATTTAATTAAAATTGGGATTTATCGTATCTCGTATAGGTACTCGTTTTACAAGATATTAAGGTAACGCAAATGCATTGACTAATGACTTTGTGCCACAACTGCTGCTACTGCAATAATAACATACTTTTTTGTGCACCAGAACTTGTTTTAAACATGTTCTCCGCAAGCGGCTACAGGGTGACATGACAACACACAAGGATCGTTTTCTATCGGGGCTCACTTTGGCGATCCTCGTCATCCCTCTAATACTTTTAAAAAATTAATTAATAAAAAAATAAAATATATATAAGATAATGGTAAGTTTACAAATGGGCGACTCTCGAATTGGACATTCTCTTCATACTGTTGCTAATATACTGGCAAAGATTCTACTGCAACTGTGTTTCTCGGCACGACCTCGGCACGACCCACGTCTCGGTCGTGCCAAACACTTGTTGCACCTGAACCTGCTACAGCTGACATTTCATTCCCTGCATTCTTACCGGCACAGAGAACAATCCTCCAAGGCTGCTTGTGTGTTGCTCACTTATATAACGGTTACACTGGTTGCGCCTACACCAGGTACAACTTGCTAGTTGCACATTCTACTTGAAGGAGGAAGGTTAATAAGAGATGCGATGTGCGTATGTGTACGTAGCATTGCCATATTGTAATCTTTACTTTCTGCAGTATGAAACATACTTTTACTTACTAAAAACATATATTTTTACCTAATTTATTTAGATATGGTATGAGGTTTTAAAAATTAAATTAAAATCAACTTTATTGAAATTTCTATAAGTACAAAAAAATACAGTAGGAAGGGACAGCGATGAAGTGAGTAAAAGCGTCTGCTTTATATCAATGAAATGGATACGAGTTCAAATTTAAATTAGGCCCTAATCTTGCAATCTTTGATCAATATTCAATAAAAATCTGCTTAACAATAAAAATCCCATATTATTATATGTGTACCTTTTCTTCGTGTGTGGTTGTATTAAATATTAGCATCAATTCATAGCGCAAATACATTTTATGCTGCGTGTACGTGTTACACTGACCTATACCCAAAACACCATTTGATCGGCCGGCAGCAAATAAATCAGATATTATACATTCAGATGCATGTGATCAAAAGCAAGTACGAGGTACGCTTGAAATTATAGCTAACCATGTACAAGTTGTTACTATACTGGGCCCAGCCCTTGAGGTAATGATGGTCGTGGGTGTGACAAACGCAAGTTACGCAAGTCAAGTGTAAGGTTTTATAAGTATCCAACTAAAGTAATACTGTATATAGACAAGTCGTTGATATACACGGAGTATTTCCCTTGGGTTGGAAGGTGGTTTAGTTGGTAGTCGTCAGACGAGGAAATGTTCAGATTTGGTATTCACGATCTGCATATTATTTCCCTCACGACTAACTTGAGACGCACCTATGACATTATGAATGTATGTTATACGTTGAATCACGATTATTTCATCTTCCACGGGAAATAAGTGGTAAGGCAATGAGCCAACAGACAATGTTTTTGTACTGGAAAACATAAATACAACTAGGTGCAACTAATTATCGTCTTAGTACATCTTCGAGCGTAATACTAATAAGATTCCTAGTCGCACCTCCATATTAAAAGAGACAGTATCGTAACGTATCAAAGTTGATATAAAAGGTGACATCATCAAAGGCAGTGTTGAAGTCCCTAAGTATACTAAAGATAGTTTACACAAATAATAAGAAATAATGTGTACATGCCGAAGTTTATGATTTTCTGAAAAAAAATCCGAAAAAGCACATTTTTATTTCCATCCAGCTGATCTCCAACAACAGATGAGTGCATATTCGTATCAACCTTTACTTCCTTCTTAACTTACAAGTCCACGTGAGGTCACCCTACACTACAGGTTACACCAATTTGTTACATGTGCTACAGCTGTGCTTCTTGGTGTGGCCAAACGCAACTTCCTTGCATGCACCGCAGATCTTTACCATTGTTTCAACAGGGCAGGGCGAGGCAGGACTCTCTAAATCTTAATCAACATCAAGGCGCATTTAGGCTGACGACCTCTTAGAATGGGCGAGGGAACCAATACAAGTACACATTCGAATCTTCGTTATCAGCAAGATAGAGCTATTTGAACAAGGGTGGTGCATCCTTTACCGAGACCAGAGAAGCCACACCCGATGCTTCCCAGAACATGAAGGAGGGCCTCAAAGTGTTCCGAGTCTGACGAGAACCAGCGTTCCCCCAAAACCAAGAGTCTACCAAACAAAATACCAATACACGCGAAATATTAATCCGATTCGCAGATAGTAGCTTGAGTGCCTAGATTTACTTGACTTTGAATAATAATAAATAAACTTTAGTTAGAGACAATCGCACACACATAAGTTGGCTAGTAAATCAAAATAGCCGATTTTTTAAATACCATTTTTTCGTGTCGTTTATTGTTTTATTTCACTGAACTATCAGTTGTTGGGACAACGGAAAGATGAGGTCACAAAAATGAATTATTCGGGATTATGGTAAGAGAATATAGAATTACGTTAATATGTATAGCATAATCGCAAGTACCCAATGTGGACATGCAGCTCAGCCTACAGACAAATGTCCATAGTTGTCAACTTTGAAGTGAACATAAAACAGCCAGCAATATCTCTACTGATAACGCTGCGTCAACATCGACTCAAGTCAGCCAGCAACAGGTAAGAGATAAGGATAATATCACCTCTGGGCCTAACCCATCATATCTCGGAAGGCAAGTGGCGTCACAACACTATCCCATGTAGAACGGTGATGTTTTACAGACCTATTCGCTTGACCAACTTGTTCAACGAATTTACTCGAAAGCAAATTCCTCGCAAGTCTTCGAGAAATTTACAATGTTCGTCTCTCCATATGGTATCAAGTTGATTGATCGAAGCAGAATTTCATACAAATTAGTGAATTTTAGCTCAAGATGGGTCACGTACAACGGTACGTGATGGCCGATACAAATAGCTCAAGCAAGCGGTGGTTTCGAATTAGTACATCGACGGCCACCTGCAATGCATGGTGATCGAATTTACAAAATCAGTAAACAGAATGGGAATGCTGGGAATGCCAAACGATAAAATAGCCGATAGAAATTCCCTCAAACTGTAGAACGTTTACGTGCACTCAAATCCTCGCTGCACCTGGCGGAGTTTCAAACCAAAAACTGCACTTGTGTAATTACAGCGATGCGGAGGGGAAAAACAATTTACCCAATGATGGCACATGAAAATATGCGTCTGGAAGATTGCCACTTGAATTTTTTTAAACTAAAGATTCAACTTGCTGAGTTTGAGATGTTTTTGAAGAAAGATAGGGAAAATAACTGAAATATAAACTATTTCTCTGACTTTTTCAGATTCATTTAACAGAACACTCTGATTTTCTTCAGGTATATATCCAAGGATATTCAGACTATAGTGACACTTTGACTGACGGTGCCGCGATCTCTTGGACACACTGCATGAAGTGTATCCAGGGTATCACTTACAAGTGGGCTGAGCGAGGGGTCCCGGGTCATAAGAACTGCCCTGCTCCCAGCTCTTCCGTAGCTGAGCTATCCGCGCCCTCCCGTCCATCTTCCCTGCACGACACGCACTATAATATCACGCTCACGCACTATAATATCACGCTCACGCACTATAATATCACGCTCACGCACTATAATAATATCACGCACGGCTTCGGACACTCACGCACCAACTCGCACACTGACAGACACGAGCAGATTGGGAAATAATTGATTATCCGTAGGCTGCAGAGTTTTTATCTGTTGATAGATAAGACTAACGTGCTATCAATCACTTCAGTGTCACACAATATACAGGGTGTGTGAAACCCGCCGGCTCGCCAGTACACATACAGGGTCTTCTCAGAAACACTTCTCCAAGAACGCAGTGAACTTTCAACATCGCATACGCACTCAATAGTTCGAGAAATACCAATCTATAAATAAAATGCTAACTGAATTTCAGACAAATCAAGGGCATGTAAACTCACATACGCCGAGATCGTTGATCTAGACTGGTGTACACTACACATGGCCAAAGACAAAAACAATCAATTGCTTATAAAAATCAGATTCCCTATAAAGAGCTTGGCTCGTAGTAGGAGAACAGAAGATTGTGACCTGTGAGGTCACATGGCTAAAAGAGGTCGAAGTACATGGGGAAATAACTCGAATTAAGGGTGGTGCACCCACGAGGGGTGTAAGCGGTAAGCCCCTCCAAGATACCCTTTTTTGAACTGGTCGAAAAACAATTTTTTTTGGGGGGGGTCCGTATTGTTTGTGGCCTCGGGGCCCACTTCAGTAATTATACACTTGGTTGTGCACACTAGACTACAATTAGGAAACCTAACCCATTTAGGTCCCTATACCATCTATACGATTAATTGTACCATCGTCCTGATACAATCTCGCGTCGCGATAGCCCTAACTACGTCTGTGCTGCAGACTTTGCGAGCGGGACCACGGAACACAAAGCAAAGCATTTCCAACCCTCCAAATAGCTTATTCGCTACAAATAACTCTCGCATTGTGTTCGTTACATCGACTCAATCTTGAGTATCGGCAACAACAACAACACAACTATTGAGGTAAGCCGGTTGAAACGGCACCTTGAATTGCAAATCAGATGATGGGGGGGCCAAGCTTAACGAAAAGTGAAGTGGCTGACGATAGTACTTGTCAATATTTGTTTTGTTAATGGTTTATTAATGAGCCTAGCTTATCTGTGTCCCGCAGACAATTCATTCATTTTAAGTGAGGACGGGTTGGTTGGGTCAGGTCTTGTCGTCACCAAGAGCGATTAGCCAATAGCCAGCCCCTCTCAGGTGTTGCCAGAGAACATTACGTTATATTATTATCGACAGTCACTGTGACTGTAACATGCGACGCCCACACCCGACTGATAACGACTATGTACACACGCTGTGATTTCATCAAATCAGATATATTTAGCAGGATTATGAGAATATCTGACTATCTGGTCTGGCATTTTACGAGAAGAAAGGTTTAGTTAGGTCAGCAATCCACTCCCAAAACCAATAAGAGAGTTTTGATTATTACTTTCATCTCCCACCGAATATTAAGTCAAGATGATTCTGTCACAGCCACTTACTCGGCACTTCAACCCCCTATTGAACAGCAGACTGCACTTTAATTAGTTTATTAATTAGTAATTAGTTAAGTTAATTATAATTCTATGAAATAATCAATCATTCAGCTCAAATTAACTCATTTCCAACGAAGTCTGATTGAGTGCGAAGGTTGGAAGTGTTTTTACACCGGTTCTAGGAGGGCACAGAACTGTTTTGCCTACACTACACCCGTCTTCCTTCAACCTCTGCTCTCCTACCCTACTATTTACATTCTTCCTCTTGCCTGGCCTAGGGAAATATACAACATGTCAATGCACACCTCTACCAACTCCGGGTATCGTCAATGTGTTCCATAGAAAACGTTGCGTATTTGAAATGAATTGTTCCTGTGCACGCGGTTGATTTAGACACAGCCTGTGGGGATTTAGATAAAGACGTCAATCAATCAATGTACAACGTATGAGTCGTATGTCTTCGTCGCAGACAGACGTAAACCCAGTGACCTTGAGGATAGTACGTAAACGCTAGAATTCTCGATTTACAACTAGATTTACAACCGACACTGATTGAAGTTGGAGCTTGCGTGTTTGGCTGGTTGTTTGCAGAGTGGGGAAATATTATGCGAGAGAGAAGGTTGGACAGATACCAGGGAGGAACAAACCATTTAGAACATGCTCATCCGACAACGTGAACAAATTAGTTGTATAGCTATATGGATACGAAACACGATTACGAATCTCGAATCACAAATTGCGAACCTTCTGCGGAAAATGAATACCATTCGTTATATTCACCTATACGAACGTACGATTATTACAATCAATGAATAAGATTTTTAAAATATATAGTCATGTGCTATAAACCTATAACCAAAAAATACAAATCAATCCGCTATAGGAACTAAAAAACTTTCTGGAATCAAGCATTGCATTAATTAGATAAATGTATTTCTTATTCAGTTTTAAAAAAGTATTTACAAAGGAGGACATAATGAATCAATTACCATTTTTACCAACAATTACCATCAATTACCAGCGCGCAGCACAGCATTTTATTATATAGCCGCTCTTTTTTTTTATAATCTTACCGTATGTGAGTTTTATTGTATAGCCGCTCTTGTATATTTAGTAGGCACTAACACTATCACTGTGTAGGCCTACTCTACTGTTTTTGCTCTTGTAGATACCTAGTGTAAATACTTGCTCCCTTTGTACAGTATTTATATTTATTTGTTTGTTTTTCCCCTACAAAACACCTTGACAAAACCTTTGTATCATGTACTCAGATCGAATGGTGAATCTCATCTTATCTATCGTCGTCAGTACACAATAAGATAGACAAATATTCCATGATAACGTGTATTTATAGCATGTGTACTGTAATACCAATCAATGTTTAAAACAAAAAGTATGCATAATATTATCATAGACGATGACTCTAGATTATAAAAATATGTAAAATATACACTCTGCAAAAATGTTAAAATTTGCTACAGTAATAATAAAATGGTATGGATATTGAAATGTGTCATGGGCGTCCCTTAGAAGTTAGATAGGCTCTGTCATTTGGTTGGATATCGCTCACTCGTCGATTGCGTCGGGGCCTACAGGGTTGGCTTGGTCGCTTTGGTTTAATATCCCCCACTGAAAATCAGTTATATGACTGAGTGAGTAGACTATAAACACGAATTTATTTATTTATTTATCGAGAAAGTAGGGACTACTTTGAAACCGAACAAAATGAGAACTGAATGGAAGCAGATGAGAGCAGACTGTGATGGAAACAAGGAACGCAACGTATAAAACATGCACGTTGCTGGTGAAATTGACGGTGCCCAACAGATCGTTATTTTCACACATCATTAGAGCCCTCAGTATATGATAGATTGGCATTGTCTTCGTTGAGGATGCAACGCACGTAATTTATTCAAAGTATTTGTACTTTCACTTTTGGAAGAGCGACTTGGTTCAAATTTGCCAGGAACAAGGAAGAGCATCTCTGCGTTTCACTCGATGGCATTGTCTCAGATTAGCGTTGATTTCCAGCGGACGTGGGTTCGTTCACACTTGGCCAGGGTTTACGTATGCAGCCTAGACTAAAATACATTTACTTTCATCATACGTTTTAACCTGGTTAGTTTTCGACCTGTTTTCGAAATTTAGTTTTTGTTATTTTCGGATTAGCTTGTACTATACACATTCACCTTTCATCAACATCCAAACACTAGACTTGGGCGAAACGCTGTCACAGTATTCCCGCCCTTTCTTTCGTAATTAACTGGTCATTACGTCGTGTCAGGTTAGAGTACCACCGCAACCAGAAAACGCATAATTTTGACAATTAACAAGAACGCACAAATAATTGACATGACTTTCTTATCCTCAGATTTTATGATTAAAAACTTTTATTCTTAAGTTAGGGGAGCCTACCAAATAAGTTTTTACCATCACGAAGTTGGGGTGCGTGTTGCAGAGAGAGCTCTCGCGCAACTTTTTATCACACCTTTCTTCATTCACACAGCCTTACTCATATATATTTTCTTCTTTCACTTTTTTCTTCTCCATACTTGCCGGCCCTCTCTGCAACGAGCACTCCTCCGTTCCCACCCAGTTTAACCCATCCTATCCAACATCCTCACTCCTTCCCATTAACCCCCCGCATCTTCCCTTACGTTCCTCCCTTTGGAGGGAAGAAAACATGGTGGTAATCCACAATTATGGAAAAAGAAAATTTGGAGAATTCCATTACACTTGAAATGGGCACTGATAACTCTACTGTTGAGTGCCCTAAAACAACATTAACTAACTAACTAACTAACTACGAAGTAGAGGTGAATCAAAAGGAACGGGTGCTAATAAATTAGTTTCAAAAGTTGGATTTTGTTCTCTTGATGGTATAGATAATTTCATATTTATTACTGTCGACCTCGAACCTCGATGTTAGTATTTGGGTAATGTGTCGTAATTCTCGCGCGACGGTAATTTGTTGTTTTATTAGTTTTATGACTGGTTCGAGAGAGCTGTCAAGTGTTATTTCCTGACCGGTGGGCACAGTGCGAGGCCGAGACATTCTTAGCTGAAACCAACTATACCTCAAAATCGGATTTCCATCGCTATAACTACATATTACCACTCGACTATGGATGCATTTCACATACCTATAAATAGCAAACTTCCAACAAGTGGGTCTTTATGCAAACAAACATGATACTTCTTAGATGCGAATCAGCATAATCCAGCCAGTTTCTGCATTCTATAGGAAATCTGCAAGAAACACTTCTTTACGTACTGCGACCTTGAAGGACGCTACTCACTCGTGCGAGGTGATTGCGGATGTGTATCAGTCTGGTGATTCGTTGAATATGGACAGCCGCATATTACACAAACATACTTGCAATGTACGTGAAGCAGGATTCCTGCCTTGTCAGGCATTCGCTGGGATTCTTCCAACATATCACAGCACAGGGCCGTACAAAGTACCCTCCATTGAGTTGCTGGATAAGATTCACTCAAGAGTAAAGCGCGGGAGGTCCGGGTTCGAATCCCGTCGAGACCGGCAATCCTGACTGTAGGTTTAATCCTGGGTTTTTGCAACCTAGGCATTGCAGCCTAATACAGGTTTCCTGCGGTCCTCAAGAAGAAAAGTAAATTAGCTTTAATTTTTTTTTGTTTTTATACAGAGTTTTTATTAGCGTACAGATCTTCCACAATCTCCTGATAAAAAACTTCGCTTCGCATTTTGGGTACTCATGCTAATGGGTATTTCCAGTCAATATATTATTTTGAAGGTTATACATTGTTTGAGGATAGTTACGAAAACCTTTACACGAAAGGATTGTAGATGTTTTTACTGTGTATTCCATTATAATATACAATTGTACAAACTGGGCACCCTTTGCAAATGTTTAGAAAAAACGGCATGTGCAGCCGAATAGCCAACCGTAAAAAACATTCCAAAACACACACATTAAACACAAATTGTCATGCGACTTAAAACGTAGGTAAAACGAGTTTTTAATCTAAGTGGGTAATTAATTATAGGATTCAGTTCGATGGCGGAAACGGTGTTATCATACCACGTGACACGTTGAAAAAACACTGTGTTTCGTCGAACCAGCAGCATCGGATGCACAAGTAGACTACGTTTATATAACAACAAAGCAGCTGTTCAAAGGTAAAGGTACGCCTAGTTATATTCACCATTTGTTTGGTGCAGTTTATAGGCCTACCTATTCGCGCATAACAAGTTGTCTTATGTTTTACACGTGTCAGAGATTGAACTGACTACTACTGCAAAGCTATAACAATTAATGTGTGTGTTTCTATGTTGTACGCATGCGTGCATGAGTGGAAGAACAGCAGGTAGCCTACACTGGTTTGTTCATCGACTTCAATAACATTGGGTCCATAGAGTCGTGGTATAGGAAGTAAAGAAACATGGTAAATTAAGAATATTTCGAATATACAGTGGATCGAGTAGCAAGAGTGGATTAGTGAGGGGGCAAGGAGTCTCTTTTAGGGCAATAGAAAAGAAAAATGTAAGTTTCAATCGTCCTGAAATTTTAAATATTATTTTTAGAACTTTCTTCCCTAATCAAATTTACACTATCGCTGTAGATAGAAAAATGGGGAATGGGGATCCCTTGAACAATCGTGTATTGGCCGGTATGGGATGTGAGATTTTAAATTACATAATTTTTAGTCTGACTATATTAAGATTACTACAGTGTGATACTAGGCAAATAGCGACTGATAATAGGGCTTAGATGACAGTGAGTGCATGTGTATGTGGGCGCCTGCATTGCACCATCGTAACTGCACACTGCGCTTCAAGTCACCTATATCCAGCAAGGATAAGGTGTTATAGATAGATAAGGGGATTAGTAGCCTGCCTACAGTACTACACCCATACTTTAGTTGAGATTAAAGGCATATTCCATCACTAAAACAATATACTGACAATCTATGCATTTTATATCTTACTTCTCTAGGGTATAAATTAATTTAATTTAATCTACGTCTAGGTTGTAAAAGAGGACAGACAAACCGAAATGTGAAAGGGGGTTTTCACGAATGGAATTCAAAAATGTATAGATTCGCAAGAAGAAATGTCATAAAAATTGAAATACCAAGAGGACATCCCCACCAGACAACCGTTCACTAAACACAGAACTTGACATGGATCGATTTCCATGTAGTGTGGTGTAGAGTGTAGACAATTACTTTGTGTGACTTTGGAGCCGTCCTAGCAACGAAGCACATAATAAATTCAGAGTTGTTCTGAATTGGCCTTGTTGATTCTGGCGTTGATCCGCGGGTGTTGGCACTGTCCATACCACTGATGGTTGGGATCGCTCACTCGTCAGTTGCGTCGGGGCCTACAGGGTTGGCTTGGTCGCTTTGATTTCCTGTCCCCCACTGAAAATCAGTTATATTAAACTGAGTGGGTTGACTCTAAATACAAATTTATTTATTTATTATTTATTTAGAGAGTTACTCAATTAATAACATGTTATTTATTTATTCATTTATTTACACCTACGAGAGTGTTTCTCGATTAATAACATGAGAAATAGCCTAAACAAAACCATGTTTCACGGAGCAATAGGTCTGTAGAGGTAGAGGTGACATCTCATCCTCGAGGACTGATGAAGCCTGGTAGCTCCACACACACTACACAATGAGCGTGTTTGCACGAGGATTACCAAGTCACGGGGAGTTGTGAAGGGTTTATGACGAGATGAACAGTGTTTGACTAGGACATGATGGGGGCGCCGCGCATGCGCAACACAGACAACCTTGGTCGCGAGCCGTCACTCTTGCGACGACACATTCATCGAGGGAAGCAACAGTGAACTCTTCGATCTATTTCATTTTTATGCAAATAGTTTAAATTCAGGCTCATATTAAACCAATTAGAAATACAAATAGAAGTCAATCACAAACAAAATGGAATGCCCATTTTAGAGTAATTGCTGTGTGTCCAATGTATTTTGTATCTACCTACACAGTATTAGAAACACGAAGAAACGTGTAGGGTACTTCTACTTCTAGAATGTTATTATGTCTGTGTTTGTGGAGAATAGGTTACTTTTAATATGAGTTTTGAATGATTCTTGGACTGTTTCATAGCGGCAATGATGAAGCACAGCTCGACGTTTCGCCACCCCTTGAAGATGTCACCAACACGGGTGGCGAAACGTCGAGCTGTGCCTCATCATCGACACGACGCAACAGCCTCAAGGATCATTCAAAGGTCACAATAACTCACATATTTCAATAAGTTTTGCAATATTGTATCCGTAAGTGGAAAAGTACGTTAGGGTTACGTCCAAGCCCCGAGCATGGGATGCAAATGTATTGTTTATAACAATATTCTATCAAATTTTAAAAGTTATAAAGGCCTAGATCGAGCGGGGTAATGTTTCAACATCAACACCCAACTCAAGGAACACCCACTGATCCACACAACTTATAAATCTCTCAGGAGCTCTCGGCTGATTATATTTTAAGCATCCAACAGATTAATTTCCTCGCTTCGGACTGGAACCAACAGACAGAACGGGTTTAGTCACCCCCCCCCCCCCCCCCTCGAAGACAACACCTGGGTGACGTCATCCAACACAAAACACGTCGCTGCCTAAGTGTTTGATCGAGGTTAATTGCTAATTGCTAGGTACACACACATCTAGAGTGATTACGTTTCACAGATAGTGTCAAAAGTGAAATTGTTTGTTTATGAAAATGTGCGGTGCAGAAGATAACGATTACTCGACTTTCCATGAAAAATTGCAGATTTTGAAAACTGTTTTATGTAGGGTAGACCTAGTTCAAATGCAAATATTGATTATTTGTCTAAAATTACTTGTTTGAGATTAAATTTGTCACGGACATGAATCATGTTTTAAAGAGATCATACGGAACAAATATCATAAAACGTACGTTGATCATGTTAGCATGAAATGCTCAGTTGAATCACTACGAGTTGCAATATTTCCTCCAGTGAACGTGACTTCCGAGTGGCGCAAGTGACTGTGGGCGTAGCCGTGTCACGACCATTGAATGAACACACAGCCGTGAACACTAAACTACAATGTGTACAATTATTTGGGGTTACGGTTTTACTTCCAATTAAGACGAGATTCTTGGGCGTGAAGGCTTTCCTTCCGCTGGCCTGGGTTGTTTTTATCAGGTTGAATGGGTAGCCTAGCTTACCAGGCCTAGCCAGTGGCGTATCCAGAATTCATAAAGGGGGGGGGTTATCATTTTTTCAAAGATGTGCCGAAGGCTAAGTGGGGGTCCGGGGGGCTTGCCCCCCGGAAAAAATTCTTCTTCAAGGTCATTTTGGTGAAAATCTGTGCGTTTTTTAAAGCATCGCACCAACTTTTTATCTAAAATCCTACTTTTAATCTAAAAGTTTTCTCTATCACGATCATTTTGGTGAAAATCTGTTCGTTTTTAAAGCATCACCAACCAGCACCATCATTTCAACATCATCACTACTAAAATCCTGTTTTTGATTTAAAAGTTTTCTATTTCAAGATTATTTTGGTGAAAATCTGTGCGTTTTTAAGCATCAAAATAACCAACTTTGTATCTTCTAAATCCTCTTTTAGTCAGATGGTAATTTGTAGTTATTTTATTTTCTCCTTTACACTTTTTTTTCAAAAGGGGGGGTTTTGTCCCCCCTCTCCCCCCCTTTGGATACGCCACTGGGCCTAGCCTACTCACACCGACTTTGCTCTTTCATTTATTCCGAGGGAAAACCTGTTGTAGGGTCAATATATATGCATCTATGTTTAATGTTGAGGATAGGACAATTGTGAAGGGATGTCCGAGGACTGTTTTCAACTTGGACAAAATTACACACAGTCCAGAAGTAACATGACAGTGCAGTTTGACTCTTTTCATCATGGAGCGATGGCCATCATGTCGATACAGGAGGTCGCGGAAGGTTTAGGCAGACATCGGTTTTATAATATTTATAAGGTGTAGCAGGCCTCACTCCACAACTAGTATTTAGGCTATAGTATTGGGAAGGAATGTCCAAGGGCTGTAACTAAAGGGAACATCAACTCTTTAGTCCAGATTCGACCTTCCACCGCGACCGCTGTTGTTGTTGTTGTTGGCACGGTACACAATGTGGTCGAGTAATTGATTTACGATTGAAGTGTGTCGGTGTTGGAATCCGTGCAAGTGTGTCCAGGTAATCCAATGAGCCAGGCTGAGTCTGGCTTGCAGGTTGCAATGTGAAAGCAATGCACTATAGAGAGAGACTGCACTTGGACGCATTCAACGGAGGAATCTAGGTTGAACTTTGAATACAGATTTGGAGCTTTCGCGCAGACAGGAGATATTAATGGTGTACACAACTGGGTAGACAATTTGCCGACAAGAAACTAATAGAAAATAGATTATATAATATGTAATAATAAAATAGAAAATACCTTGAGTAGATAAACCAGGTAAAATATATTTTCTGCTGAAGTTGAAAAAGACTGAACTCTGCATCATATTATTCGATTTAAAAAATGTAGGCCTTAGGATAGTTTATTTTTAATTTTTAAATTTGGTTACAGTCAGCCAATCAGTCACATAACAGATCTTCAGTGGGGCTTGTCATGAATGGATGATGGAGAAGTTTTTTCCCACGAAGGCCTAGTGAGCCAATTTGTCAACATCTGGGTTGACAGACCATGGAGCTCGAACGTTAGAATAAATCCGTCTGAAAGCATTCCCCACTTCTGCACTTGTTAGTAGTTACGCGGGGAGTGCCGCCCTGTTTCCGAGTTCAGGGTTCGAATCCGGACTTGGGCATCTCTACCATCAGATCAGGTCACCCAGTCACCTGTGGCTCACACAGCATATCAGAATGACTGGGATGTATCGGGGAGCGAAGTGAAGCCAGGACAACGTGGCCCGACCTCGGCGCATCACAACACGACCTTGACTCTAGGACCCAGGCTGATCACAGTCTGCAGCTCCTCATTGGCGTGCGTGACACCATGCAACAGTGGGCGGGGCTACAACACATTCCTACCGGGACCAGCTCATTATTTAGGAACTCGAATTAATTTCCATCTCGTGGATTGTTGTGTCAAAGTTGTTCCATCGGTGGTGACGAGACTCGAGAAGACACTCAGTGTGGAAGCTAGACCCCACCAGGACTCGAACCCACGTCACCAAGAAGTCTTTCACTCGATCGAATCCCGTCTGGGGCAATTTGGAATTTCTTTCTCTTCACCATCACCAAAGCATCCCAACTGAGAGTCAAAAGGGATACCTACATGGTAGTCGCAGATGCCCGAACAAGAGACGTGGGTTCTAGTCCCGCATGGGGGCACGTGCTAAGTTCTATCCTGACACAGGAAAGTCAGAGAGTTCCCTCCTAAGTCCTAATATAGATCAATTACTAGACGTTAAATTGTCTTCACTACCGATCTTCGACGGGTACATAGATACGTTGATCTCCTCAAACAAGGCGTTGTTAGTGAGGTTCAAGGCCACGACCAGCACACGGAAGTGGGAATGGGATAAACCTACCTGAGTTTGAGTCGTGGTAGGTAGAAATAACTTTTCCGAAGTTTCCGGTTCCACAGACAGTTCCTCATTCTTATGCCCTTCATCATCACCCGGTCCAGGTTAACCCCCCCAGACTCCGAGGTGCCACCCACCCACCCTCCTAGCACACACCAGCTGAGCCAAGGCAGGCGGTGAAGAAGTTTTACCAGTACCATGGGGTGCACGTATGACATTACATCAGGTACTTCGTCGTCCCAAGTATATAAGTTAGGCTCTCTGAGCATATCCCCGCATCAGGTTACATGATTAGATATGAGTGTGAAGTGGGCAGGCGCGTAGGGACGTTTAGAAAGTTGGGGGGGAATTTATTAGCAGATTCTGTTGGTAGTAGTTGGGAGTTGGGTCTGGGGCGAAACCCCAGCTGCCGCGGAGTCCTTTTCACCAAAGTTGAAAAATATCACCACTCGGACTCTGTACGCGATGTTTTACACCAACTATCTGCGATCTAGAAACTCAAAAGATTTACGTGAAGTGGTCCATTTTAGTAAATTTCAACCTTATATTTTATGTAATGACGAAGCATAGAGACTAACACATTCGTTTTATATACATGTGCATATTTACTACAGAAATTCTGGGATAATTAATCAACTCACGTTAGTTTTGCCCCCCTGCCCCCCCCCCCCCCCGAGTGTAAATTGTGGGTGGGCTTGCCCCCTCGGTTCATACGCCAATGATGACGGGTCTAAGTCTCACAGACTCCCACTCAAGAACAACAGCCGTCTGGTCTGCAGTACAAACTGCACTCATTTAGATTTATAGTTTCCTACTGTAGACAGAGCTGACGATCTAGTTAGGCAGATGACAATGGGTGGACTGGTAATGGACGGACGGACCACATCACTCGACTCTACATACAAATACAATAGCCCACTAATGTGAAGTAAATGAAGCTATATCAAATCACAAGAAACTTGGCAACACATCGCAATAACGCAAGGGCGTGGAGAGATGAATGCACGGGACATTATAAATATGACGGTAGGTAGCGGAATAATATTGGTAATAGATACGATTTAGAAAAAGTGGTATTATCATATTGATAGAAGCCCCAAGTCCACAAGTATAGCAATGAAACAAGCAAAAAGTCAAGTTTACCATATCAAAATATTTCCGAATAAGATTGTTTTTCTAGCCCCTACTTCAAAATGACCTTGAAAGAGAAAATTTTTAGATTAAAAACAGGATTTTAGTATTTTAGTCAAAAAAGTTGGGCGTTGTGATGCTTTAAAAAGCACAGATTTTCACCAAAATAACCTTGAAGGAGAATTTTTCGGGGGGCTTAATTCTATGAATTAATTGGTTAAAGGGGCTAAAAACCCCAAAAATTATTTTTTACCACGTGATCTATAGCACAATACTACGCTTGTATGACCGTTTAAAAAATTATATCTTGTAACTGTGATTTAACACGATTTTTTTTAATTTTTTTGATCCAGAAATTGGCGAAAATTGGTGTTTTGGAAAATTTCCTAAATCGGCTTTAACCTGCTTCTTTTTTGGTCCACATAGATACTAGAGCATAGTACCAATCTAAAATGCCCCTTTATAACATCGTGTCTTGAAACTGTGCCCAAATATACCCTAAAACACGCAAAAATATGCATTCCAAAATCACACCCCATCTTGGTAATCAGCATATTTTGACCGAACTACTTACCCAAATTACAAAACAAAATATAGAGAATTTACAGAAAAGGCTGTCGAGTCGGACGTCAATGATGGCCAATATTTTATTGGACCAAAATCCTTCAAGGTCACTTGGGCATAAAGATCGTCTCATGTTATTTCTTATGGGAGATTTTTGCCGATGGGACCTAGCTCGAAAAATTTCATGTTTGACAATTTTTTGGGAGGTCATGGTGGCCCCAATAATTTTTCTGTTAATTGCTAAATTCATTGCTATAGTTAGCGTGAATGAAACATATTTTTTGAGTTTAGCGGTTAAATACCCCTTTAAGGCCCCCTTTATGAATTCCTGGATACGCAACTGCATTACACTGTGTCGTTTCGTCCAGAGCCTGATAATGTCATCAACCGGCTACATCGTAGCTAGAGATGCCGCTATATAAGTCATGTCAAGAAACCAGCGGTGGGTGTTACAACTCAGGTCGTCCATTCAACTTTCTGCTGCCACCTCTGAATGAGCAGCCCAATTGTTCGTGAACTGCGATGTGTAGGCTGCAACGGGAACCAGCGTGCTGTGTATAGTAAGTAGCCTATGTGGCTGACAGAGAGGTAGGCACATCTCCTTTGACGGTGCAAGGTACCCACCCGGTTAGAACATAGTGAGGTCCCTTGACCTTCAGGTCACCAAACACATTCTGCATCAGCCTTGAAGGATAATGTCAACAAAAAACACATCAATCGGAAGTCGCATAGATAGACGCACCGAAAAGTGATGCATACATGAAGAAGAGCTTAGAATCCAGAAGATGTTGACGTGGATTCACCATTCTATTCATCTTGCACTCGAGTCTATAATGAGGTACCTGTGAGTGAGAACAGGGACGAAAACCAAAGTTTGTCTGTCCAGTTTACGCAATCAGCTTCATTCGGTTCATTGAATAAAAATGCAGGAATGGGAATCTATCCATAAACCTACCGAAAAAGAGAAAACTTATCGAAAGAATACCACGGTACGTCCTAAGTGGTCCTAGGCTAGAGAAGTGCGTGGAGATTATAAGCTGTACACGGTGCAGTGCGGTGTAGCTCGTGGAGATAGAAGCTGCACCAGCATGCACTCGTCCAGTACACGGTGCAGTGCGGTGTAGCTCGTAATAATTAGGCAACAATCTGGACTCGAGTGAACCAGTTGAGGATCTGACGAAGAATGCCCTGCGCCCGGGGCCCTGGCTAGTCGCATACCAAGGAGGACGGGTCTTCTACATCACCGCACTCTTCGCCTCCCCTCTCCTCTCCTCGTCTCACGGTGTAAGTCTAATAGCACGGATAAAAGAAAACTAACAACGCGATTATTAGTGAATAGCCGGTTGTGTTGTGTGATATCATATTCCACTCACGGCGCGACTGCTGGTTGTGTGCGCGGACAGACAGACAGACAGGCAGGCAGCAGATAGACAGACAGACAGACAGACAGACAGACAGGCAGACAGACAGACAGACAGACAGACAGACAGACAGACAGGCAGCAGACAGACAGACAGACAGACAGACAGACAGGCAGACAGACAGACAGACAGGCAGACAGACAGACAGACAGGCAGGCAGCAGATAGACAGACAGACAGACAGACAGACAGGCACAGTGGCGTAAACGCGGGTACTTGTTGTTTTTAGGGATGGGGCAATTTTGTAACCACAAACATTTGTATCCTGGTGCAATGGGGGGTCTGGGGCAGGTGTCCCCCAGCCAATGCGGGTCTGGGACGCATAGCCCCAGAAATGTTTTGATTTTTAACAATGGATGCAAATTAGGATTTTGAGGTTGGTTTCGTCGATAATTTATAAGAGTGTGGATGGTCAGTTTTATTATCAGGTTACAAAATCTTGTTCTTGCCACTAAATGGTGCCCCCTCCCCCCACCCCGACCAGATTTTGGGGGCTATCGCCCTCCCTCTCGCCCGTAGTTACGCCACTGGACAGACAGACAGACAAGGAGGCTACAGATGAAGCCCTCACAAGCCTGGACCACACCTTGGAAACACTTCGACAGGAGTCAGGACTGCTGGTGCCTGGAGTCGAACCAGAGTCCCGCTTCATAAAGAACTGCACGTCTATTTAGGCCCCACTTTAAATATCGTCTAATACCAAACAGGAAGTGTACCGTAGAAATGAGAATAGACGAAAAGGAATTCGCAAGGCATGGGCGTTGTCTGTTGGAGAGGGAGGGAGGGTACCGTACTTCGCATGCATGCTCTATTATTGGCCACTCACCACACCACAGCGTGAGCTATGAGTTTGACATTCCTGAAGGTGTGATGACACAAAACGCTTCCTCTTCGCTTTACTCACTACACATTTATGCCTCGTTCTGGTGCTCAACAATGTTACTTTTAAAGTGGGATTGAACCCATCAATATTATGATACACGTATACAGGTGGGAGCCGTCCTAGCAACAAGATACATTTTTTAAAAAGCACATAATAAATCAACATCAAATGATATCGACAGGGTACTCATAAACGTGTAGCTCATTTGGAAGCTAGATGTAGCCTAACCCCTATGCTGTATTGACATCATACGGTAGAGTTTTAACGAAATCAAAAACGTTGAACGTAAGAATTTTTGCTTTCAACGGTTTGATTTGAACTTGTTCAATATTAAAATGTAGGCTACACCTGAAGTTTGTACAATGTAGACTTGTCAAAGTGTTGTTGACGTCTGAACATTCGGGTTATGTAGTAGAAATAAGCTTGATTGAAGCATAATGCACTATGTGCGTGTGATAGGATTTAAATCAACAGAAAGAGGCCTAGGCCTATGAAGCAGGAGAACAAGTTTTTCTCTAACAATAATCCGTTCTGAAACACCATCCCACAACACGCGACAGTGCAGTTAGGCGCGCAAGGAGCCTCCTAGGCCACACTACACGAATCAGTTCGTTTCCTCCAACCTCTTCGTGTTTTTCGGCAACCGCACTTTTAGCTTGTGATGCAAAGAGAGGCCGAGCCAGCCACACGTCACCTGCGTGTGTCTCTTGCATTGCTGAATCTGATCGCCTGGTGCCATGTTTTAGCAATAGGAAGCTTCGCAAATGCTTTTTGTAGTCGCGTTGATGGATGAGCTTTTTTGTAAGTTTATAGTTTGCGTGGGATGGGATCTCTTTACTTTTGCAACTGTTTTTTGAACGCATTGTAGGTGATTGTTGTCAAGTTTCTAGTGTTACTTGTTAATTGTTATTATATACTACCTCAAACAAACTCATATTAAACTAACTATCTTTTTCAACTTATTCTTTCACAAGGTAGGCCCTAAAACTACATACTTTATAGTCCATGTAAAATATGAACCTTGTAGCCCCACCCGTTTGGTCAGAATCGGCCCAAATGTCACTAAAATATCGCACTAAAAATCGAAAAAATTCGTAAAAGTACGAAATTCACGAGAAATATTTCTTCGACTGTAGGCCTACCCAAAAACTTGGCAGGTCTAAGTTCAGAGATTTCGAAGGTCCCCTCCAATTTTCATCAAGATCGCATACGCCGTTTGCTCGGTAGAAAGCAAACAAACAGACAAAAATACAAACAAAAACAAAAAAACACCCGATCTAATTTTTTGGGGGGTCAATGAAATTGAAGTCTACGCTTCGCTCATCCAATTATGTTTAGCATTAGTACCCCTAAGTAAATTATCTGTGTGGCCGAGAATATCGTCGGACCACGGAGGTGACAAACGCAAAGAAACCAACAGCTCCAGCCAAGAACACAATGCCTCAAGTGAAGTGAGTTCGATGAGCGGTGAATGCTAGGGTTGTCGCTGATTATTGATTATTGATTAATCCATCACATAGTATGTTTCGTAGTGTATGGGTGATACTTGCGTTGTATTGAAAGCAATTGAACGGTGCATGACAGATGATGACTTGATATTCGATACAAACATATATTAGGTATTTATTACCTAGGGCCTATACGCTATATTATAATAAATTGAACAGGAAATGCATACACTTAGGTGTACAAAATTGTGGTGCTGTATTAATTAGTTTTCTTTTCCTCGAATGTGCGGTGCGTAGGACTAGAAACAGCACCGCAACCCACTCGACGTTTCGGCGGTGGCGTTGTCCTTCCTGGTTGACGTACGAACATTCTTATGTAAGAGTGAGGAAAGTCGGTTGACGCGTCTTTGCCGATATTACAGGTCTTTTAGTTGTCGAACAACGGCAGTTTACACACATTGGTGGTGCACATGAGGTAACGTCCACACTAGGAGCCGCTTGACTGAGGAATCAGTCAGTCAGCGTTACCGGTGGCGGATCTAGCCTTGACTCATTGGGGGGGGGGGGGGGGGGGGCGAGCTTAGGGATCGCGGTATGATTTTTGGGCTGCTTCTTCGACTGTCAATACTCAATAGTTATATAAGAAGAGGAGAACTCAGGAGTTTGGGGGAGAGGATAGCTTACAAAACTCCGACCATTCTCGGGCAAAACTGTGGGTGGCACTGGCAGGGGCCTTGTCGCCGATGGCGAAAATTTTGCAAATTTGTAGCTTTGAAGTAATGCCTAAAACTTTCCCCTTCCCTTTGACTATCTCCCCGACGGCGACGACAATGATAATTCACGGACGGATGATGCCACAGACGAAGACGACCACGACGTGGGGGAACCCCTGCCCTCCCCATACGCTTGTGGCTGGTTCTGACCAGCACAGGCCTATCCTCCCCCTGTCCCCCCGCGTCTCCCCTTACGTACCACCCCTTAGAAAGTTGTGTAGGCCTACACGGTGGTAACTCATACCTATAGAAATTGTTTTATCTTGGAGGCGCGAATAATCTAAAACTACTACTACCGGTACTAATACTAATATTACTAATACGTTTAAAAATCTAAAATTGTAACAGTTTACACAATATAGTTTATAATGATAGTTGTCAGAGATATTGTGTCGTGTGGTAACTGTTAATAAAAACTGGTGATGATAATTCTCGCTCAAAGTTGAGTTAGAGCTAGCTCCGTGGGAATTTTAAATTTGGGGGATTTTAAAATTGTTTGTAACTATGAAAGGCCTAAAAACACACATAAAAATCTAAAAATTAGATAAATATGTGATAGACCAAGTGATATTTGGCTATGAATGGAAAATGAAAAATATGAATGAAAAATTGTGTAGTTTTGAATGTTTTAGACAGAGACAGAGCAGAATTGTGACGTTTTACTTTTATTCAAAACGTCACAATATTGGACAACTCGACCCGAGCAAGAGTAGGGCCACCTACTCAAATAGTTTAGCTTCGAAGCCAGAGATTACGCAAACTGACGTGAAAGAATGCATGCCTTTGAAGTCACGTGCGCTAAGCGATAAGAAATAAGCTTACGTAGGCTTCCTGCAATGTTTACTCTCAGTAAAACACTCCATGTATGGCGTCGTTACCAGACTTAATTTGAAGACGAACGAGGAATAACGATTGCATCAAAGAAGAGAAGAAAAACAGACAGACAAGACATGAGGTACTTTATCAAAGATTTTGAAAGAAAACTCCAAACATATGAGCGAAACTAAATAGGCCTACCTTACCTACCGCCGGCCGGCCGGTGACAATTTTTTTTTTGCCAGGTCTAGCCGGAATTTATCATGCATGGTAAAAATATTCCAATGCAATCATCGGTAAGGCCTACGATTATAGATTAAAAACTAAATCTTTAATAAAAAAACTTGCTGTGCCGGGTAGGCCTACCAATACCATACATAACATTTGAAACTTTTTGCATTCATTTGTCACTTGTGACAAAACCGAATTACCATCCTGAAACACTTGTTCGATGTTTTGATAATTCTATGCATCAGTCAAACATTTTCTAGATGCATGTGTGTGTGTATGAAAAGTTGAAAACATGTCTTATCTATCTACTATTATCTATCTGTTTGTGTGGCTCGTTGGTCTTGTGGTTAGCGTATCTGCTTCCAATGCAGAAGGTCCAGAGTTCGATTCCCGCCAAAATCAGAAGTTTTTTAACTTCTGATTTGGACTTAAGTCCATCAGGAGTTTGTAAACGGTGACTTTGGAGCCGTCCTAGCAACGAAGCGCATAATAAATTCAGTTGTTCTGAATCGGCCTTGTTGATTCTGGCGTTGATCCGCGGGTGTTCGCACTTACTCGTCCATACCACTGATTGCTATATTTCCTAATAAAAATATCGATCTTTGGTTGGTTATCGCTCACTCGTCGATTGCGTCGGGGCCTACAGGGTTGGCTTAGTCCTTTGATTTACTGTCCCCCACTGAAAATCAGTTATATATAGGCCTAACTGAGTGGGTAGACTCTAAATACAATTTATTTATTTATTTATTTACTATGTCTATCTACATCACAGAGAGAGACAGACAGACAAGAGTGTTTGTGTAGAAAGTGTAAACCAAAGTGAGTGTTCTTCGCTTACGCCGACGCGAGACGTCAAATAAAACACAACAAATACTCGTGTGATGTGATGTGAAGTTTACTTCCTTTCTCGAGGGGGAACGAAATTTGAAATTCTTTAAATAGAATTCTCACCCTGTTTTTCAACAACTGTCAACTCCACAAGTTGTGAAGGAAGGGAAGAGCGGAGCGGAAGTGAAATTTCGCACATCTATCGACTGACAGGGGCCGGAACAAGCTGCACGTGCAGCCGAACAGGGCCGGAAGTGAAACTACACTCATCGCGATTGTTCTTCGGCATCAGAATCAGGAGAGATGAAAAGCAAACGGAATTATACAGACCGGCTTTCTAAATCGTCTTGGCATGTGTAGGCCTACGTAATTGTACCTACAGTGTGCATGGTGCATGTGAAGAAAATATACACGTGGGCTGATTATAAAACGTGGTAAAAACTATTATGAACAAATAACAATGTAAAACCACGGTAAAACTGTATGTGTGGTACCGACAGTGTTGGCTCGAGCGCTAAGTGTGCGACTCTGAGACGGGAGGTCCCGGGTTCGAATCCCGTCGTGACCGGCAATCCTGACTAAAGGTTTTTTTTCTGGGGTTTTCTGGGGGGATGGAGTCCTCAGCCCTCAGACAATCCTTTCCCTACTACCCTATGGACTCAATAGAGGCTAAAGTCTAAAGAGGCTGTGCCCTACAATGACCATCTCGCTTGGGTTGGGAAGAAAAATACAGTAAAATTAAATTAAAAATCTTTATTGGGTAGCCCATGCACATGCCATCTATAGGCACCCATTACTTTTTCATTCAAAAATCACTGTCTGTAGGCCTAAATTTACAATTAAAAAAAGACCGGGCCTAAATTCATAATTCAAATCCGGGGCATATTCAGGTAGATCTAAGTTGTCCAAATTTAATTGACACTTTTTCGGTTCATGGACCGAAAAACATTTTAAACATTTTTTTTATTTATTTTTTTTGTTTGATTCGCAACGCAAGTAACAGTTAAAAACATCAGGTAGGGTCTAAATAACTAGGAAAACGCTTAAGTCCCGCCGCGTTGTTGGATGAGAGTAATTGGTGCATTGAGCTGCCATGTGTTATGCGGATTTTCTGTTGTTCTGTGAAAAAATTATAACTAAGTCGAAGAATTTTTTTAAATTAAATTAAATTAAATTAAATTAAAAATTAACTTTATTTTTTTTATTTTTTTATAAATCGTAATTTTAAAAAAAGAAAAAAAATCGTCAAATTGCGATTTCATAAGAAATAATTATTCAATTGCGCTCAAATTTTACACGAATACATTAATTCATAAAATGAAGTTTCTGTGAAAAAATTATTACAATAGGATAAAGCATGTAGGTGTTATAAGTCAAAGAATTGTTTAAAAAAAGAAAAAAAAAACTGTAAAATTTCGATTTTCATGAGAAATAATTTTTCGATTGCGCTCAAATTTCACACGAATATCTTAATTCATAAAAATTAAGGTTCTGTGACAAAATCATTAAAATCGGATAAAGCATGTAAGTGTTAAAAGCTGAAGAAATTTCCATAAAATTTCATCGTAATTGGAGTATTGGGTTTAGCCGGAATCGTGTTAACAAACACACAATAATACAAACAGGAAAAAAAGAAAAACATTCCGGATTTTTTTCTCTAGTGTAGTGAAATGGAATCTTCGCTACGCTCGCTACGCTCATCCAAATATTGAAAATCACTTAATCAGTGTCACCTTTGACCTTAAAAAATCTATCCCAAACATGTACTGCCTCCAGTAGCCTATGAGCGAGTATCCAAGAATATAAGTATTTTTTAGCGGATCAACAAGATCCTCTGGATCAAATGACAACCTGTGGCTTGGCTTTACAACCATGATGCTGTAGCCTATAAACACTTGTTCCAGAAACAAAATGTTTCATTAGTTTGTTTGTTTCAGAATCCTGAATACAGCGCGGAAAACACGAACTTTACTTTTCCATTCACATAAAACAGAATCGCCTACGTCACCACTCGTGTGAGCTGAGCACGAGTATCGGTCAATGTTTGGTAGGCTACGAAGAAGAGGATGGGTCCATGATCTTGGAAGATAGACGAATGACCTTGGCATATCTCCGCGCCGGCGGCGGTTCGAGAGAGCTCAACACACCAGCAGCCTACACTAACAGACTATCGGCGGTAATATTCACAATGCGAGTTTAATTAAACAAACAATGTTGATGTGACGTTTCGTAGGTAGGCCTAGTTGCTGATAAGAAGACAGCCGTCAAAATACAGTTAGGCTTCTGAAATACGAATAACTGTCAGATAACAAGTCTGCTAATCGTATTTCATCGGCCAATAAGCTAGCTAGGCCGAGGCTGAACTACTAGAAAATATTATTCAAATGATAAAAGGAACTAGGCGCGTACTGGTGAGTCCAGACGGTAAACGGGGTAATAACTGGAACTGAGAACAGTTTGGAAGGGAACTCTAGTTTGACTGAAGGCCGGCGAGGTGTAAACGTGACACTCCCCGCTCTAAACAGACGCAATGGGTTTACAGCAATGCCAACAAAGATGTACAGAAGACTTACCCTCAGTTGGCTGAAGTAATCCAATACGTTTGCATATGTAATTCACTAAACAACATAAGTACACAACACTGGTTAATTTACACCGAACAGTAATGTAAAATATTAACGATAATAACGCGAACGGTCACAGCGCGCACTCATTTGCTAGGATTCGTCTGACAACAATGCCCCTCGGCGCCAGAGCAAGTGCCGTACTTTTGAATACCACTAGTGCTGTCATCTAGCGGCAAATATTACTAAGCAACAGGTGGATCCAGTTAGGTTTATATGATTGCCGCTAGGTGGCATGAGAATGTACTTCTGCGTAGAGAGCTTTCATCAGAAGAACTTCCATCATGTAGTTTAAAGTATCTGCCGCTAGGTAGCAGCACTTCCTGGATACGTAAATCGCCATATAGTTCACCTAGCGGCCGCTACTCACTACTTAGCAGCACCTCCTTGACTCATCTTCCGACTACATCATGCGGTCGATAAAGTAGTCGTGGAGCGGGGAAACTTCTTTATCGATGTCTCATGTAGTTTACATATTTGCCGCTAGGTAACGCCACTTCCTGGGCGTGCAAATCGCCAAGGAGTTCAACTACAGTTCATCTAGCGGCCGCTACTCGCTACTTAGCAGCACTTCCTTGACTCATCTTCCGACTACATCATGCGGTCGATAAAATAGTCGTGGACCGAGAAAACTTCTTTATCGATGTCTCATGTAGTTTACACATTTGCCGCTAGGTAACGCCACTTCCTGGGCGTGCAAATCGCCAAGGAGTTCAACTACAGTTCATCTAGCGGCCGCTACTCGCTACTTAGCAGCACTTCCTTGACTCATCTTCCGACTGCATCATGCGGTCGATAAAATAGTCGTGGACCGAGAAAACTTCTTTATCGATGTCTCATGTAGTTTACATATTTGCCGCTAGGTAACACTACTTCCCGGGCGTACAAATCGTAAAGTAGTTCACCTAGTGGCCGCTACTGGAATGCCGCCATTTGAAAATTTACAAACAAAATTGAAATACTTATTTTTTATTATTATTATTTTCAAAACTCCTAGTGTTTTTGTAGTCAAATCCTAAAACCACATTAAACAAAGGCTTATATTTTTTGTTTATTATTATTATTATTATTATTTATTGCTCTATTTGGGTGAATGGGTGATTTGGGTTCAGCAGGAGCTATAAATTTTGTTTGGAGTTAATTTCTTCATTGCTAAGGGAAACCAGCTGCTACATCAAATGGGGCTTGGAAGGTGTTGGAACCATAGAGATACCATTAGTACCTAGTCACCACCATGTCCGGGATTAAAGGCAATTTGAACGAGCCAAGATGTCTTCCGAGTGTGGCACCAAAGCAGCGCGGAATTCAAACTGTTGTAGTTTTTACGTACTGAACAGTATATTTATCGGCTTGGATACTGATCTTTTTAATGTTAAATCATATAATTTATGAATGAATGAAACATTGTAATGGGTTGTTTATAGTCATTACTTATTATAGGCACTGTAGCAAAGATTACACTATGCGACAATAACTCCCCCCCCCCCCCACCCATAGGGCTAGGCATGTCTGTAATTTGTACGCGATAAATATATGGACAGTGCGAATACCCGCGGATCAACGCCAGAATTAACAAGGCCGATTCAGAACAACTTTGAATTTTTTATGTGCCTCGTTACTTGGACTGCTCCAAAGTCACGTTCACAAATTCCGAAGCCAAGAACTGATGGATTTAGTCCTAATCAGCAGTTTAAAAACTTCTGTCTATAACGGGAATCGAACCGTGGACCTTCTGCATTTGAAGTAGAGATGCTAACCATACGACCAACGAGCCACACTATACCATTGTGGAGATTTGTATTAGTATGTTCATATATCTCGAAAATCATTTGCAAAATTAATTTGGTTTTTATTTCTCAATTTCATTAATCGGGAAACACTCCCGTATTAATAGATTTTATGTAAATCATCTACAATGCACCAACAATCCAGATGTTAAGAAGTTAACCGTCCCGGTAGCTTAGGGGTAAAGCACGACCGGCAATCGGGAAACCGACCGGGGTTCGATACCCCGCTATGACGGATTTTGTAATTTCTGGATTGATCTACATAAAATGGTTTTTAAATTATTTATATCTGACAGTTATTAATATGTAAAGCTATTATTTTAATTTCTTCAGCGATTTTTTTTTTATTCTTATAGTACGTATTTCGAATTTACTATTTTTATGATCTTGGGAGGAGGGAAGTTATTGTCACATTGTGTAATCTTTGCTACAGTGCCCGTAATGACAATAAACAACACATTATAATTTTTATTTAAAAAAAAAATGATTCGACATTAAAAAGATCAGTATCTAAGGCGATAAATATACTGTTCAGTACGTAAAAACTACAACCGCCAGTTTGAATTCCGCGCTGCCATGCCACACTCAGAAGACATTTTTGCTCGTTCAAATTGCCGATGGCGGCCCATGCTCGGTGGATGGGAGTAGGGACTCTAGGTAGTAGGTACTAACAGTGGATCTCCATGGTTGGAACCAACAGACTTGAAAAACAAAATACCATCTTTCAACCTACCTGCTACAAGATAAAGCGACATTACCAACTACAATAGGCTGATGTCTGTTTCAAGCCACATAGGCGACTCGCTTGAATAGACGATTGGAACAACGTTGACCACCTCATGTGTAGTGTACTTTCTTTGTTAGGGTATAGTAGTATCTATGCTCCTAGCCTTTCGTTGTGCAAGGCCTGTACAGACAAGGTGGTAGACCCTATTCAGCGTCCCCACATAGACCTAATATGTTTACTTTACAGCAGTTGACTCAATATTATCTCATCACTCTACTTATGCAGACTGTTATACTTCAGCGACTTGGGCGAATGAGCACAATTAATCCTGTGGCTTATGCAGCTCAATCCAGAAATTTAAAAAAAATCCATCTCAGTGGGGTATCGAACCCCGGTGACCCGATTACCGCCCTTGTAGCGTCTCGGTATTTAGTTTTCAGAACAGTAAAACTGCTTTTGCAAATCAAAAGATAAAGATTTAATAAGTTTTCTGACATCACATTTGTCTCTGTAGGCCTACTGTAGATAGATGAATGGACACTGTGGAATGGGATCATTCAGCAATATGATTATGTAATATGTATCGCACTTATTATGAATAATTTAACAGTGTGTTCAAAAAAGTATCCTAGTCGTTGGTCAAGCTAAAACGATTGAAAAGCCTGTTTATAACATCATCTAAGGATTGGCCTTTCGAGCAACACATGCGTATAGCTGCCCACAAGCTAGCGAGGAGGTGCTGTGTGGTATGGATAAAAAACAGCACCCAAAATGAACAAAAATGGTTCAAGTTTGTTAAATAATTACTAATTTGCAGTAGTTTTAACTGTAATAAGAAGTGTCAACTGCTAATCACATAATGGAAGATAGGCCTACACAACAAGCAGAGGTCAGAATATATTCCACGATTTTCTCTTTCAGGGTCAACACAGAACCCGTATTCAAACTTCAAACAGTAGAAAGAATGTGGTTTAAATGCAAATACATTACGTACCGTACTCGTTATGTTACCGTTTGCTTCTTTCTTTCACAGAGAAGAGTTCAACTGGATCCACATCACAAGTGACAAGTCAATCCATTCAGATCTATAATGCAACTACAATTCATAAGTTAAATAGTAGTTACCGTCTCGGTGGTCTAGTTGGCTTAGGCGCCTACCTGGAATGTGGGAGACTTGGGTTCGTACCCCGATCGGGATGGAATTTTTAACTTCTGAATTGTATTAAATATTGTTTTTTTCACCATTCGTAACTTGAGTCTGTTTGTTTTCGCTACTCTGTAAAACAATCCCACCAGACTGTGCGCAACCAGAATCCAGGATGCTTTTCCGAACACACTGTTTTGTGCTCATTTGTGTTTGAAATGGTTGGTTTGGTGCAGCACTCAGCAAGATCGTCACAGCAACATTTGGGTGACATCAAATTAGGTCAATAGAGGCATGAACCAAAACTCTAGACGGAGATTATTTCACGTTGTGCCATGGTGTCACACTTGAGATTTATGTTTGGAAATGAACTATTAGTCGATAATGGAAGCCAAACACATGACATCAAAGACAGTGAAGCAGCCAACAGAACGTGATTGTATTGTTTTGACTTACACTTGCCACACTTGAGGCTCCACTTATATGCACAGGACAGGAACAGGCTTTGTTGGTGATATTGATTTAATCGATTCAATAATGACATTACCATTTTGATAATTAAAAAGGTATCTATGTACATCCCTAACTTCTATAGCTCCTAGGTATATTTCAATTGTTCCTATATTTCAGCAATTTTGAAGCTAAATGCCCAACTTAAAAAAAATAAATATGCTTAATACAACTATTACTTTTAAGTTTTAATTATTTTGGTTCATTCTAATGTTTTTAGGTGTTTCAATGGTTGAAAATTTACAAAAAAAGATCCGCCTTCGGCGATAACGGGCTGTGCCACCTGAAGCTTTGACCAAAAATCACCACCAATCAATATTGTAGAGCTTTGAACGTATTTCTAAGCTTTTAATACCTATGAAAGTTTCCAAAAATGTTCACCTTCGGCTGCCACAGTACCACCTCGAGCGCTCGAGCTAACACTGTCGGTTTTATTTTATTATTAGTCAAGTACGGTATAAGTACAGTATTAATACATAAACTATAAAAAAAATAATAATATACTATAATATCTTATACTGTTTGTAAATTTCATTACATTTACTTATGCAAGTACTTGTGTAAAACTAAAATGGACTACAGGACAACTGTAACTATTGTTATTGTTGTCCAAAATAAAAATGAAAGTTAAATAAATGAGGGTATAATGAAAATGTGAAGATATGTTTAAAAACAAAGTCAAGTACCGGTAGGTAAATATAGTTAGCACCAACCCACCCCTGATGTTCATTCCTCCAAGTGTAAACTATCGATACAGTAGTGAAAGCTGCCCATGGAGACATCGTAGAAAAAGCTTGCCGCCCCCCTACCCCCGTCGACTTATAAATTCCTACATTTCTAGCACTGATCACTTGATGCCCTGCTGGCATTACAAAACCGTCGGGACCCCTCCCTTCAAAAATGAAGACAAGAGAAAACTTAGGGTGACCATATTTCTAAAAGCAAAAACCGGGACACATGTAGGCCTACTTTCGTTCTGTATGGACTTGCGTGGGCTACTCGGAAAGGAAAGGCGGAAATTTTGGGGGCAATTTTTCCCTCAAGATAGCAGCTATAGGTACTAAAATCTGGGACAGGTTGGGTTGGGTTGAGGGCTGGCCTATGTCTTGAGAGTGTGGCGCTTTCTTACTGGTGCATTTAGCAGACAAGACTTCCTTGTTTTTTTCTTTTCCAAGTGGTCAACAATGTCCGAACGAAACGAACACCGTAAGCGATAGAAAAATAGAACCACAAATTGTGCATTTAACTTTATCCCACAATCATAGATTGCTTGAGATACGGAAAGTCTGTTTTGACTGAGAGTTTTGCCTCAAGTTTCATCGAACTTTTCAGAGGAAAAGAAACTTGTCATTACTGGTACCTGCTACTTGCTACGGATTTGTGTTTTTTTTGATTGCACATGGTTTTTTTACGTCCCTGCGCCCCGTGTTTGATTGAAAAGGCCACATCACAGAGAGTACGGTACATTTAACCTTGATATTACTTTCATCACAGTGAGCTAGATTGCGTATTCTTTCGCAAATCGTAATTAAAAACTAGGGTTGCCGTCGATAATCGAAATATCGATCGATTATCGATATCAGTAATATGATATGATAATCGATTCAAGTATTTTGATATGATATGATATGATTATCGATTTAAATAGTGACATTGATGTTTTCGCGGTTTACCATGCTTAAAAATGCCGCGCTGTCGTATCAACGCGCCGATTGGTTGTCGGAGTAGCCAATCGCTGCTCAAGTATAATGCCACGCCCACCGCCGCCAGTGCGCATGCGCTCGCAGCGCGATACAAGGCGATACGAAAACATCGCCCGGCCCGATTGCGATGTATTCAGTTCAGTACGGCTCGACGTGTTGTGGCGTGAACTTCTCTAGCGTCAGTCTGCCCAATTATATTGAATTCGTGATGTTTCTTCCGTCCAAACCCAAAGAAGATATTTGCCATTACTTCTGACGCTGCCTAACAAGATGAGTCAAGTGTGGCAGTTTTTTATTATTCAAAGAACGACGACGAGGAGGTTGGGAGGAGATAAAGCTGTGAGCTGGAATGTCGATGAGATCTCGCCACTATCTCTCGCTCGCTAGATGCGCGTACTGTTGGAACACGTAACAGTGACACCCGATGCAAGTCAAGACGTATTAAAATATAGGCTGTGTAATTGAAATTCAGCCCTCAATTTTATTTTAAACATTCTAATCCTTAATGATCTCTTGTATTAGTGTTACAATTTTGCGTTTTTTCTGCTTCCTAGGCTCAATTTGGAATTTGATATGATAATCGATTTGGGTCTATGATATCGATATATTTCGATATGATAATCGATTCGATGCCTCCGATTATCGATCACGATTTTCACATCGAACGGCAACCCTATTAAAAACACATTTAGTACTGTAATTGAAACGGAAACAAAAACCACACGTTCTTCTCCGACACACTGCACTGTGACATGCGTAATTAAAATACAGGAGCACGACTGTAACACGAAACAAACCCCACTCAAGGTCAGGCACGGACTGACAGGCCCGACACGCGCCCGACTCTACTAGTAGACGTAGAGACGAGGCATTGCCAACGTGAGCAATTTACAAACTTCACTAGGCGTATTGGTAAGATTGCTGAAACACGGGCATTTTCAAATTCCGGGACAAAACAGTGCCCCCAAAAATGGTTTTTGGGACACCGGGACACATTATGAAAAAACGGGGCTGTCCTGGAATTTCCGGGACGTCTGGTCACCCTAAGAAAACTCCCCCTTTTTTTACCAGTGGCAGGATGTCAATGTGTCATCTTGAGTCTCTCAGTCTCTATTTTCTAGGCCAGAGTGGAACGTTATGGCCCAACGGTTGACAACAATCAAGTAAATTTCTTAATGTTACGAGGTAGGCCTACCCGGAGCATGGCTCGCTTATCTCGACGACATTCGGCACGTAAAATACATTGCGGACTTTTGAATGTGTTTATGGCTGCAGAAAGACTATACTTGAGAAAAATATACAGATATAGGGGTTCTATATTGAATTCCCATGCAAAATGCCTATTGCACTTGTAGTACGTAGGCCTATGCCCTTTGTTGCAATGTGGCACTTGTGGTACGTAGGCCTATATGCCCTTTATTGCAATGTGGGCAAAAAATAAATAAAGAATGTAGAGTGGTTCTTTGTTATTCAAAATTATGTTTATTCAAACTAGTGATGAAGTAGTTCCTACTGGGAGTTTGGATGGCATTAAGGTGAAAACATTTAATTCAAAGTTTAAAATTAATTATGGCCTGGGTTTTGATGGACCATTGGTATTCAAATTAAAGAGGGACAATGGACACAGGACACAGTGACAATAAAGTAAATTATAGGCTATAATTAAAATAAGCAATATTTTAATAAGTCTATCTTGAAATAAATAAGTAATGACTGTGTTTTTGACGGATGAATTGTTTAGTTTTTTTGCAAAGGAAAATGACAAAAGCAGAAGTACATGGCCGACTTTCAAAAATTTCTCTTTATTCAAAAACCAACAGGCTTACTTCCACCGAGTACAACGTTTGAAAATTCTTAAGATGCAACACACAATTAATATTGGTTTACTCGAAATATGTACGTGGCTTGGTGAATGAGAACCTAGCCATTTGGTTCCGGTGGCCAATGGGAGTTGTGATGGGGAACCTGATCTTCGAGTCGTGGAACTGCTTGACCAACGGACGCCGGCAGTTGGCGGCCTTGACCATCTCGACCTTGATGATCTGGATGGAGTGGGCTCGGGCCCTGTGGCGGGCGCCCATGTCGCGGTAGCACTGAGTCACGGCTCCAGACACGCTCAGGTCTCGATACTCGCGGTACATGTTGTGCGTGCCGGAGCGAGAGTCGTAGCGCAACCAGATGCCGAAGTTCTTGATCTTGATCGGTGACTTTTCAGCAATCTGAAATAAACGGAAAATATTAGACCAACTAATCTAGATAGCAACAAATCTATTCACAATAAGACTCACTGCAACAGTATGACAAAATAATGGCTCGTTGGTCATGTGGTTAGCGTCTCCACTTCCAATGCAGAAGGTCCAGGGTTCGATCCCCGCTCTAGGCAGAAGTTTTTAAAAGTTCTGATTTGGACTAAAGTTTATTATTTCTTGTCTTAGGAATTAGTAAACTGTACTTTAGAGCCGTCCTAGCAACGAGGCACATAATAAATTCAAAGTTGTTCTGAATCGGCCTTGTTAATTCTGGCATTGATCCGCGGGTGTTTGTACTGTCCATACCACTGATTGTGATTGCTAATATCAGTCTTTGGTTGGTTATCGCTCACTTGTCGATTGTGTAGGGGCCTACAGGGTTGGCTTGGCTGAAAATCAATTATTTAAATGACGCCACGCACTTTGAGTGATACTCTATCCTAATACTGTACCTTGTTCAGACTAGACCCTACTTAATTTAAATACAGTTAAAGTTAACTTAACTGCAGTTTGATGTGCACATAGAATCAGGGGAAACATCACGTGCATGGTAAATATTAACGTCAGTTAAACTAATTAGGTTCCGTTCACTATGTTGCAATAGTAACTGCAGTTAAGGAGTTAACAAGAGTAACTTTGTAGTGTGAACGGGGTATAACCGTGGATCTAACTAAAATGAGAGCAGCTGAACTCCTAAAAATACTGGTTGGGATTCGATTATAAATTCAGAATTGTAAATAATCAATAGCAAGTCCCAACCCAACAAACAAATAATTGGAAAATGTTATTTTGGTCTACTGAATAATTCTGCAGTTAATTACTGGTAGGGCCTACAGTTAAGCAGGTCAGTATTTTGACACACATTCCAACTTGGAAGCAAACACTGGAAAACTGTGCTATCAACGACTTGCACTTAGGCATTCTTTCACTAATCACTACCGCTGCATCAGCAATGTATTTCAGGAGAAAGGCCCGAAGCATGAGGGGTATAGTCTAGCTCTAGGCCTAGTCTCCATAAAGTTTTGTCACAAGTGTAAGCCTATAATTTTAAATTCATGTTTTTCAACGGCATTTGGTGCATTTTAGAATCAAGTGGTCTGAAATCTGAATCCAATAGGCATCGCATAGGCCCAACAGAAAATACCGCCATTTATGTAGGCCCTAATGTAGTTAAACTAAAAAAAACACAAAAAGAATTGTAACACCGATTAGAAGCCTAGATCATGTTACATTATGCACAAAATGCATAGGCTAGCTGGCTACCAAAGAAGTGCAAGGTTACCATCAACCAGACCTTCTTTGTTCCAATACTGACATATGCAGCATAGGTTTTTTGGTTTATTTGTATTAAGGACGCGTCAACCGTTAGGTCATAATAATGCACCACTCTAGCCTAAGGGGGGTGGGGGAGAGGAGGGGCCCATGCTGGTCAAGCATTTAATTTCAACGTTTAACCCCTTGAAATTTTCGCGTTTAAACGTTTTAAACCCCATTTTCTATTTAAAAAATAAAATTAAAAAATAATCAAAATCAATTTTAGGTGGGCGGAGGCATAGGGTTTAGGCTACAAGAAAAATCGTAATTTTGTGCTTATGACCAGCCGACGAGTAATTAACAACGGTTTTAATCTCACACTCGCATTTAACGACCCGGCACTTCCACCATGTGTAACAGACAAGATGCCTTAATACAGCCTGGGACCCGGCACCTCCACCAAAATTGCGCACTTTTAGAAACTTTTCGGCCTAATTTGTAATTTGCAAATTGGAGAGAGAAGATAAAAGTGGTTCGGACATGTCAAAAGGAAGGAAAGTGCGAAATTGACGAGAAGGATGATGGGCCTGTGATTGTGTAGGCTCCAAAAGTGATAAAATAACATTTAATTTATATAAAAAAATAAAAAAATAAATTTACTATCACATTTACACATAAATATAAAACTCTCAACGTTTTGAACTCTACATGCGCGTTTTAACATTTAAACGACCCATCCCTAATGCAGCGGACACTTGGAATATGACAACAGTGGATGAGAGAGCCTTGTGCAAGCTGTAAATATGAAGTTTGAGAGAAGCATTGTAGCTAGGCAAGACCAGATGGGTCCGAATAGGAATGAGGATACCGGAGATCAAGTAGGCGTGACTCGCGAGGTAATGGAGGCACAAATTGGAGAGAGAAGATAAAAGTGGTTTGGACATGTCAAAAGGAAGGAAAGTGCGAGATTGTCGAGAAGGATGATGGAATTGGAAATTCCAGGTAAGATACCAAGGGGCAGACCACGACAACAATGGCAGAATAGTGTGAGAAAAGATGTGGAACAGAGAGGAGACTGGAATGTGGTGCAAGGAGAGGAGTGGTGGCAGAACAGAAGAAGATGGAGAGGCCTATCTTCAATACTAGTGATGACATTGGGTCCAAAAAGTTCAAACCGGTTCCTCCACGCCAAAACCGGTTTTAAAGGTCAATTTTTGTTCAATGTATCAGCCTTACGTTCATGTTTTAGGAAGCAACTGTATGGCTGGGAGTGAGCTGGCTTCGGCGCCCGCGCTTTGTTACGTACGACTGCCGACAGTCAAGTGTCATGTAGCAGCCTCGAGCGTCAAGGTCATTCGAGTGCTTGATAATCAGCGATGAAGGATAGATAGCTGGCTACGTCATCACGGGCTCCGTGGAAATAGACCGCACAAGAAACGGTGAGTAGAATTACCATTTTTGCGGGAAACCGTGTCAGTGAAGTTCACTGTTGTAGGCCTACAGTAGAACCAACTTGAAAAATGGAATCGGTTTGAAAAGTTGGAACCCCCCGGGTCACTATAGAACCGGTTCCTGGGTACCCGATGTAATCACTATTCAATACCGACCTAACCTAACGCAGAGTTGGACGTGGCGACAGATGATGATGATGAGAATTAAGTGGGTTTTTCGGTTCGCCCCCGAAAAACTACCTTCCAAATTTGCACTCTTTATTATAATAAATAATAAATAAATTAAATTGTATTTAGAGTCTACCCACTCAGTTATATAACTGATTTTCAGTGGGGGACTTTAAATCAAAGCGACCAAGCCAACCCTGTAGGCCCCGACGCAATCGGCGAGTGAGCGATAACCAACCCAAGATCGTATTTGCTGCCTATGCATTTCCAATGCCATTTCAGCAGTTTGAATATCACACGCTTTGAGTTGTTGCCTTAAGCGACGGAGCGCGCCACCAGAGCTTTTTTTAAAAACCTTTCATGACGCTCGGAAGTTGGAAAGATATAATACTCATAAAGATGGACGACCAAACACTTCACAAATGCTGTCAAATGATTAGATAACGAAAACAACGATTTAAGAAGTGAAATTACTTTGATGGATGGAATATTCTATCCCGTATTATTTCTAGGGTTGCCATTTGATAATCGATACTATTTAATTTCCTGAAATGATCGATAGTCGATTCAGTACTCCGAAGAACTCGCTTTTCCAAAATTTTGTACCGTAAGAGGGGGTGAAGTTGAACAGTTTGAACACCATTACAAATTTTGTTTACAACACTGCCAAATAGTTAATAAGTTTTTTTTCAATTCTGTTGTAAAACATATCAAATTGAACAAATCTAGTCTTTATTTGTACCGGTACGTAAAATTTAAATTTCATTGAAAACTAATCAAAAATGTGAATTCAATAATTTCTACTTTTTTTAAAAAGGTGTCAAACATATTTAATGACCGAGCAATGGTAATGTTCAGGTTTGACATTCCGAGCATGGAATAGTGTGGTATCTATTTATCCCTCACCCATGATTCTCAAACACCGAAGTTAAAGTGCTGTGAATCTCTTCTTTCATTATGTAATTTGTATTTATTTTGCCACTTTAAGTTACGATTTCTAGATGTTCACAAGTAAACATTGAACACGTACGTATTATTAAATTACAAATTGAGTGCTGCTTCTTATCAATTCCAAGTCTAGGTAAGTACCTAATTTGTAACAGTTTACTGTCTAATCATGGTAAAAACATCGCAATCATGAAACTAAAGTAATACAACTAAACATTTGAAAGGTAAATAGGTAACCTTTAAGAAGATAGACATCTAATTATTTATTATTTAGAGACAAGAAGTCACATTATAAAATCTAAAATCTTTATCACTCTGGTATTGGTGGTAAAGAGGAGGAGAATTACTCACCTACCCATCTTTGTAACACATTAGTCAAATCTGGTCAACTCATGGTGCCTTCATGCTACCCAATGACTTTTAACAGGTAATCAACAGTCGCTGTGATCAAGGAACTTTCTAATTATTTTCAGTCAATTAATTGTTATGATGTGCAACAATACACTGTCACTTAGCGATATATAGCATATTAGTGCGCTGTTTCCAATCCAGAGTACCAATATACACATGACTGCTTACATGGTAAGACAACACTCGCATGCATGCTGTAGTTACCACGGGTCAATCGCTGTGCCTTACAGATGGATTGCACTACTCGCCCGTCAACAGCCTAAACCATGCACAAGGTGCTTTTATCCATGCATGATCTGAACAACTTATGCTTTATTCATTCCTTAGAAGATACTTTTAAATCTTAACACTTTTATCACAATTAGTATTGGTTACAAAAATGAAATATTCATCACTACCCATTTGTAACAACATCAATAGTCTAAAACTTTCAAACCTCAACCTCACCCTCACCCCCCCTCCCCCCTTACGGTAATCAACAGCTCGCTCCGCAAAACTTTCTAAAATATTTTCAGTCAAGACATTAATTGCTTTATTATGTGAAAAATTCGGCCACTGCGAGATCTAGGCCTACAACACGCGTTTGGCGCGAAGTCCGAAGCGCAATGCATCACCCCTGCCCTGCTGCAGTGTAGGCAACTCGCATGGTGTGCGTGTGTTGCCGGGCGGCTTCAATCGCTGCGCCTGCAGGTGCCGATTGCTCTACCTCGCCACGTCACAGCCGATATTGTAGTACATCGCACAAGGTCAAAAAGCATTTTATCCAGATGCATTCCTCCCCACCCCAACTTAGTATCGCTTTACTTCATTCCTTAGTGCTACTTTATTATCTTATCCCTTTTCTCTCAGATTAATATTAAGTCTTCCAAAGTAATGCCAAATATTATTCATCTTGTCACGTAATAAATATCACAGCATTGAATAACTGATAATATCTCGTAAATGAATGAACACAATCACAACAAAAGCCGAGATGAAACTTCACAGAACTTAGATTTTCGAGAACCACGACCTTCACAAAGACAACACACAAGCCGGGTAGCGTCTGTTTACGTTACGTAGCGTGCTCTCGTCGGACCGGCCGGCCACGCGCGGGAGACACTCGTGAAAGACGTTGCTAGCGTGGGAAAACCATGTAATGAGCAAATTGAAGGAACAAAGGATACACTCTAGGGATGGGAAAAAGCGTTTAATTTCCTAAACGTTTAACCCCTTGAAGTAATCGCATTAAAACGTTTTAAGCCTTATTTTCAAAAAAAATAAATATATTTTATTTTATTTTTTATAAATTTTAGGTAGGCAGAGACCTTGGTTTTACAACAAAAATCATAATTTTATATTTATGACCGGCCAACGAATAATTAACAACGGTTTTATTCTCACTGTCGCATTTAATAGCCTGGCACTTCCACCATGTGTAACAGACAGAGTCTTAGGCCTAATACAGCTTGGGACCCGGCACCTCCACCAAAATTAAGCACTTTTAGAAAATGATCGGCCTAATTTGTTTGCCCGTGTTTGAGTCGGCTCTGAAGGTGATAACAAAATAGGCTAGCATTTAATTTTTTTTTTTAAATAAAAATTACCGGTACCGGTACTAGACGTTTTGCGAATTTAGTAACCTCGAGCCGTCCACTAAACATATAAACGTCCCATCCTTAATCCACTCGCAAAAGGTCCACTGTTGTCCATGTCGGTACCATGTAAAAAAGTATAGGCTTAATTTTTATTCAATTATCGATCAATAATCGATTGCACATGCTTGATTATCAATATTTAAATTCATATCGAACAGCAATTCTAGTTATTTTGTTAGGATTGATGATCGGAAATAAGTCATTTATAGACGCGAGGATAATATTTATTTATTAACAACACCGTGAATTTACATTTTCACCTAACATTTCAGAGGAGGCCCTAGGCTATGCCAAAGCCTAGGCGCCAACACGTAATAAAATAACTTTGTATGGTTCATCATGAAGAAAGAAACATCAGTTGGGGAAATATGTAGGGCCTAGGTGTTACGAACCAATTTACCGATATCATGGGAAATCGTCACTTAAGCTATGCCAAAGCCTAGGCGCCAACACGTAATAAAATAACTTTGTATGGTTCATCACTAAGAAAGGAGCATCAGTTGGGGAAATATGTAGGGCCTAGGTACGAACCAATTTACCGATATTATGCGAAATCGTCACTTACACGCAGGTTATGCCTAGGCTTGGAGCCGAGATGGTATCGGAATCGGTAAAATCTTCTGATGGGAGATACTTACGATACCACGAAAATTGGACGATTCTCAATATTGTTATAATTTACTATAAACAGTTACCATAGATAGCCAACTACTGATCCTACATATAACCTAAGAATCGGATCTGCTATTTGATCTAAACAAACAAGTTTATCAGATGATTTTGACGCACTTCCGCTTGTTAAAAGGCTAAGGTCAATTATCCCGTCAATTGAATAATAGGCTACATTGGTGATCCAATGATCAAGATTATTTTCCAAAACATCACAGTAAAATAAAAGTGGGCGTGTCTCAGTCCCACACAAGAGTTCTGTTAGTTTTCTACTCTAGAGTAAGCCAGAGTTACTACAATCAGGCTCGGGGCAGAGTTACTCGAGATGATGACAAAAGAACGCCAAATTAACACAACAGCTGAATTGATTGTTGCGAGTTGTGACCTAGGGCCTAAGCCTCTATTTATATTGGGTTTTCTGTTTTCAGGCTTACGGAAAGGTTCGATTAACCTTACACTTTAAAATTTATGTTAAGGCCTATAGATATAGGTTCTATAGGCGGCGGTGGAGGTTAGTTCGATGGTGACATGCACATGGTAAAACCTTGGTAAAACTCATATTACGCGTGTGAAAAGTAATAAAACATACACGGTAAGGGGATAACTCTGTATCATATACGTGATGAAGTATTAGAAGTGGACAAAGCACCACTAGGATGATGAATAACTTGAAACTGACAGGCCACCACTTGGCAGCCATAGACCCGTCTAGGGCTAGGCCTAGGCCAGGAACCAATTTGCCGACTCTTGAAAATCAAACTTTTAAAAATCAGATTCAAGATCTAAAATGGGAGGTGCACAGAATGAAGAAAGAAATGGCTCTAATATCTCAAGCCACTTGGGACAAGTATAAGTGCAAGCCTACGGAGATCCTTGGCCTTGGTTCTAGAATTGACGATGGGGGTCAACATAACCTCATACCAGAAGTGCCGGTCCGAAGAAGCCTAGGCCTAGGCCTAGGCCTAGGTTTAGAGAAAGAATTAAGCTTGGATAGTGCGCAAGGCTATAAGGCTGTACCCATGAATAAACACATTCTTAGCAATGATTCTGGATTTGAAGGCATCGAACCGCTGGGCAATAACGGAATTAAGTTTGAAGTTGTGAAGGAAACTGAAGGGGATATTTTCCTTGCCCCGCCAAATTACTCACTGGCCCACTGCGTAGCAGAAGATATGGAAATGTCCGCGGGAATTGCAGTGAGATTTAAGAACGAGTTTGGTAATATACCAAGTCTAAAAAACCAAAATAAGCGAACAGGGGAGGCCGCAGTCTTGACTAACGGTAAGAGGAATGTCTACTATCTTGTTACCAAACGGAAATCGCAGGAGAAGCCTGCCCTTAGTGACCTTGTAAGATCTCTATTTGACATGAAAGAGCATTATTTATCAACTGGAGTGACCCATTTGGCCGTACCTCGTATAGGTTGTGGTCAAGATGGGTTAACATGGGCGCAAGTAAAGCTAACCTTAGAAGCGGTGTTCAGGGACGTACCTTTTAATATTACTGTATATAATTTCAAACATAGGCCTATAGATAAAACAGATGCACAGCAACATAAGCCTAGCTCTGTGACTGAGTGGCCGCCATTAGGTAATCACCATAGACCTAAGGCTAGGCCCACACTGGGGATGCATAGGCCTAGAACAGTTAGCCGGACAGATACCAAGCATGCGGAGAACTGCAAGATTCCATGCGACCATAATGGGGGAGTGCAAGGAGGAGCATATCAAGGAGCATATCAACGAAATCATAGGAACCACCCCCGTATCCACCCACAGCAGTATGACCATCGAGGAGGACAACAAGGAAAGCAACAGGACTCTGGCCATGAAACAGGTTTAGGACCGCAGGCACGCCGGGAACAAGAAAGTCATCCTCACCAGCAGCAAGTGTCTAATAAGCTTAATGGGATGTTGGTAGTTGGAGACTCAATAGTAAGGAGAGCAGGGGAAGTGATTAAGGCAGCCGGAGGAAGTGTGGAGCACTACCCAGGCATTCGGACAGAAGAACTCCAAAGACGTGTAGAAGAAGGCGATACACGTAAATACAACCCTAGTGTAATTTTGCTGCATGTTGGGACCAATGACCTAAAGAGTTCGCCCACACCAGATCATCTGATGGGAGAAGTTTATGATCTTCTAATCAGTGTCAAAAAGGTACACCCTTCTTCCCGATTGATCTTCAGTGGAGTGATTCGTAGAATAGGTTTTAAGAGTAGTCATATAAATAGAATCAATAATAACTTTAAATGGATGTGTGATGCACTAAATGTAATGTTTGTGGACCCAAATAGTTGCCTTAGGCGGAGAGACTTAAGCCCAGACGGACTTCATCCAAACTGGCTAGGGGCATTTCGGCTAGGGCCTTCTTTAGAGACATAGGTTATAACCAACTAAATCAGGGAAACTGATAAACCCTTTGGAGGTGAGGGCAATAAACTTAGCCCTGCAGTCTGACATGGTGTCTGATGAGGCAGACATAACAGTAGAGGATATTTTAACTCATCCTGTGTCTGTATTGTTACGAATCCCAAGTGAGGATGAGGAGGAAGTAGGAGGGACAGATCAGTTGAATGCTTCCATGGTAGAGGATAGACCTGAAAATAGTATTACAAATAGTCTTAATGATACTGCAATCACTGAACAAACAACCCATACAAAAAATACAAAAAATGATGAAGTGCAATACAGTCTTACAATAGTCCATCAGAACACCCAAATGTGCGCTAATAAAACCGCTCAACTTGAAATATTTCTATCGGAGATAAAAGCAGATGTAATCTGTTTTTCCGAGCATGGTTTGACAAAGGATGAAATGTTAGTGTTTACACTCCCAGGTTATTCGAACATAGCCAGCTACTGTAGAGATGAGCACAGAGGGGGAGGGGTAGTTATCTGTAGTAAGGAAAATTCAAATACTGAAGAGTTCATGGAACATGTCAAAATTAAATACTCGGTAGAGAAGCACTTTGAGTTTGCAATAGCAAGAATAGTAGGTAGAAGCCCAGTACCAGTAGTGATTATTGCAGTCTATAGACCACCAAGTGGAGACTTAGATGTATTCTTCTCAACGCTTGTTACGATCCTTGAGATGAACACGTTGAAAGATAAAGCCCTAGTAATCTGAGGGGATATAAATATAGACGTACTAAAAGAAGGAAGGGATACAAGAAAATTAAAAGAAATACTTAGCAGCTTTGGCCTCGCATTAACGATTAATACTCCAACAAGAACCTGTATCACGTTGAGGCAATACAGTTCAACCGCAATTGACAACATAATAACTAATATAGAGAAAAGACTTTACAAAAGCCTAGTAATAGTATCAGCAATCTCGGATCATGATGCACAAGCATTAAAGATATACCCCAACCCTATTAAGCTTAGTGAGAATGAGGAAAACGAGGCTTCTAATTATTATGAGTTCAGGATTATGAATGCTAGAAGTGTTGCTAAACTCTATGACAGGCTATCAAGAGAAAGGTGGGTGAGAATGTATCATGCAAATACATTAGATTACAAGTATGAAGCCTTTATACACACTGTGTCTATACATGCGCGGGTTTGCTTCCCAAAGAAGCGAGCTAAGGTACAAAAAGGGCACTCAAAAAAGATTATTACAAAGTGGATCACTCCACAAGTGGCCGCACTACGAAATAAAGTACGCGCGCTTGCGACCAAACTTAAATTTACACCCAGCATTGAACTTAGAGAGAGACTCCGAGCACATAAAAAAGTGTATAGGGACCTAATTAAGAAAGCAAAAGCACAATCAGTGGTAAACCTGTTTAGGAATTCGAATAGTAAAAGTAAAACTATATGGAACGTGATTAATAGCGAAAGAAATAAGAAAAACCCTAAAAACTCCGTAATAAAAGTTGAATTAAACCACGATGGCCACATAATAAACGATCCAGGAAAGGTCGTTGGTGCCTTTAATAAATATTTTGCGGAAGCAGCACAGGGGTTATTAGATTCAGAAGGCATTAGTGGGGACTTATTTACACCAATTCCAGATTCTGGATGTAGCTTTCTCTTAGAAAGAGTAACTACTGGCGAGGTTCTTAAGCTTATAAATCGTCTAAAAAACAAGCACTCGCAAGGCCCGGACGGACTATCAAGTAACTTAATTAAACAACTTGCTCGGCCTCTAGCAAAACCATTAGCTTATCTTATTAATGAATCATTTGATGCTGGAATCTTCCCAAATAACCTGAAAGTGGCCAAAGTCACTCCTATTTATAAAGGAGGGGAACGATCGGTAATAAGCAATTATAGGCCAATATCAAATCTAAATGTTTTCTCAAAGGTATTTGAAATGGCAATGAATGACAGAATTACTAAGTTCATGGAGATAAACAGCTTATTTGTTAAAGAACAACACGGTTTTAGGAAGGGTCGGTCTACGGAAACGGCAATTGGTTCTCTAATAGACCAAGTTTTAGAAGAGTTAGACAAGAGTAATCACGTGCTTACAATATTTATGGATCTAAGCAAGGCTTTTGACTGCGTTAATAGGGATATTCTTGTCAGCAAATTGTACTCTTATGGCATTCGAGGGCTTGCCCTACAGTGGGTTAACTCATACTTAAAAGGGAGGAATCAGTATGTTAGTGCCACATGCAAAGAAAAAAATAAAGAGTTTCGATCAAATATTGTGGAATTAAGTCAAGGGGTTCCACAAGGATCTATATTAGGGCCAGGTTTTTTCAATGTCCAAATAAATGACCTGCCAAAGTCAGCTTCGGCTGGAAATATCGTGCTGTATGCGGATGACTCCACAGCAGTGTTAGCGCATAAAGATATTAGGGAACTGGAAGTAGATGGATTTGTTGTATTTAATGAGATTGCGCAATGGTTGAGACCTAATAACCAGGTACTTAATGTTAGTAAAACAAAGTTCATGATCTTGAAAACCAGGGGAGCAACAGAACAAGACTTCCATCTTAGAACATTGGAAGGTAGAGATGTAGATCAAGTAAATGTCGTAGGTTTCTTGGGTGTATGTATGGACGATCGTCTAACCTGGAATGAGCATGTCGATCATGTAGCTAAAAAAATTAGCAGTAGTCTTTATGTACTGCGTAAGCTCAAAATATACCGAAGCTCGGAAATAATGCTATCCGTTTATCACTCTTTAATAGCATCACACTTAAGTTATGGTATTTTTGTATGGGGTGATAGTTCTAAAAAAAACATGCAAAGGTTGTTTGTACTTCAAAAAAAAGCAATCCGGCTGATCTGTAACATGAAAAAAGGGGAGTCATGTAGAGGAATTTTCAGGAACTGTAAAATAATGACACTACCTAGTATTTATATCTTTAAAACCATCTTGTATCTGAAACAGTATAGACCTGATAGATTGAGGAATTGTGATACTCACAGCCACAATACCAGGCGGAAGCAGGATATGTATAAAGTGCCCCACAACTCAACTCTCTATGAAAAAGGACCAACTTATGCCGGTGCCAAATTGTATAACAAACTGCCAAGTAATCTGAAGAAACTGGATACCATAGGATTGTTTAAACTGGAGCTGGAGAATTTTTTAATTGATAAAGAATTTTATGACATAGATGACTTTCTGAACATGTAAAAACTGTAGGATTAGATTGAATTTTATCTGTAATTTTATCTGTAATTTTTGACATGTGTCACACGATCTTCTACATGTAATTGTAAAACAAATTGTAAATGGCACGAATAAATAAAATACAAATACAATAATATTGTTTAAATAGAGTTTGAAACAAAAAAACTACAAGGCAGGCTAGCATAGTTTTTCCTTCCCCGCCACCCTAGATATTTGACATCTTTAGAACTAGGCCCTACCTATCATAATCATTTCACTAATTAAACAAACCAATAATTATATGGGATGGAAACATTATCCCTAAAATAAACGGTGCATTAATGATAGTTTCCAAGTTGGTGACTTCCAGCTCATTTGATATTAATATTTTGCTACTCTACTCTGCTTGCTCGCAGTCCAGACCACGAGCAGAAAAACCATGTTCTGACGACTGTATAGACTACCTACTCTGGGCAAAAGAGCACACCAACCAAATAGGGGTCTAGAGTTGTTCAGTGCAAAAGAACACACAAAATGTAGGGTCTAGGCCTAGGGCCTACTCCGAACAGCCAGAGTTTAACAAACAAACAGACCTAAGGTGCTTCAACCAGGGCTATTCTTGACTGGCCTACATACCGTACCAAATTGTCATGGAACTAGGCTACGGTAGCAACCCCTAATACCGGACGGTCACCCCTAACCGGACGTGCGGAACAACAACTAAAATGGCGTTTCTAGGCGTCAGCTGTTGAAAAACTATGAAGTTTTACACTCAAATCAATCAGATTTTGATCGGGTTTAAACAGGAACATTCATACGGCCGTAAAAACTATTTTTAACACTTCAAATATCGAAAATGCTTCACGGCGTCCGGTTAAGGGAGCTTTGACGCTTCCCGCTAGAAATCCCGAGGTATCGCCATGTTAGCGAAAGATGGGGGGTATGTTAAGTTGGCAATGGCTAGTTGACACTTCAAGTTTCAAAATGGTGTATCATACATCATCGTAGCTTGAACGAAACGAAAGATACAGGCGATGAAAGTTGAAAATTATCTCCCAAAGCGCGTGTCCGCTAATCGGGTACGCCACCCTAGGCCTATGCAAAATGCGAGCTTGCAAGTGGAATTTTCAAGGATTGTTTGAAGAGTGGCAGATCGTGGACTAGGCCTAGCCCTAGGCCTGTTCTTTATGGTTCCCCTACATTTCTAGGCACTTATTCAGCTAGGGGGTCCAACTTTTTTATATACCTTGTTAACACTGCTAGGGTCAGATTACCACTGTGCGGACGGGAACACTCTGCGGACATTTCCGTTTTAAACTTACCTTAAAGGATTTAAATTGAATCTTTTCATTGCGTAATTTGGTTTCACATCATCCGAAATTCAATCCTCTGTAAGAAAACGTCTCATTGGCTAAAATACCACCGGCGGTATTATTATAATAAAACAAAACTGTAGGTTATGTGTCGAGATCACGAGTTTTCTAGGTCTGCTAACAAGCCATCAAGAATTTGAATCGAAATTTGGTAAGTATTTTTGTTATTATTTAGTGCAATTTTATATCGTACGATCATTTTATACAATTGAAGGATATTTAATTATTTTTTGCAGGAAAGCGTAAATAGTGGTCGATAATTAACAAAAGCGTCATGTCCGCAGACTCCGCCCACACGATGCGGCCCTTGACCAGCCTGCGGACTAGGGATGGGATTTGACCGGTCAAATTCAAATTTGGTCAATTGACTGGTCAATTGACGGTCAAATGACGGACAATTGACGGTCAAATGTAAAAAATTAAATTTTATTTTATTAAATAATTAGTATATATAGGCCTATATTTTTTTAAATGTTGTGACAAAAGCTTTTTTTTTATTTAAAAGCTTGTTAAATGCATATTAAGTGGCATATCATCATCGTCATCATCATCGTCGATGCTGTCATCAGTCCCTTTCTCCGATTCAGCTTCAGCTTACCCAGAAGCTATTATATTCTATTTGTCTATTATAATTCATAATATAACTACATAATAAATAATAATTAAAATAAAATATTACCTAATTAAAACTTTTTTAATTGAAAAAGAAAGAAAGAAATGTTATTGTTTACATAACAATTCAAATTCAAATATGAAAATTCAAATAATTTTAATTTTTAAATGCAATATACACATGTTATCTTTAAGTCAATTGACTGGTCAATTGACCAAAAGTATTTGACCAGTCATTTGACCAGTCAATTGACATTGTGCAACCCTACTGCGGACGCAGTTCCTTTTCACTTGCAGTTGGTCGCAATGCACTTGCAGGACCTCTTACACTTCAAATATATTAAATAAATACATGTAGCCTACTTAAAATAAATGATAAGTGAATAAACTATTATAATAAAAAAGCCTGAGAAGTTAATTTGACGTGTCCGCGTTCGAAAACCACTCCGCGGACACTCACCTTTGAGAGGATTTTTCATGCAGTTCTTCGAGGCGCGTAGATTACGAGAACCCTTTTATGTACACAAAATTACATAAATACATGTTTCCTTTCCTGGAAATAGGTTTTGACGACATATAGCTGTCTATTTAGTACCCAGAATTATTATTTTGAAGTATCTGTGAGCGTGAACCATCCTGCGGACAGTCGGACACTCCCGTTGGACACTCCCGTTTTGTTGTTTTCACAGATCCTCACAGAATACAGGGCCTCTTACACATAAATATACTGAAGTAAACATATACAAACTACTGTAAATTCATAGGGGTGGGCGAACGTTCGAAAATTCGAGCCCGAGCCGAGCTTTTTTTGAAGTTCGGCTCGGCTCGAGCTCGACTTTTTAAGCTCGAGTTCGGTTTTTATCAAAACTTCGAACTTTAAACGAACTTCGTCTTGAAATTACGCCAAAAACTGATTGAATACATCGTTCGCGTAATAAAACAACAAAGCAGCGATCGCCATACTGGATTTTTCTAACAGCTGATTTTCCAAGTTCCAGCGCCTTGAAAAGTTCTCGTTTTGTCACGCCATGACGTCACGACGAAGCTATCTGTTAGAAGGCGGTGCGCATCTGTGATTGGCTCGATCGTCACAATTCACACTCGTCGTGCAGGGTCGGCAACATAACAAACACAAACTAGAAATTTTGCTTCTTGATCTACAAAGTACCCTACCAACATTATTGAATCTTAACGGCGGGAAATTTAAAATTTGAAAAAATAGTTGAATTAATTGAATTTTTTATGACGAAATGGAGCCTTTATTTTGAGCTTTTTTTTTAATTAAAATTTTTTATAACTTTTTTTTTTTTTAATTGAGCTTTTATATTCAAATTAAATTTTTTTATAACTTAAAAAAAAAAATATTATAAATGTCTATTCGTTACAGAATAATAATGGATTTTCAAAAGTTCGGCTCAAGTTCGAACTTCGAAGTTTGAAAATTTTTGGTTCAAAAGTTCGAGTTCGGCTCGAAAGTCAAAAACCTGGGTTCGCCCACCCCTATAAATTCATAAAAGTAACATATTCTAGTAGGCCTATACTACACAGCTCTGGGAAGATTTTTTGGTGTGTAGGTACGAGAATTATCTCGCGGACAGCTCTCCGTTTTCGGCGAGAATTTTCAGTTGCAGTTCGTCAGGATCGCTCTGTACTGGGAAACTACCTATAATAAATATATGTGCCCTACTGTAAATCACTTATAATTGAATAAAGTACTCAAATAATACCCTTTAAATATATTTTCCACGGTCTACGTGTAGGCCTAGGCCCAATTTCTTGACCGAGGTAAGTAGGCCTAGGCGACAAGCAGTGCGGCAGTCGATCTTTACGCGGTAATTTTATTATACCTATATATTTATTGTTTAAGTATATTGTTATTAATTAATCAATAACATAACAAAGTTACTTGATATGGCAAATTAGCGATATCTACGCAGGCCACCTTGTTGTGATTGACGTCTATAGGCCTATAGCCAACGGAATGAAACTTGGGTCAAGGCAATATAGGCTCTAGGTGAATCTTGTGCGAGTTTTAAACTACTTATATATGTAACTGAATCACTAATAAATATTATTTTCAAGGACTAATTAACATTTAATGTATATTAACGAAACTACAGGGGTTCAAAGTCAGCTGAAGAGAGCGTCTGACAGCCGCCATTAGGTGTCCGCAGAGTGTTCCTCGCGCTGTCCGCCACTAGGTTCGCCCGTCCGCAGACTGGTAAATTCGGCTGTTTCTCTTTCCCTTGGCTATATAATATAATTTTATGGCTTGTGATTGGCTACAGCGTTTGAAAACTAACCAATGAGATGTCTGGAAGTGGATAGTCGAAATTTTAAGTCGATCTACAGCAACATCGATTAAAAATCGACTTTGAGAGTGGGAGGGGACGTCCGAAAACCTTAACTGTCCGCACAGTGGTCATCCGACCCTATATTGCCTTGTTACTAGGCCTAGCCTACTTAGGCCTATGTTAAAGGTGTACTTTTGTTAGGTTAGCCGAACTTTCCGCTGGCTACAGTGCGCCGCGCTAGTTCTAGGATATAATCGATAAGAGCGCATCCGAAATCCTTTCCGTTACAGTGTATATAAAAGTTGGACCCCCCTAGCCGAATAAGTACCCATTTCTATGCATATGGCCTAGGGCTAGGGTGGATGTACCGGAATTCGGCCATGCGCGTGAATTCGGCCACTACCACTAATTTATCATTATATCAATGTTGACTGACACATTTCCCTAGATTTAACTCATGTATGTCGTAGTTTGTTGTATTTTCTTTCAGAAATGTCTTCGTTTTCGATATTTGGTTAAGAAACAGTCGAGATATAAATGTTGAAGAGTCGATTTGTGCGCGAATCGAGATTTTCGGCCACTTCTTATGGGAGCGGAGCTAAGACAGCCGCGCTGCGTGCCGTGCGTGGGTCTAAGGAATTTGTCTTTTAAATTAATCTGTATTTGAGTCAGCGTGAAAAGAAACCATTCATCTGAAAGATGAAACCTTGATGCATACGCGTAATAATATATGTGAACTAACAGTTTTATAGAACAATTGCTATAACCATTGAAATGCGAGATTGCGATGTGGACGGATTGAGCGGACGGACGGCGTGATGCAATGGAAGCGCACTCATTTCCTCTCCAAAGACTTCAACCAAAGATATTCCCCACCATTTGACTCATGTAGGTATTCGATAGTTTGGATATTTTTCTTTACGAATCTCTTTGGTTTTCGACTTTCGATCAAAGGACAGTCGAGTTATTCAAGATCGTAGACTCGAATGCGTGTGGTCGAAAAATTTCCGACCGGAGATCTAAAATGGCGGCGTTGTGAGCGTCGTACGGCCTACGTAGAGCTGACGAACTTTTCATTTAAATAAAACCCTTTTAAAGTTAGAGGAAAACGGATTTATGTATCTTACAGCTAAAACTCCGATTCATACGTGGAATAGTGGATGTATTAAAAATATTCCCTGATATAATTACTGTAAGCCACGAAATTACGATGACGCAATGCACACGATAGGGTGGCCGAATTGACATTCTAACCTGTTTATAGGAACTTTTCGTCTATTTCAACCGCTCAAAACATATTTAAATAACGAATTTCAATGATTAAATTCACTTCACACGTGTTTTAATATAGTTATCGGTTACCACTGGTCTAATATTAGGCCATTACTGTAGTTCAGAGTGCGGACGGATTCAGGAGCAGACAGTGGTCGAATTCCCAGCAGAGGGTGGTCGGATTGGGACACATTACGTATTGGTCAAAGATATTCAAGAAATTACTGTTATTATGCACATATGTCAAGTGATATAGTTTGAAACTTATAAAAGACACTCAGACCTATAAATAGAGGGGCTTGGGTATGATCTAGTGACATTAGGAGAGATACTATCTTGATTTCAGTAGGAACTAGGCCCTTAAGTGGCCGAATTCCGGTACATCCACCCTAGCCTACCGCTAGGCCCTACCCTTACCGGCTAGCCTAGGGCCTAGGCTGCGTATTAAACTTCCCTTTTAACGTTTTTATCTGGACACACATTTAGGAAAAGACCTAGCCCTAGCCTAGGCCCTACACCAAGGCCTAGGGTCAAGGACCCAATGACCGAACGCTCGATCAGCCGAACACCCGCCCCACTAGACGTCAATAAAACTGTCAGAATGCGGCGACCCTGTTGAAAATGACGTTGGTTATGATATTTTTTAAATGAACCAATCACACTTTACGTATTTTTACTGTTAGCTAGTTAATTACCCCATTGGTTGGTTTAAAAACGCGGCAATCGTGTGAACCCAGTGCAGTTTTCTGAAGATTTACGTTCGCACGCGAGTTTTTTAGCTCCTGCAGAAAATTGCACGGCGACCAGTTCCTGTGAGAAATGTAAGTATAAAACATGTTTATTATGTTAATAACTAGTTTAGTAATAGTTATAAATGAAATTACAACTCATTTCCTAGTATAAACGGCTGGAAATTGATAAATAACAAGGTGTTCGGGTATTGGTCCATGTCCGCTAAATCCGAACGGGACACAGCATCTCAACTGCCACTTTGAAGATGAGCATCTCGATCAAACGGGACATTTTTTGATACTTTGATCACGCAACGATTCATTGTTTATTTATTTTTACGCTTAATTTAATCGGTATGCGAATAATTTTTGTTTTAAAACAATAAAGATTAATCATGTTTTGATTTAAAAAAAATAACTTTTGCTTGTAGTAAATAAGGCCGTAAATAAAGACTTTGAAAAAAAATCGCGCGAGGGAACATTCTAGGCCCTAGGCCTAATTTAGTTTTAGTTGTAAAATTGTTATTAAAACGCGGATCAGTTAGGCCTAGTACACTTTTAATGATGAATAATCATATTTTGGTGCAGTTAAAGTACTTTTAGTTTAGCATAAATAGATATTTAGTAAAATATAGTCTAGGCGCCTAGGCCTAGACAAGCAATTGCATGGAGGCTTGAAAAACTGGAATTAAAACATAGAATTTAGGCCTAGCTTTCTCAATTAATGAGTAGGTATTATTATTATTATTACATATTAATACATTCATAAATATAAAAAATTCTAGGCCTAGGCCTAGAGGCTTTAACTTACCCACAGGGTACATAAACATAGGCCTATTATTCTGTAATGTAGGCCCTAGTGAGTACACAATATAACAGTGAACAAATAACAATGATGATTGATCATGAACATGGCAATATAATAATCTCTTTTTATTTTTCAATCTAGCTCCAGCCAAGATGCCTTCTCGTGCGTACAGTTTGGACACTCTGGCCACGCCGTCCAAGACGTAAAGATGAGCGAATGTCTCAGCGGAGAGCGGCCGAACACTACGGCATTCCTTTGACCACCCTACACGATGCCATAGTCGGGAAATATGTGGACCACAAGAAGGGGAGGCAATCCTTCCTGTCTGATGCCGAAGAGGGAACTATTGTAACTTGGGTGACTAACTGTGCGCGCCAAGCATTCCCAATAACCAAGGAAGTACTTCTCGACATCATCCAGAAGATTATCTGGATGATGGTCGCAAACGCCCTTTAAAAATGGTCGGCCAGGCAAAAGCTGGTATCACAGTTTCATGGCGAGGCACCCCCAGCTGACTGTCAAAAAGGCTGAGACGATAAGCAAAGCCCGCGCATCGTTGAAAAAGTCTAACATTCAAGCATGGTTTCAAGAACCTATACGATTTCCTTGTGGATGCGGGCCACACTGATATCCTGGAGGATCCAACCAGGATATTTAACTCGGACGAGAGTGGGTTTATATTCCACCACACAAACGGAACATATATGGGCCTTAAAGGGGAGCCCCTCTCCCAAGTAGCCATCTCCCGGGAAAAAGAGTCGGTAACCGTTTTGGGCACATTCCGCGCGGACGGATTTGTAGCCCCGACCCTAGTCGTTTACAAGTATAAACGAGTCGGGGCGCCCAAAACGGTCCGAGAGAAGTTTCCTGAAGAATGGGTAATGCTAACCACCGACTCCGGCTGGATGCAGTCCCATGCATTCCTTGCCTACATGAAGGAATTTTACGCGCAGCTACGACCCTCCAAGCCAGTTCTCTTCTTTATTGATGGCACAAGAGCCACCTGTCCGTCGAGGTCAGCCAATATTGCGAGACGCATAATATAATTCTGTACTGCCTGTACCCCAACGCTACCCACCTCCTGCAACCGGCAGATGTGGGCATCTTTGGCCCTGTCAAAGCTGGATGGAAGAAGGAGCTAGACGACCACAAGGACCAGGTAGTACGAAGACTACGTTTGCGGCATCCTAAAACCCGTATGGGAAAAAGTGATCACCCCCACCATCGTCCAGAGTGCATTCAGGAAGTGCGGCCTGTACCCCTTCGACCCTGAGGCACCAGACTACAGAAAGTGCGTGGCAGACTTTTTTGAACGACGGTGCTTCCGAGTCCGAGCCTGAACCTGAACCGGTGGTGGAACGTGTTCTCGTCAACCCCTTGGCGCATTTGGAGTCGTGGCTCTCTCCAGCTGTCCTCGACGAGTTTCGCCTCCATGTTGCTTCTGGAGGCATAATCTGGACGGGAGATGCTATTCATCAGACCATCTTCTATTACTGGTACTCTCTCCAGGGAGAGTATAAAGAAGTACGGAAGTGCCCCGCCGCGCCTGTCCCCGTCCCCATCCAGATGGCGCCTGTCCCCGTCCCCGTGGATTATGAAAACGACTTGGAGGCCCTCGTCGATGCCTTGATTGCCCAAGATATGCCTGACTCCCTCGAGAACGCCGCCGCGGAGATGGCAGCCACCATGGAGTTTAACGACCACTTCACGTTCTCGGACGATGTGGAGATCGTGATCGATGCTGGCCTTAGTGGCATCAACATCGTTGATGAACTTCCCGTTGCTGTGCCCGTTACCCCTGCTCCGAACTTGGTGTCCCCTTCACTTGGCAAGTTCTTGAAAGTCCCGAGGAAGATTCCCGCAGCTGCCGGGAGGGCGCCTCGAGTGTACAAGAAGATGGTGTACGCGGTCGCGACGCCACAGTACAGGACATCACTTGAAACTCCCAAAGCTGTCCCCAAACCGAAAGCCGCCAAGAAGCAGAAGACTGCGTCACCCAAACATGACGACGACTGGGTATGCACGTACTGCGACAAGACATTTTACTCTTCCCGTAAATCGGGAGAGAATTGGATTGCTTGCGACACGTGCTGCAGTGCGTCACATGTTTTGTGCGTGCCATTGCTACATCGGGTGCGCACAAACTTGTGTGACAATGCCAAAGTGCAGCAGTTGCACTTTGACTGTGAAGTGTGTGCTGCGGTTTAAGTTTAAACACTTAGGCCTGCCTATCTTCTGGTGGTGGTGGACTGGTGTAGTGGAGGTAGTGGTAGTGGTGTTTGGTAGTGGTGTGGCGGTGGTACTTTCTTGTCTCACTTCCACTCATCTTGTCTCTATGTATTGTTAGACACATCTCGGTGGTTCTAATGTGCATTTAGACTGCAGGTAGAATGGATAGTCTAACACGATTCTACCAAAATTGGTAGTCTAAAAGTGATTCTATTCATGATTCCTGGGTAAACATATCATATGGGTCTTGAAAGTCCAACTCGATACCTCCGCTTTTAATTAAAGGCAGGTTTGACCCGCAAGTACAGTAGTCAGCACTGGAAACTAGTCGCGAGCGATGGCAAATAATGGACGTCTAGCCTAGGTCATAGAGCCTTGGCCTAGGCCCTAGGCTAGGCCTACATTTCAATTAATAGGTCCTACTACCCTACTAGGCATAGGGCTAGTCGAGACTGAATTATGTGTTGATGGTGCCTGCCTAGGCTCTAGCTAGTTTGGTTCATGTAGGCAAATAGTGCCTGTAGGAACAAGGATAATACTACCATGCAATTTCTTAATACTTACTGCGTTTTTATATTGTGTTACCCATGTTCCAAATAAATATATGCCTAGGTCTAGGCTAGACTAGGCCTAAGCTTAGGGACATAGTTAGGCTCTAGGGCCTACATGTCAGTGAGGTTGTGTTGACAGTTGAGTTTCATTTACCATAGGTCTAGGCCTAATCCCTTCAACCTTGCCTAGGGGCCAATTTCCGATTATATTTAATAGTTTATAAAGGAATAATATAATTATAAATCACGTTTAATTATATGAATTTAGCATACTTGAGCCCTAACTTTATTACGTGGGTCTAGTAGCCCTAGCTGCAAAATAAGTTGGAAATAGGCCCCTAGGTCTGCTCCCTTTGCAATATGTACTTGCTAATAGACGTCCTCCTCTGCAGGGGATTTACACTAATTACGTGTGTATATAGCCAAAGAGTTGCTCTATCGATAATCTTATATGTTCCTGGTATAAATAATATAATCGGAAGTAAACTTTGGTTTTAATTGGAATTGCTACGAATTGTGATGATGCGACGCCATGTTGATAAGCATGTTCGGGTATTGGGTCAGTAGCTGTTCGGCTATTGGTCGGCTGTTCGGATTTAGCGAACTTCGACTATTTTCGATACTTGATTTACTAGGTCGATTCTAGAATACAATAAAACTACTCCTGATTGGAGGAGTCGTTTTAAAATTAACCAATGGGGTATAAGCTAGTAGAGAAACTAAACCTCAAGCCACTGACGTCATTTCCAAGGAATTGACAGCTGGGAGAGTCGTAAGTTGACGTATTGTTGTTCTCAAGTGTTCGGTCATTGGGTCCTTGACCCTAGGCCTACAGACAGGCTTACCTGCTTCAAGGAAACAATTTCCCCAGTGGTCTTCTTAAACTTCTTTAGTTGTCGCAGGAAATACCAAAAGCGGGATTTAGCGACAATCGCGTCAGGGGCAAATATCCTCATCTTATAGAGAGGAGTGATTTGCTCCTTCTCCGTCGGCAGCTTCCGCCCAATCACCTCGTACTCTTTTAGCTAAAACATAAGACATAACATGATGAGAAAATGTCCCATGCTAAATGCAATGTTGACCACGCGTCCAAACGCACCACGGCCACGTTGGACAACATTTACTGCTTTCAGTCAAGCAATATTTGAACATTTGTTAGTGTACAATCGATTAAAAACGTGTCCCCATTCTACATATAAACATTATTTCGATTAATTATAGCCAACAAACGTTAAATCCAGTAATTACTAATGTCACTTACATCTCCTTTCGCCTTCATTTTGCTGGTTGTTCAACAGGAAACGGAAGTAACACCTAACAGGTAACACCGCCGCCATCTTTTCGCGTCACTAGAATGTTTTAAAGGCGGTGGGATCAATAAGTTGACCGCGACTTTTGAAGTATCTAGACTGGAATCGGCGAGAGTGTGTGGGATGCGAGAGAATTTCCCACCACATTTTCCTGTGAGTTGAGTTGTGACCCCGCCCCCCTCCGCCCCCACTGCATAATATCAAAAATTCAGTTCGTCGTTCATGTTCATCATTACGGCTACATCTGGAAAAACTAGTTTGTCAGTGTACCGTACTAGGCGGAGGCCTCTACCAAGTCCAGGACCAAAAATACGTTCAGGGAACGAGGCCAGCTGGCCGAGCAACGTTATCGGGAATATTAACATTGCCCGGTAACTATAACGTCTTCTTGCATTCTGGAGGTGTCACGTCATGGTCATAGCCAGTTAGTAGAAAGAAGAGAATATATTAAAAGCTGGCGGAGATGATAATAATAGGGAAGGGATTGATGTACGATTGTGTTAGACAATCGTTTACCTTGTAAAAAAAACTTCATTTAGGATTGCTGGTCTAGACGGGTTTTGAATCCTGTTCTGTCGATTGTACCGAGGCCCGAAGGTAAAAAATTAGAAATGAAACTGAACTGGGAAGAGAAAGATTTGCGTTATTTTAGTCTCATGGGCTTCATTGGATAAGGCAAGAATAAAGGGAGCGTAAATATAAATCCTCTTCCCAAACATTAAAAAAAAACATAAAAATTATAATAATATAATAAAGTAAGAAATAAAATAAGAAAAGGGCTAAATAATCAAAAAGTTTTTGGGGGCCCAAAGGCACGTGGTGTTCCCAAGCGGGCACCCATCCAAGTACTGACCACGCCCCATGTTGCTTAACTTCGGTGATCGGACGAGAACCGGTGTATTCAACATGGTATGGCCGTTGACGGATGTTGATGGTAAATCTCGATACTTGAATTACCCTACCGATGGGGATGATCGGCATGTTAATAGGCATATAAATAACATGCAAATACATTTCGGAATCGACTAAAAAAGGCTTTCTGTCCAAAACGAGAAGATTTTCTCCCCTTATGAAGCTAACACACTTTATAAAAATGATCCGTCAACATGCGCACTCTAGGAGCAAATACTGGAAACAGTGTCACGTAGTATTGGGTTCGCCGACGGAGAGCAGCACTATCGCAAATGACAGAAAAGAAATACCACTAGAACAGCTTCAACTCAATTTTTTTTTATTTATTGTCTATGTTAGAAAAACATCACAGTTTTGACGTGTCTATAATTGTATCAGTTATCATGATCTTTGTTAAAAATATGTTTTGTCAATTTTATATGAACGCAATACATCAACGAAGGCTTAGCTCTAGCGTAATGTTTTGTTACACCTTCAGTTGGCAGTGAATTTGCGCCAATATTTAAAATTAGTCCACCCAAATAAATCAATATACGGTACATACCATGGTACATACCAAGAATGTAATAGATGATGAAGGGGACACAAATTAATAATGCTAGAAAAAATGGGGATATGTTATTATTATTATGATTGTATTATTATAATAAATAATCTTTTAAAATATTGCGGGAAACACGGGGCTTGTAAATTTCTTATTTGAATCTTGAAACCAGCCGACAATAACTAATTGTTTTATGATTGTCTGCGGTCTAACGGATCGCTAATGACCGAGGACTTACAACTTACACAAGCAATATTCTGGTTGTTATGTTGAATTTAATTTGCAATCGTCTGGTCCCGCCCTATTCTCGTAATGCAAACAAGACATTGTTATTTATTCGTCGTTGCGAAATGCTGATGAAAATTCCTGGAACTTCCTTGAACTTCATATCGCGGCTGCGGTCCTGCTAGTGCTGCATGAGTCACAGGCAGCTGTGCTGCGAATGCAGACGTTGCAGGAGTGTGGGTGGGTGTGGGAGAGAGAAGGGAGACTTTGTTGTGTCTTCTACAAACATTGCTGGCCACTGGCACTTTGGCATTTTTAATGAGATATTCTTTGTCTGAAATAGTCTGCACACCAGAGCCATGCACATATTGCGTAGTCGACATATTTTACTAATGATAATATTATGAATATAATTATGATGATGATGATTATTTTATTACTGTATGATGCCCAGTATGATCTCACCACGTATACAACAACGCTACAAATCCTTCCACACTCAAACGCATCGTCTCTCTATCCTATTCATCAGTTATAATAACCCCCCCCCCCCATGATTCTTTAAAAATAAAAAAAAATGATTTTATTGTTTTATTGTGCACGCACCAAATGCACTCTAAAAACCTGATTTTCAAAATTTTCGCCTGCGGCGCTTTAAAACTCCCAATAAAAATCAACTTTCCTTTATGTTGTCAGAAATAATCAGTTTGCCTCTGAAATATGTCTGCATCAGTGTACTTCGATTTATTAAGTTGTCCTCCTATGTGAATCGTTTTTTAACTAAATAGGATAGACGTTTAATAAATAAATAAAATTATGAATTGAAAATAAGATCAAACGTTTATAATAATGTTGCAATCTAGACCAATGCTGTAAATTGTAAGCTCGACATGACGACAAAACAAATTGGTGCACACAAACTACATTGTTTCCGTATTGCATTCCGCCCACCACTTTTTTCTAAAACGCACCAAATGCACTCTAAAAACCTGATTTTCAAAATTTTCGCCTGCGGCGCAATTAATGGGGGGCTCGGCGCTCGGCCCCCCATACCCCCCGTGCGTCCGCGCTAAGTCCCTTTCCCACGACTGTACATGCACGATATCTATGACATGCACACGCAAATCGCCCCCCCCCCATGATTATGTCCTAGATCCGCCACTGATAATAACTTTTTAACAAAGGAGGACAACCAAATAAAATTAAGTACATAAATGCGCACGACATAGTGATTGTTTTAAATGTAAATAAATCTAGAAATTTCAAAATAAATCTCAGCGGGGTATCGAACCCCGGTCTCCCGACTGCCGGTCGAGTGCTTTACCCCTAAGCAATCGGGAGACAGGGAAAAGGGAATCAATACCCAAATGAGATGTTTTTTTATAAAAATCTGGATATAGATTAACATAAAATGTAGTACAGCTACGGGAGTGTTTGAAACATAATGAAATGCAATGAAGCTAAGTTTGAAATAATTATATTGTGACGATTGTATATATAATAGTCAAGTCTTCTACATTTGCGCCCTATTCATAAAATCACTTCGACCCGTGACTACATCCAAACATAGAAAGCTAGCGGCGAAAGATGAATTTGCAACACGTATGCCACCGAATGCCTATCATAAACGTTTTCAAATACATTTCGCGTTTCATGAAGGCTGGGTGGGTAACATCCTAAAACGCTAAAACTCTGCTTTGCTGTACGTGTGCACCGCGGCTTGGCTGCGGCGCTCTATTGGGCACCTAGATAGATATTGATATTTGGATGAGCGTAGCGAGCGTAGCGAGCGAAGCGAAAACTTCAATTTCACTGACCCCTCAAAAAATTTAGCTCCAATGTTTTTTTGTGTGTTTGTTTTTTTTTTTTTTTGTTTTTTTGTCTGTTTGTTCGCACGATTCCGGGCAAACGGCATAAGCGATCTTGATGAAAATTTGACAGGACCTTCGAAATCTCTGAACTTAGACGTGCCACGTTTTTGGGTTCAATCGGAGAAATATTTCTCATGAATATCGCACTTTTACGATTTTTTTCGATTTTTAGTGCGATATTTTCGTGACATTTGGGCCGATTCTGACCAAACGGGTGGGGCTACAAAGTTCATATTGTACATGGACATTAAGGTTATGGTGATGAAGTACCTTGTGAAAAAAAAAGTTTGAAAAAGGTAAAAAAAAACCCATAAAATAAACGTACTTTTTACGATTTTTTCGATTTTTAGTGCGATATTTCGTGACATTTGGGCCGATTCTGACCAAACGGGTGGGGCTACAACATTCATATTTCACATGAACATTAAGGTTATGGTGATGTAGTACCTTTTGAAAGAAAAAGTTGAAAAAGTGAGCCAGAATTCATAGAATAAAGGTTTTGATATGAGTTTTTTTGAGGTTTATAATAACCATTAACAAGTAACATTTGAAACTCGACAACAATCACCTACAATGCATTCACAAAGCACTTGCAAAGGAAAAGTGGTCCCACGCAAACTAAAAACTTACAAAAACGCTCATCCATCAACGCGGCGGGACTTTAGCGTTTTCCTAGTGATAGTGATATTGTTTTCGTACTATTTATTAATTAATTTTTATTACTATTAAGATTGTAGAACTTTGCATATAAGCGTATTACAAGACTTGTACGGCAATTATGCCAAGTAGTATCTTTGAGTAACCATCCAAGGATGGTTATACTCAATAGTAGTATCTCGCTGACTGCTGTTTGTCGAGGAGATAACATTGTTGTTTCCGTGCGTGTGCGTGTGCGTGTGCGTGTGTGAGATGACGCAGTTTCTAATATCTTTTGTTTGCTGATTGATTAGTCTCTATTTAGTTAGGCCTATTATTAGTGATGATCCATTATCCAACGATATCTTTGTTATTAGCAGTATCTCGCTGACGGCTGCTTGTCGAGGACTTAGGAGATAACATTGTTGTTTGACCGTTGACTCACGTGCGCAAGATAATCTCGAGTTATCAAGCATATGGCAGATCCCAGCAGAGCAGAGAAAACCCCCACCCTCTATACCCAAGATTCCAAGAATTCATACAGTGCTTCAGCTTGCGTTGCGTACGTCGTACTTGGTACTTGAAGGCTTCGTGAAGCCAGACAATGTAAATTCCATAATAATATTAATATGATTCCAAAAGAAAAGTAATGCACTCGCAGCACTCAAGATGTCGCAAAAGTTGACAGAGAGAATAAGGGAATAATTAGCGGAATATTATTTACGTGTCATAACCTCGCTGAATAATAAGCCTTCTTTAATCAATGGCTTTATCTTCAAAATGATGACAAGGGAAAATTCGTTGCACGACTTATCTTGACTGCCGGTACAAGTTACAAATTTTGTACTGTCTGGTCAGAAAGTCTTGCAATGCAAGTTGAAAACTATAAAGTGTCCAGAAAATTATATAAAACCGCTAATCTAAATGTAATTTTTGAAACAATGACTAGATTCAGTTTAGGGAATTTGAATATAACTGTTGATTCTGAGGCAGACGTCCAGTCCAAAAATTTCAAAATGTGTTCTGCTCTTTTATTTACCCCTCTTTCATTCTGCCAACTTTTCAGACATCTTTTAAGTGAAAACCCCAAACAGCCACGTCCACAGTATTTTCCCAAATTCATTTCTTTCATTTTATTTTTGTTTTGTATCCCTAAACTAGATATTTTTTTTACAATGTTTTTACAAGATAAACAAGTTTTAAACATTACATTTTTAAGCAAAGCTAGCTTTAAAACACTTTTTTCAAAAGACAAAGGGACAAAGGGTGAGCAAGAAAATACATATTTTTTTTCCCAAAAATGAGATGGACTTTAAACTTGTTAATGTAAAAACAAAGGTTTAAATTATTTTTTTTTTATTCCTTTTTATAAAATTTAAACTTTTTTTTTTAGCCCGATTTGAGGCAGGGGAACGTGGCTACAAACAAACGTTTACTCGATGGGGCCTTTGGTCGTGTTTAATTTTGTTTTTTAAATGTTTTTTTAAAATGTCTGTCTGTCCGGCCCCATTCGGCCGAAGGGCCTAAAAGATTAGCCGAAATTTTAAACAGACATCCGGACCAGGTAACTGAAAACTGCTAAAAAATGAACACAACCCTTTTCTTTTTAAACCTGCAAGAAAAAAAAAAACCCTGAAAAAAAACGTTAAAAATGTAGGGGAAAATTTTTTTTAACCCGACGGGGTTTTCTTTTTGAAAAAAAATTTTTTTTTGGGGTTTGTTTTTACCGGGCTGTGAAACCCGGGCCCCAAGGTTTTAATAAAATTTTGGACGTAAAAGGTCCCCCCAAATCCGCACGTAGATTGAGAAAACCCTTGCAATTTTTTCACGTTTTCGTACGGGCCTATTTTTTCCCCATGGGTAGGGCCCCAGGGAAGACTACACGGGGGTTAAAATCTTTTTCAAAACATGTTAAAAAATTTTTAAAAAAATAAAAACCCCAAAGAAATTCCAAAAAAATATTTCCCAACCATTAAAACCCACGCCCTCCCACATTTCGGCTAAGGGCCCCTTTACCCAAACTAGTTAGGGAAACCCCAAAACCGTTGTTGGGCCCGAGCGAGAGACCCAAATGTGTTGAGTACGGGGGAACATTTGCATCTAAGTTTGTTTTATAATATTGGGTTATAAATAATAAAGTATTAAGTTTAGGTCTATTTTTGGGCCCTTAATGCTCCACTTTTACCCCTATGATAGGCTAAGGAGGCCTAAGGTGGGGGGAAGAAAAGGGAAATTTTTTTCCCGGGTACTAAACACATGCCCCACCACTGTCTAAAAAGGGTTTTGGGCGTTTCCCTGGGTTTTAGGGTAAAAATTGGGGGGAGTGTGCTTTTTAAACAGCAAATGTTTTCTTTTCCAAAAACCTCAATAAAAAATTTTATTAATTTTGTTTGGGGAAAGAAAATAGACCCCCGACAATTTTAAATTTTGAGGTCATCAAAAATTTTTTTTGTTATTCACTCCAGGGGGGGGAATCCAGGCCCCCTGAAAAAAAAATTTTTTGGGGCCCCTTTTTTTAAAAAAACGAGTTTAATGGCTTTAGAGGGGGAAATTTTTTCATATATTTTTTTTGCAGGTGTCACAAAAAATAGGCCCGGGAAAGAAAGGTAAGCCCCTTTATAATCGCATCCCCTCAGGTTTTCTATCCCCTTTAACTTTTTGAAAATCGTTGAAATAAGTGTTTTGGTTTGAGGTAGAAAAAGATTTTTTAATTTCGCCCCCCTGAGAAAAAAAAGCTAAAGTGTTTTTTTTCGTTGCTCGCGCTCAAAAGGAAAAATGGCTCCCTTGATCATGCTAAAATTTTTCCATGGGCCCTTTTAAAAAACCTAGAAGTTATAGATGTTTTTTACGATTTGACTGGGGGGCTGAACATTTTCATTATAGAATAAAATTTAGCTTTTCAAGGATAAAGGGGGGGGGGGGGGCGTCGCCCCTACCCCCCCCCTCCCGGGATCCGCCCCTGTTTCCCCTAAAACGTTTGGGTTTATATGTTTTGGGAAATAAAACTTTACTCACTTCCTAGGACGAACTGGGACAGGCTAAAATCCGCTACATCATCCCTTTTCAAAAGGTACCGGTTTTGATAATTTTTTTCCCACTGTGGGGATATAATTTTTTGGGGAAATCGTTTTTGTTTTTTGAGGGAGGGGGCCAGGAAACAAAAGCTAGTCGAAAAAGGGATAATATTTCGAAAAATTTTTTTCTTAAAAAATATCTTTTTCGGCCGCCTGATTAATTATGCCGGACTCGGCGACGGCATTGGATCCCTCCCGGTTTTTTGGGGGGTACCCCCACGTTCTTGTTTTCCCCATTTATAACCGAATAAAAAATAAACTCAAAAAAAGGGAGTTTTGTTTATTATCGCACCCATAAGAAATAGATTAGTCTGTTTTTCACAAATATTTATAATATAATCTTTTTGATCCCCTTTTTTCTGTTTTCTGGCAGGGTCACTAAGTCGTTTGGGTTTTTAAGAAACCAAATGTTTCCACTTCTATCTTCCTCCCCCCAATCTTTATCTTTTCCAATTTTTCCCCAGCCCCTCTTTTTTCTTCCCTTTTAAGTCCCCTGCTAGGGGTTTTCCTTTCCCCTTCTCTTCCTTCCCGGGTTTTCCTTTTTCGTTTCTTAAAACCTCTTTCATACATCTCTGAAAAAGATAATAGATCAAATCTTCAATTGACTTTTACCTTGGCAAGAAAAATTTTTAAAAATTAAAAAAAAGTAAATTTTCCCCCCGGGGGGGGGCCCTTTGGGGTAAAAAGAAAATTTAACCCCTGAGCATGGCTCTGCTAAAAAAAAGGCGCCCAAAAGGGGCCCAAAGCCAATCTCCTAAAAACTAGGCGAACTCGGGGAAATCGTCGGGGTAAACCTCCCCCCCCCAGAATGACCACCCCGACGACCATGACAACCAAAAACGATGACGACCAGGGCGTGAAAAAACCCCCCTTGCCCCTTCCCCCCCACCGTGAATGGTTTTTGAAAAACTTAAAGGTTTCCCCCCCAAAATCCCCTCTTTTAAGGCTAAGAGGGGGCGCATTTAAATTTAAAAAGGGTTTTTAAACCCCGAGCCCTTAATAAAAAATTGGGGGCAAAAACGAATGGCCCAAAAGTGGCTTAATTTTCACAAAAGGGTGTTTCCCGCCCCAATTTGTCCGGCCCCCCTGAAAAAACCAAAATTTTCCCCGAAAAAAAAAATAACAATTTTGTAAACAAAAAAAAGGGGGAAAAAAAAAAAATTTAAAACATAAAAAATGAAAATTCGAAGTAGGTCTTTTTTATTTATTTTATCTCTACGATGTCTTGAGCAGAGCCCTTTTCTTGAAGTACGGCCCTCTACCGGGCTGCCCTCGCCCTCGCTGAAAACAAGCGACGTTTCAAAAAATCTCCGCTAGGAGAACAAGGGGTAAAACCCTTTTGAAGGTTGCTCTTAAAACAGTTTGGGAAAAGTGCCCTTTGGGTTTGGGTTTTAGTTTTTCCCTTGCAAGCGCACGCGAGGAAATGCAAAAGTCCCCCAACCCAAAAATGAAAAAAAACGAAAATGGGTTGTGAACTTTAGCTAGAAAAATGGAAAAAAAACCCGGGGTTTATTTGTTTTTTATTGTTGGAACTTGGAAGTAGGCCCTAACCCTTCCCCTTTCCGTGGCCCCATTGTTGAAAAAAGTTTTGTTCTGTTGTGTATTTGGGAGCCCAATAATTTACAAACAGGGTGGAAGCTGACAAGACAGTTCCCAAAGTGGGTTTAGTTTCCTTCGTTTTCACGAAACGTTACTCCAAACCCAAAACCGAAAGGATTTACGTCGCGTTTGGAAAAACGACCCAAGGGGGAGGGCGGCAGCTACCAGCAAAAAAACGCCCTTGGGGGGGGGGTCCTTCCACGGAAGCCGGGCCCGGGACAAAACCCCCGGGAAGCTGGGGTTTTATTATACCCCCATCAATCTGAGTGGCGTTTAAAAAGGCAGGGTTTTCCCATATTTTACATGAAAAAAGATTTCAAAAAAAAGTTTGTTTTTAAAACTGTATCGGCCCTTCCTTTTAAATTGGCCTACACGTTTTCATGAGGTTTTAAAACGATTTCAAAAAGTTTTGAGTTTTCAAAAAATGCATGTAAACGTAGTAAATCAATAGAAGGGCAAGTTCAATCCCCTCGGGGGGCATGGAAATTTTTGCGGGGAAAAAATTTTCAAAATACACGTGGGGAACTTTAATCTGTTAAACAAAATTTAAAATCCCCTGCATGGGGGTAGCCCCATTAACCCAAAAAGATAGGGGGGGGGCGGATTCATTTTTATGGTTTGGATTATTTAACCCCCCTAAGTTTTTAGAGGGGGGGGGGGACATTTCCCGGAAAATTCCGAAAAACCCCAAAAATTGGTAAAACTGCATCCAGGACTGTGACTGATTTTTTTGATCATTCCTTTAAATTTAAAGTTTAGGCCCTTTTTGTATTTTCCGTTTGGGGGGGTTAGCTTTTTCCGGGGAAGTGTTTGTATTTTTTGTTATATAATAAAAATACACAAATAAGATCGTTTTTAATTTCCCAAATTTTAATACAAATAATTATTTGTATGAAAAAAATTTCCAAAAATTTAAAAAAAGGGGGTATGAAAATTTATCAAGGAAGAAAGGATTTCCCAAAAAAATTTTTTAGGTCACGTCAGAATAAAAAAAAATATGATTTTTGGCATTTTTTATTTATTTTTGGAGATTATTTAAAAAATAGAGAATTTGGCCCCAGTAAGGGAAATGATGACTAATTTTGTGAGGAAGTGTGTAAATATTTTCTTGTGTGGGGAGGTGATTATCTGGTTTGGGGTGGAATTTGAAAAAGTGGGGGTTTCTCTCTCTCTCTCCCCTCCCCCTTTTCCCCTCCTTCTCTCTTCTTTAAAGTCCCAAAAGCGGAACTTTCTTACGTGGTCCAATCCGAAGGGAAAAGGGCCAATGCCCAAAAGTTCCCCGTGGGTTTCAGACCAAATAATTCCCAAAAAATACACATTTATCGCGGGGGACCAAACCCTTTTCACTTGTTATCCCGTCCCCAGGGTTTTGGCTCGCAAAGGAACAGGGGTGTCAAAAAAATAGGTTTTATTTTATTGTATTGTATTGTAATTTGGAAAACGTGTGGGATTTCTTGGGAGTGTTGGGGAATTGCCCTTTGGTGGGGGTGGGGGGGGTATCCCCTCTGGGTAATTTCCTCCCCGGCTTTTGTTTTACTGAAAGGGATCCCCCCCGGGATGGCTAAATCCCCAACCCCTGGATTTCCCCTCTCTTTTCTATAAACTATCGTCACCTTTTTAACTTTATAAAAATGCGTCGATTTAACATGTTCCTTTCAAAATAATTTCTCAGAGTTGGGGTGATCTAGGAGCAATAATACCCCCCAAAATTTTTCCCCAGGGGTCGCTTTAAGGCCATCTCGGGGGGCAAAAATCACCCAAAAAAAAAGCCTTTCCCGCGGGGGGGGCTTTTCCCAGGGGCCCCTTACAGCCCACAAAAGATTTCTATTCCCCCCCCCCCCTGCCAAGCCCTCAAAAAAATCGCACCCTGAAAATTTATGTTTATGCTGTAAAAAAAACTATACCGGTACGTGGGAATATTGCAACATAATTGCAATTTTAAAATTTTCAAACCTCTTTTCTAAAACAAGATAGGATTGTTTGGGGGTGTTTAAACACAACTTTTTCAATGTAACTGAGGTTTTGTGGTTTAAAAACCACCCCTTGTGCATACCCCAAAAGGAACTCTTTTTTTTGAAAGGTGGTAAGGGTAAGATAAAAATAAGATAATTTTTTCAACCCGATCGCTTGTCCCTTACAAAAAATATATAGGGAAAAAAAGGGGGGCGAGGAAATATCTTTTTTTTTTTGGATGAGCGTAGGGAGGGTAGGAGCGAAGCGGGGGCGAAGCGAAGATTTCCCTTTCACTACACTTTTAGAAAAAAAACCGGAATGTTTTTTTTTTCTTTCTTTTTTTTTCCCCGTATTTTTGGGGGGGGTGTTTTTCAGCACGATTCCCGGGTAAAACCCATATCCAAATTTCGAGAAATTTTATGGAAACCCCTTTGAAATCTTTGAACTTAGAACTGCCACGTTTTTGAGCGCAATCGGGAAATTTTTTCTCATAAAAAACGCAATTTTACGATTTTTTTCGATTTAAAAAAAAATTCTTCGACTTATAACACCTACATACTTTATCCGATTGTAATGATTTTTTCACAGAACCTTAATTTTATGAATTAAGATATTTGTGTGAAATTTGAGCGTAATCGAAAAATTATTTCTCTGAAAATCGAAATTTTACGGGTTTTTTCTTTTTTAAAAAATTCTTTGATTTATAACACCTACATGCTTTATTCTTTTGTAATGATTTTTTCACAGAACCTTAATTTCATGAATTTATATATTCGTGTTAAATTTGAGCGCAATCGAATAATTATTTCTTATAAAAATTGCAATTTTACGATTTTTTTCTTTTAAAAAATTATGATTAATTAAAAAAATTAAGTAACTTTTTTATTTAATTTAATTTAATTAAAAAAATAAAGTTAATTTTTTATTAAATTTAATTTAATAAAAAATTCTTCGACTAAGTAATGATTTTTTCACAGAACAACAGAAAATCCGCGTAACACATGGCAGCTCAATGCACCATATACGCTCATCCAACAACGCGGCGGGACTTAAGCGTTTTCCTAGTATATTTTAACAGTACCTCTGAATTTGTTATTGATAAATTACGTTTCCACGGGTGTTTGATTCTTGGAAAGAACTGTAGGGAGTGGAATGACTTGTCTGGGGATGTTGCATCTAGTGGGTCTTTGAGGGAATTTAGATCATGTTTAGGGGAGGGCAGTAATTAGGGCTGGGGGGAGTGAGTGGTTGCCAATGTCACCGGGCGGAAGGGCCCATTGGCATTTTGTAACCATTAGAAATTATGTTTTTTTGTTACGGTAAAGTTACGTTAATGTAGGTAATGTGGAAACACAATTTAAAAAAATATATAAACAATCACTAGTAGACCTGATATGTATCTATTTTGTTATGGTAGGGAGGGTGCAATGGTGCCAGCCAGGTAGCTGGACTTGCCTGGGGTGGAGTGGAGGAGGGTGTTTTTACAACAGTATTTGATATTTGCTCCTGGCTTTTGTGGATTAGTTTACAGTTTACTTTTACGGAAATGATAGACAGGTGCTAGGGGAGGGTTGGGATGGGCATCGCCCCTTTGCATGTTCACGTCACATTCATCGTGTTTAAATGCCTTTAGAGAGGGTAGTTCAATATGATTTATTAGATTTACCTTACAGTTCGGAATGTTATCATCAAAATATAACCCGCCCTGAGAATCAAGGGGGGATCGCCCCTCCCCTTTCCCCCTCTCCAGATCCTCCATTGGGTGGAATGGGAAGGAGATGGTGGTGCAAGTAAAAAAAAAAAAAAACTCATATGTCAAAGTATAAAGTGTGTTCCTTTGATGGATCTAACTACACACCAACACTTTTAGTTTTGATTACATTTTTGCTAAAACGATTTAAAACCCACTTTTTTAAAACCCCTGAATGCTAGCGTAGTTTTGTGCGCAAACGTTGGTAGCTCCGGACGTACAGCTGACGAGTGTGCAAGTGGCCAAGTGCAACGCGCAGTTCGGTTACGTCAGTTGAAGAGTCGACTCTTCGGAGCCGGTTGTGCTTACTTTTTGAACGGAGTGCGGTAAGTTTGCTTTATTTAAATACTAGACGTAATTTGTTTATTTTGTAATTTCAACAGGATTCATGTCAAGAAAGTATTAAGGACATCCACAGACAATTTCTACACATTGTGTGCCTACGTGTACCAATGCACAAAGTTTGTTTATGTTATGAGTTTGCTAGTAGGCCAGGCATTGTGCATTGAGAAGGGTTAATTACTCGTGGTGATAACGTTGTTTATAGGTTCACATTCAGTCATTGAATGTTCTAGGGCATAGTAGAGCAACGCTAACAATGCCTTTTCAGAATCATAAGTTAGACTTGTTTCAGCTTGGGCCTAGTGCTAGCCTAAATTTTAGGTTATGTCCAGTCCAAACAGTCAGCAAGCATTAAATGCATTCTTTGGACATGACATAGGATGAATATGAACATGGGCTCATTTTAAACACAAATACATATTGTTCGTAGCTTACTAGGTACGGGGGGTAAAGTATTTACTTCAAAACATTTAATTTTGTAAAGTTGCGGAGAACAGTGAGACAGACAAATCATTTTGCTATACCAAATTTTTATTTGAAACGATACAAACTGGTTTAGTGGTTCATTCTTTAGTTTGATCCTTCTTCTAACTAAATAGGCCTACACATGTCACAATCTAAAAATACTGCAAGGTGCCCCACTAGTGATGTGAGTTGGTAATTACGCGGTAAATTACCGCTGGTAAATTACCAATTCTCGGTAATTTACCCATTTACAAATTACGGTAATTTACGTGGTAAATTACAATGTGGTAAATTACCAAAATTACGGTAATTTACCGTAAAATGCCAAAATTTACTGTAAATTTGAAATCTTTACTTTACTGTACTTTTCTTTCTTTAAACTTTATCTTCAAAATCCCAAGGGACATTTTCTTTGTTAGGCCTACTAGTTATCTTTTTAAAACATTGTCATTATTTTCTTAAGGTTATGTCATTAGGGTAAAGAAGGTAGCTGCATATATTTTGTATTAGGCCTGCTATAGGACTACGATTTTTTAAATTGATGTAGCTAAAAAAGTTACTTTTATGGCAAAAACTTTGAGTGGGCTGTACAGTCACAGTCACACATGTCGTGATACATTGTGCCCACTGACTCAATAGTAGGTGGCTCCATAACCATGGTAGGCCTACTATCAAGCCAAATGGCACACTTACCACTTAACAAAAGTGTGTGTGCCTCTAGGTGCATTGTTCCACCACTCTACAAAACAAATAATAGGCTACACAAGTGAGTGTAGATGCACATAGGCCTAGTAATTAAATAATGAATCAGCCTTAAATACCGGTTACTCTACTAGTAGCTAGGCCCTACTGAATAAAAGCTCAATTTTAAAAACATTTTTCCCTAAACCAGGCACTCTAAATTATACTATTTCAATTTGTAATTTTTAAATTACCGACCATTGGTAAATTACCGGGTAATTTACCAGGTAATTTACCAAATTATAAATTACCGGTAATTTCACATCACTATGCCCCACAGACTGACATACATTTAATAGTTTAATTTCCCTTTTCGAAAACGACTGCGGGTGGGATTTTTAATAGTAGGCCTAACTGGTTGCACCGTGCAATAACTGACCCATTTTTGGATGAGCGAAGCGAAGACTTCAATTTCACTGACCTCCCAAAAAATTTAGCTCGGGTGTTTTTTGTTTGTTTGTTTGTTTTTCTGTCTGTTTGTTCGCACGATTCCGGGCAAACGGCATACGCGATCTTGATGAAAATTGGAGGGTACCTTCGTTTTCTCTGAACTTAGACTTGCCACGTTTTACACAACAATTGAATTGAATTGAATTGGTACAATTGAAGAAATATTTCTCATGAATATCGTACTTTTACGATTTTTTCCAATTTTTAGTGCGATATTTTCGTGACATTTGGGCCGATTCTGGCCAAACGGGTGGGGCTACAACGTTCATATTTCACATTGACATTAAAGTTATGGTGATGTAGGCCTAGTACCTTTTGAAAGAAAAAGTTGAAAAAGTTAGCCAGAATCCGTAGAAATAAAGGTTTTAATGAGTTTTTTGAGGTTTATAATAACAATTTTAACAAGTAACAATAGAAACTTGACAACAATCACCTACAATGCATTCAAAAAGCACTTGCAAAGGAAAAGTGGTCCTACGCAAACAAAAAACTTACAAAAAAAGCTCATCCACCAACGCGGCGGGACTTAAGCGTTTTCCTAGTTTAGAACCAAGTGGAGCGCACAGTGCTCGACCCGGCTTCACAGTTTCCCCTCGGGCCACAGGTGACTCCGCCACGTGGCGGGGTCACCCTGGCCTGTGAGAGAACGTTCACCAGTTAAAATTGAAAAACACACCTTGCATAAGCCTACAGTCATTGGTCAGGTGGAAGAGCGATCACCAATTGATTTTAACCCCACTAATTTCATACTTTTCATGTTTCACACACTGTGACTGTATTATAATTCAACAAAGTACCTAAGGCTTTATTCTTTTCTAATGGTGAGAACTGTGAGATGTTTACTACCCGTAGGCCTATCCCATATTTCATATTTATTGCACTGGTACACACAACTGGTACCCACTCTTATGTGTGGCTCGCTGTGGTTAGCGACTCTGCTTAGCTTTCCAATGCAGAATGTCCAGGGGTCAATTCCCGCTATAAGCAGATTTTTTTTTAAACTTCTGATTTGGACTTAAGTCCATCAGTTTTTGGGTTAGAAATTTGTAAACAGTGACTTTAGAGTCGTCCTAGCAATGAGGCACATAATAAATTTTCAAAATTGTTCTGAATTGACCTTGTTCATTCTGTTGTTGATCCCCGGGTGTTTGCACTGTCCATACTACTGATTGCTAATAAACCTATTAAATATCGAATTATAATAATAAAACTTTTAGATCAGGTGTGGTTAATAATGTGAATGTGATTAATTAAAATAAATAAATTTTTGTAGGATGCCCGCTGTAGGGTATACCTACACATCATATTTAACCGATGTGACCCTCTTCAGGTGACTAACTAGGTAGGCCCTATATTGCGGATAAGACAATTGTGAAGGGATGTCCGAGGGCTATTTAAGAGGACTCAATCCCTTGCATTCACATTAACGACCGTGGAAAACCTCGGAAAAAATATTCAATCAGGATTGTCGGTCTTGACGGGTTTCGAACCCGGGACCTCCTGAATCAAGAGTCGAGCACTTAGCGCTCGAGCCAACACTGTCGGTGTGATGAATTAGTTGGACTAGACCTATACACTGCACTTTTAAATAGAGAAAACTAGCCTATATACGCCTAGGCAATGATATTTCGACAACTATTCAGTCGTCTTCAACGGGTTTAATGACATTTGACAAATTACAAAAGTAAGAAAAAACTAAATTCAAAAATTTAAACAAATACATACTGCCATCTCAATTTCACAAGAAAACTCTTGCCTACCTAGGCCTACCATTTTATAATGACTGAATAGTCGTCAAAATATCGTTGAAAATTTTATTGGAAAATCTCCGACCTATTTTTCCGGAAAATTTCCACCTTCTTAAATACTAGGAAAACGCTCAGTTGGACGCGTTGTTGAACGAGCACCGGTACGTTCAACACGACCCGAGTACGACATTCCCATAATGTTACATACCAATAAGTCTTTACTTTAAGGTCTTGACCGATTTAGCTGAAAATTTGTAAAATAGGAGAGAATGGATAAAATCCACCGCCATCTAGAGGACCTTTACATCATTTCTTTGGGAAAACTATTTTACTCTTGATTTCTTCTAGGTGGCAGTACATAGTGACCAGAATTCTTGTGCGACTTTTCGTTGCCATGGTAACGTTACTTTTGTTAAAATGTAATTTCTATCTACACTACTTATCGGATCAAAATAAAATTAACATATTCGTGACCGGACGGACATTCTAAATGATTTGGCTACCTCAGATTTTGTCGCCGTTTAGTTTTAAAAAAAACTTTAGATTAACTTTAATGTAACTTTATAACTTTTTGAACGATTTTGCCACAAAACTAATGGCATTCAATCGGGAATGAAACTTGCGGATGGTCAAAATTTTAACTCGATCCGAGCCTCCGTTCGACCGCTATCATGAGCCAAGAAAGCTGAGCGACTTTCCGTTGCCATGGTAACGGGACTTTGTTATAATGTAATTTCCATCTACATTACTTATCGGATCAAAATAAAAATAACATATTCGTGATCGGACGGACATTCTAAATGATTTGGCCACCTCAGATTTTGTCGCCGTTTAGTTTGAAAAAAAAAACTTTCGATTAACTTTAATGTAACTTTTTAACTTTTTGAACGATTTTGCCACAAAACTATACAGCAACCCGCCTAGGTGGTATGTACATGTGTGCAAAATTTCAGGTCGATCAGAGAAACGGTGCGACCTGTATCGAAGCAGTAACAGGAAAAAAAAAAAAAAAAAAAAAAACAGACATTCGAGCCATAAGGCCGCGTTCCCATAACTTTGGTCTAGGCACTATTCGGATAGCTTAGTCTTCAGAAATTGTTATTGGTTGTTATGGTAACAAGAAATCCAATATCCTGATTGGTTAGTAATGTTTCAGTGGCCTGTCATAATGAAGTTACTCTTTTTCATTGGTCGTCGTATAAATAACAAAACGTCTGATTGGTCCGTCATAAGAATCATGGTTTTGTTATAACAATTTCTTAGGACAAAAACGTAAACAATTTAACACGTATTTCCTATCCCCTTATAACTAAACCAATTTGTGGGAACGCGGCCTAAGAGTCAAGTGGAGACGCTCGCTTCGCTCGCTCAATTAACACTATCATGTTTTATTAATTAAAACTTGTCAAAAACAACTTTGACATAAAGTGTTTTAAGATAATAACATTGTATTGGTGGACTGGTTGTGCTGAAAAAATCTCAATTTCCAAGCGTCAGCTGTTGTCACCTTGCCAGTGCTCGATAGTGATAGTCAGTACAGCTACAAGTCTATCTATTTATTAGGCAAGGCCTAAGCTGCCGCCAAATGCATGAAATGAATAAATTGCATTATTTTTTTGAATTATATATGGGGTAGGGCTACATCATAGAATTTTTTTTAAAGGAAAATTTCCCGGAAATTTTCCAAATTTAATCGTTCTGGAAAACCCGGGAACTCAATGGCTTCATCCCAACATCTACATTTGATGCTTAGGCCTACACAAACCTTCCTATTTGTTTGTAAGCAACAAGTGGTTTTAGTCCGCTGGCATGTCATAAAACAGCCCTGGGTCGAGTTTTTGACCTGCTCATTGTAGTTGATAAGGTTTGAAGGATTATCCTACTTTAATTCTGTTCTTCTGCTTACAGATCATGACAGCAAAAATGAAGGAAGAAGTGGACTTCATCCCTAGGGAATATCAAGTCAAACTTTTAGAGCAAGCCGTCAAAAAGAATACTATCTTGTACTTGCCAACAGGATCGGGGAAGACCTTCGTAGCAATAATGCTACTAAACCATCTATCGAAACAAATCGAGAAGTCAGTATATCGCTAATTAATTTATCTTTGCTGTGATATACCTAATTAAATATTAAGTTGAATTAGTGACACCAAAAAGGTGTTCAACTGTTCATACTGTATTTAGTAGTAGTAGTAGCAGTAGTAGGCTATTATCTTTATTTAGCACTTGGCTATTTTCAGTACATAGGATTACATACAATCAAGAAGAGGATATAATAAAGATAGGCCTAATCAAGATCAGTATTGAACTAAAAACACTGCTGTAACATATGTTTTTGTCACAATTTCAATTATACATTCTGATTGAAGTGAGTCAAAAACAATAAAACATGAATTACCCAAACTAGTAGAATCTTTCTTAGTTCATTACAAACTCAACTTTACTAATTATGCTTTATGATTTTTGTTTTTTTAAGACCATTCAGTGAAGGAGGGCAGCGAAGTTTCTTCATGGTTAATACAGTGCCCCTAGTGGGTCAACAGGCATCTAGTATTAGAAGACACACCCCTTTCTCTGTGGGTGAATACAGTGGAGACATGAATGTAGACTTCTGGGACTTGGGAAAGTGGCACGAGGAACTGCGCAAGAGTCAGATTCTGGTAATGACGTGCCAGATATTCCTCAACATGTTGATGCATGGGTATGTATAATGCTCAATATTAATATTCTATTAATATTCATATTAAATGATAGGGCACTCTCCGGTCAGAATTGGAATAAGGTCGTAAAAAAGTCAGTCTGATTGTCAAACTAATAGAGCCAGAATACTAGTAAACACTGGATTGTAATTTGTAAAGGAAAGCTTCATCTATGCTTCAATGCTATTCAATTTTCAATACTGGTACTATTTCAATTTCAATTTATTTTTGGACAACATAACAAGTAGCCCTACTCATGTTTTGTTATTTAGATGTTGGCCTACCTTATTCTTGTTTAAACTTTATCAAGTATAGTTTCTTAAAATGTTATGTTTAATTTTTCTGCTTAAATGTGTTTTGTGTTATTTTAGTTTTAATTTTAATATTAAGCTATGATGATGCCGATATCTGCAGGCCACAATACAATTAAGTTCAACCCCCTCCCACCAACCAGGTAAGCTGTGGGTTTCCTGACCACACACACAAATGTTTATTCCCTGCAGATGTGCCATGAATTACATTATTTGTTGCAGCTATATAAGCTTGAAAGATTGTAACGTCCTGATATTCGACGAGTGCCACCACGCTGTGAGCGAGCATCCCATGCGGCTGGTCATGCAGCAGTTTGAGCATTGTCCGAAGGCCGATCAGCCGCGAGTCCTCGGGCTGACGGCAACCCTGATCAACAGGTCGTGCAAAGTGCACACTGTCTGCGAAGAGGTCCGCAGTCTGGAGAAGACGTTTCACAGCCAGATAGCCACGGTGGAGCACATGAGCGTGGTGCAGAAGTAGGTTGTCATTAGTTTCTATTTTAATAGTATTGTGTAGCCTACGGCTGGACAAATCTGGAAATGCCAATCAAGCTAACAGGGGAACACCACTATTCTAGCCCAAAATGTGAGTTTGTATTTTTCAAGCTACGGCCACATCGTTACACCAATGAAGCTGATGTATTTTTGTGTACTCGGGAAGGTTAAATCCTAAACCTTGTACATGCCTCGTTTTCCCAAATATGGTCCCTTTTTTTGTTTTTTGTTTGTTTTTACAAACATTGACATGAAGGAAACATTGTTAGAACTTGGAGGACTTGTAAGAAAAAAATGGGGCCTTTAATTTAATAAACGGGCCATGTAGGGGCTACGAGAAATGAAAATGTTGTTTTGTTAGCAGGTTGAAACTAATATTGTTTACCTGTTTACAATATTTATTATTTATAATGGTTACCAGTAGCTATCATTGAAATTAAAATATGTATCTATCTATAGTAATGTAGTACTATATAGGCCTACCTACTTTGTGAGATACAAATTCAATTTAATCTGCTCCCATTCCATTTTATTCACTTGGTTATTTAGTGGTATCTTTTTTACTAGGTACCGGTAGTTCATTTGAATTCTTTTCAAAAGTAAGCCAAAATATTGTATGACAAACTTAATTTCCTGCAAGTTTCAGCAGACTGACTTCAATGTCTATAATTTTCAATACTTAATTCATAAAGAAAAGCAATTACTTGTTGATATTTTGAGGATGTTAGAGTGTTGTCCAGCTTGTTTGGCCCCGGTCCTCTTGTTCGCTGGTCGGCAGGGAGAACAATAAGGTCGTGGCTCACCCCCCCGGTACAGTTTGATCAGTACCGAGGTTCTGTCATTGAAACCCGTAATGTTTTCAGATTTTCGACTAATCCCAGAGAGAGAGTGATGACCTTTCAATCTCCGGTAGGGAGTGAATTAATCACCTTAATAAACATGGAGATCGATCAAATCATCACAGAAATTGGTAATATGAACTTTGATGCCATGGAGAAGATTCTTCCCGTTCGAGCTCCGTTTGGTTTCATACACTTGTACGATAAGATGAAGACGAACAAGGCGATCAAGAACCTGTTTACGGACCTCAGAATCCACCTCGAGATGTTTGGACTGTTTGGCGGCGCGAAGGCTTGCCTGGCGCATCTCATCCAGCTCGAACGTCGGAAGTGTAGAGCTGACAACAAAGAGGTTCACGCGGTAAGTCGTTTTGTTGGGTAATACTATTTTATTTAAGTCTATTACGAGTTATTTTGAATAGGAGTAGAAATGGCAGAGTAATACGTTCAGGCTATGTGCTATACGCAAGCCAATATCAGTAGAGCAAAATCCTTTTGGAAATATTAACTTCCCTTCTTGGCCACATTTCTCTTTAGCTAGGCATGATCACAGCGTGTCGAGTGACCTTATGACTCAATTCCTAATTACACTTTCCCGTCGATGAATCCTTGGGAGAATGAATAAAATGCCTTTCCCACCCAAAAATCTTTCAAAAAAAAATTTTATGTGTGTTTAGCAGAGATTTTAAAAACATATTTTTTCTCCTTTAATGATTGAAACACAGTAGCGCCAGATGTGATTTCAAATTTCATTAATTGGGAAACACTCCCATGGATGTATTTGTTAATTTTTAATATAAACCCCACCCCGCGGTTGGGATAGATTTTGTAATTCAAAATAAATAGTATGATATGTATGTATTCTTCTTTGCTTCCAGTTCCTAGACACGCTGATAACAAAACTGCACATGTTAAATCGGTTAATAAACGCCCATATTTGTAAGAGCACCGATAAGCAAACCCAAATATACAAGTTCTCAACTAGTAAACTTTGTACACTCTTTGAGATCATAAAGAAGTATTCTGCACAGACTACAAAAGAATCGTTTTGCTGTGTCATCTTTGTTGAACGAAGATTCACAGCCAAGATATTATACCACATCCTGAAAGACTTACAAGCTGCTGATCCCGAATTCTCCTTTCTACGACCGGATTTCATTGTCGGCTTCAACGTAAATCCAAGCAACGACACTCGGGAGGCGCGGCTCGAGAAGAAACGGAACATGGACGTTCTGAAGAAGTTCAACCATAAGGATCACATCACAAACCTGATGGTGTCCTCGGACGTCCTTGAGGAGGGCATCGACATTCCGTCTCTCAGCCTGGTTGTCAAGTTCGATTTCCCCAAGAACCATACGTCGTACATCCAGTCCAAAGGTAAATACCATCATGCATTAATGCCTGCACTTCTTAGTGCTTGCATATTTATGGGTGAGGAGTACTTGTAAGTTAAAGCTTTCAATTTTGTTTTTAAAAAGTCTAGGCCTATGGATCATTTCCATATTAACTGTTAAAAAAAATTGCTTAAGCATGCTAAAAATTGCACTCAAAACAATGTAGGACTAATAATATTAGCCCTACCATGTCAAGTTTAGCGGATGTCACCCCTTAAGCATGGATGTTAATGCCGGAGTAGATGTTATTATGAGGGCGTAGTTCTCCAGGGGACAACCACGATTATACTTGTGACCTGAATCGTCTCTAATCTAGAGTCTGGAATGAGGAGTACTTAGGGTATGTCCATTTTAGTTTTGGTCCAACGTAATAACCCATTTAATTGTTTGAACAGCAAAGGCATTTAACCATTTCATTTTCTCACCCCGTAATACCCACCACTCTTAATGTTTTCAATCAGGTCGTGCCCGTCACGAAGAAAGTGACTACGTACTCATGGTATGTGATGACGAGAAAGAAAAGTGCCTTAGCAAGTACCACAGCTACCGTCAGGTGGAGACCTGTCTGAAGGAGTTCCTAGTCGGCAAGAACGACAGTCGACAGGCGCCGCTACTCGCCGCCATCGAGCAGGACCTGTACGACCAGGAGGTCCCGCCGTACTTCACCGAGGGCAAGGGAGGGCCGAGCGTCTCCATGGCCTCGGCTGTGCAGCTGTTGAACCGCTACTGTTCGCTGCTGCCGCAGGACAAGTTCACGCTGCTCACTCCCGACTGGTTCCAGAACAAAGACGATCACTCGGTCTCCGTGCAGCTGCCGATCAGCTCGCCGCTGAGGGCCCTCGTCAGGGTGAGTGTTCCCAAGTTACGTTGGACAGATTTACTGATAAATAAATTAAAGCACTAAATTCACTTTATTTTACACTTCAATGATACATTTATGGCTTATTTCTATACTGTTAATACGTGCAGGTATTTACTTCTGGTTTTAAGAGCTAACAAAGTTGCTTTTTAAGTAGGGATCATACCTCACCTTTACATCACTGTTAGTAATTTGTGGAAACACTATTTTATCTTATTGCTTAATCCTTAATATTGTTTATGCCTTTGTGATTGCTATGAAAATATCTACAATTGGATTGATAAACATAATACAATACAGCAAGGTATCTTGTGCTCCATGTTCTAGGGACAGCCCATGAACAGCCTTAGGAGCTCCAAGCGAGCAGCTGCGCTGGAAACGTGCAAACAACTCCACATGATAAAGGAACTAGACGACAATCTGTTGCCCCGCGGACGCGAGACGGAACTTCTGGATGACTCTTCCCTGTTCCCATTGTGGAAAACAGAGATACTGAAGGAAGCGTCTCCAAAACCGGGCACCAAGAAGATGCGGAGAGCGTACAACAAGAAGGTAGGCAGGCTACTTTGTGATAGGTGCCAGTACTCAAAATGACAAGTTTTTATATTTTCTTTTGTTAACTATTAGTAGGCATATTTTTAATGAGAAAATGTATTGCTTTGATAAGAGAAATTAATTACGTAAAGATTAATGTAACAACTTTAAATTAGCTGCAGTTGTCATCAGCAGGTGACAAGTTTTGTCGCCCCCAGCCCTTCAGGCTGGGATTTATGTTCTCTTTGCTTTCCCAACCTGTCAACCCTTCTCCAATCTAACTAGCTGATAGGCATTTTTCACACTAGAACTAAAGATTAATGTAAAGAGGTAACACTCGTCCCAGAGCCCATGTCACTGAAGAATATATACATCGGTATTGGGCCGAAATATAATAAGTAACAGCATATATTTTGTCATTTATTAATTTTTTTAAAAGGCCTATAGTAGGCCTGCTATTTAGTTTTTGATGACCGCACTGTCAATTGACAAATCTGTGCAATTTTCATTAAACTGAGTAGCCCTACTGTTAAAACAAAATCATAAACATTATGTCCTTAGTGCTTTATTATAACGTACTACTTCATAATCCAGTATAAGTCGCTGCTATCTTACTTTTTAAATTTTTAGAAAACTATTTTAGGGTCTTAACTGTTTTGTTTTTTTCTTAACTTCTTGCTCTACCCAACAATAGTATTACTCCTGCAATATTATATAATATATCTGAATCATTTTGAACTCGAATTCAATTCTTTTCAGTTTCCGGAATCTTTGAGCAACTGCCGTGTCATGCCCGGAACTATCGGTTATCTACACAAGATCGTCTTAACTCCTGTCTACCCACGCCCGACGTTAAACAGACGGATAGTTTTCTTCGACTTGTTACAGATGGACCAAGGTTTTGCCATACTCAGTTCAAAGCCCATGCCTCAGGTAAGTTAGGGGTTATATTGATGTAGTACATGCGCATTTTAGAATCAAAGACTGATACTTTCCTTACCTTATTAGATTCAATTCAACACAATGTACAATGTGTGTGTGTGAGAAAATATGTGCATGTCTTCCGCTAGATTTACGTTTTGATACTTGATGATATTTATTTTTTAAGAAAAGACATGGAAACGTGATCTCCGGGATTATTCAGAATACCATAGTAACAGAGACCATATTTAAGAGACTCCACTGTTTATCTATAGATATGCGAATTCACCATCTTCATGAACGTCGGTGAGGTGAAGGTGCACATAGACGTGAACCACACGGAAGTCAGTCTCAACGCCGGCGAGCTAGAGGAGCTCCAGGCGTTCAACACGCTGCTGTTCAACGACGTTCTCCGCCTGGAGAAGACGTTCGTCATCGTGGACAACGCCAACAAGGAGAACTCCTACGTGATCGTCCCGACGACGATGAACTCGGTCGACTGGTTCACCGTCCGAGGGCACAAGAGCATTCCGAGCATACAGAAGCCGAGCGAAGAGGCCCGGGGCCAAGTACACGTGTCCGACGTCGAGTACTTGCACACCGTCGTCGCACCCTGGTATGATTGTGTTGTCCAATATATATCCCACACACGCTTTCACTTAACATGTGTTTGAAAGGAATGCCAAAAGGCTGGATCATGTGAATGACATAAAGAGATAGGGTGCGAACAGCTTACCTTAAATGGAGTAAGCGCGCCGCAAAAGATAACATAAATAAATAAATACAAAAATACATTTAAGTTTAGTTCTTTTATGATTTTATCAGGGTAGTGATTAGTGATTACTACAGTAATTGTTCATTATAGTTGAACAACTGATTTTAAACTAAGTGTGGGAAAGACCAACCGGCTAGTTTAGTTTAGATTGGAGAACGGTTGTTTCCCAACCTGTCAACCCTTCTCCAAGTTAAATCTTAACTAATATTACATAAAATCATATTTCACACTATCTACATATAACGCATCCTATCAATGTGCCAATATGTGGCATTTCTAGATTATTGTTGTGTGTTGTAAGTAGAGTGTTTGCAAAAGAATGACAGTTGTTGATTAAAACTAGGAAAACGTTAAAGTCCCGCCCCGTTGATGGATGAGCTTTCTTTAAAGTTTTTAGTTTGCGTGGGATATCTTTACTTTTGCAAATGCTTTGTTTTGCTGCCTACGCATTGTAGGTGATTGTTGTCAAGTTTCTATTGTTTTTTGTCAATTTGTTATTATTTACCGTAAAAAACTTATATTAAAAGCTTTATTTCTATGGATTCTGGCTAGCTTTACCAACTTTTTCTTTCAAAAGATACTACATCACCATAACCTTAATGATCATGTATAATATGAACGTTTAAGCCCCACCCGTTTAGTCAGAATTGGCCCAAATGGCACGAAAATATCGCACAAAAATCAAAAAACTTATATTAAAAGCTTTATTTCTATGGATTCTGGCTAACTTTTTCAACTTTTTCTTTCCAAAGGTACTACATCACCATAACCTTAATGTCCATGTACAATATGAACGTTATAGCCCCACCCGTTTGGTCAGAATTGGCCCAAATGGCACAAAATATCGCACAAAAAATAAAAAAAGTACGATATTCATGAGAAATATTTCTTCGATTGTACCCTAAAACAATACACCTCTAAGTTCAGAGATTTCAAAGGTCCTGTCAAATTTTCATCAAGATCGGATATGCCGTTTGCCCGGTAGAGAGCGAACAGAAAAAAAAAAAAAAAAAACACCCGAGCTAAATTTTTTGGGGGTCAGTGAAATTGAAGTCTTCGCTTCGCTCATCCAATAAAGTAGACTAGGTACACAACAGACAAAAGTAGGATTTTTCAAATAAATAACTGTTAACAATTCAACAAAATAATGATGTATTTTTAAATTTTTTAATAATTTGTGTTGATGGCTTCCATTTTGCCACATTCTACACAAATAGAATAAAAACTAATGTAATTTTCTTGTTTGTAGGTACAGAACTGTGTTGCCAGATCAGCACTACGTTGTGACCAAAGTTTGCCCCGACATGTCTCCCGAAAGCCCCTTCCCGACAGTAGACTTCAAATCGTACAACCGGTATTTCATTGAGAAGTACCAAACCCATATTCTGAACAAGACGCAACCTCTGATTGAGGTGAAGGCCATCTCCAACAAGATGCACTGTCTGAAGCCGCGGACCACGCCGGAGACCAAGGCCCAGAGCAAGCGCAGACGCCAACAGCTGAACGACGACTTCGAGGAGCATCTTGTCCCCGAGCTGTGCATCAAGTACACGTTCCCAGCCGTGCTCTGGCTCAAAGCCACCTGCTTACCTACCGTACTTCACAGGTGAGTGGGTACAACTTTCATGTGCTAGCAACGAGTGGATGCCTTTGAACGTGATTTGAAATGTTTTCTAGTCTCGCCCAGCCACATTTACAGACACTTTACCCATTTATTAAGTATTAAGAGACTTCCCTGTCCATTCATCAGTAGGTGTCAATCTTTCGATCAAACTGAACATGACTGAGGAAGATATGGAATGATTTGGTGACTCTTGAGAATAGATGGACCCCGGAGCTGTCACCATCCACACTTACAGAACTCTTTCAACCAGTCATCTATGCCAAGAGATTTCAATGTTGAAATTATAATTGATAAGTTCACACATTACAACTTTTTATTTTTTTAACAACCAGGCCCACCGGTACCTAAATGACTTGCAAAAGTATGAAAAATTTATACAAAATCTATTTTTCAACATTCAACTAAAAGCATGTAGAAAAATACTTAGACTGTACCTTGTTCAACAATTTGTCAAAAAGCTATTATGTATTTATTTATTCGCTTGTAGGCCACCATCAAGTAACGGTCCCGTCCATATTTTGTCCACCCAAAAATTAGGAGGCTATAAAATGTAAATAAGCCTACTATTAACAAATGGCTTCCTAAATGTCTGCCTACCACTTTTTAAACTTAAATTTTTAAATATAGTGCATGAGGCCTATACTTGCATAAATACAGTAGGCCTACTATCAATTTCTAATTGTGTCTCTACAAAAAAAATAAAAAATAAAAAATAAAAAAAATTCTAATTGTGTGTTACCAGGTTGGTGAGCCTGCTGCTGGCCGAGGAGCTCCGTGCCGTGATCAACAGAGACACGGGTGTCGGAGTGGTGAGCCTGCCGTCCGGGACGTCGTGGGATCCGCTTGTTCTTGACGAGAGTTGCGCGACCAAGGAACAGAGCGAAGCCGAGGTGCTGGGTATCATCAACGAAGTGGCCGCGCCGCCCATGGCGCGGATCAGCGACCCCTACTGGGCAGACGACAGGGAGCCGGTCGACATCGAGCGATGCCAGCTCGAGGACGTGCGCTTCGTAGAGGTAGGTCAAACTTTTCACTAGGCCTACGAGGACAAATAGCAAATAAAAAGTTCTCATTTCGTTATAAAAATATCTTTGATTTAGTATATAAATTCAAGGTAAAGAAATCGTTTCGTCATAAAAATAGCACTGCAAACCTGAAGATTTTTATAACGAAATGAGAATTTTTATTTGCTATTTCTCTGGGTCCCTAAACATGGGTTGAAAGTTAAAACTATATTTATTTTATTTTTTTCCTATGCCAAAAGCTTGATTTTTCAATCATTTTTCTTCCTGGCTATCCAGTAAATATGTGCTTCCTTCTCTGGCCCGCTCAGGTTATATGTCAGATTTAAGTGCGGTGCAGCTGAAGAGGTGCGCTCTGTCCTGAAAACCCGATGTACATAGTTTGCAAGTTGCTGGTTCTTTTGTGATTTGAAATCGACTGAGGTGGTGCTGCAGGACGTCATGTCCTGTGGCCAGCCGGAACTGCGCTGTTGCCACCTTTCTTGTCCAGGATTTGTCTGGCCCTTTGAGGACCTCGTCCCCCCATGGTTTGTGATACATCTTGGCCTCTTGAAGTCTTCCATAGGATGTCTTGAGGCCCTCCTTGGCAAGGTTTTTGGCAGAGTTGTAGGAGATACTCGCCGTGTCAGGGGCAGACTTCTTTGAGCCCAACTTGGCTAGCGCGTCAGCCTTCTCGTTGCCCAGGATGTTGCAGTGGCTGGGCACCCATTGAATTTTAAGCACTTTTCCATGCATCACACTTTTTATTAAAACTCTTTTTAAGAGACAGGGAGGCTTCTTCACATTTTTCCATCTGACAGATCTTCTTGATGGCGGCCTTGCTGTCAGAGATAATGACAAATTTTGTCTTTTTGAGTGGAAAGGTTGGTGTTTCTGCAATTTTCTCTGCTGCTCTGGAGATGGCATTTATTTCTGCATAAAAAATGCTCGAGCCTGGTGCCATCGGGTGCGCCTCTTCAAAGAAGATGCAATGGAAGCCAAAGCCAGTATTCCTCCCCGAGCTGTTTTGGGAGCCGTCCGTAAAGACATGCACCCATTCGGATATTGGGTAGTGCTTCTTCAGATGCGCTTCGATGAGCACTTTCAGCTCAGACTGGCTTTTTTCCTCCTTCTTGCCCATACCTTCCACTTGAAGATTGAAGTCAATTTTGATGGTTGAGTTTGGAAGGCTATTGACATCTAGGCTGGCAAGCTTTTGTCGAGGATGGTGTAGCAGGTCCGGACAGTGCTCCGTTTTTGGGCAAAATTTGTGTGTCCTGCTGCGCTTGCCGTTGGAAAGGCTAGCCAAGATGTGTCACTTCTCGCCAGTTTTTCATGCAGTATGATGGCTTTCTGCTCTAGTCTCTGTATTAGGGGCTCTACTTTACAGTAGGCTTCCATTGCCGCCACCGGTGTTGTCTTTACTGTACCGCTGGCTAGTCGAAGGGCCTGATTCTGGATTTTGCCGAGTATATCAAGGTTATGCTGCGCCGAGGTGACAAAAACTTCTGCTCCGTACTCAAGGACCGGACGCGCATAGGTCTTGTAGGTGAGAACCAGCGTGTCAATCCTGGCTCCCCAGGACACTCCGGCCGCACGTTGCATCAGCCGCAGCCTCTTTTTAGTAGGGATGTGCGAGTACTCGAAAATTCGAGTCGAGTCGAGTAGTTGCAACTCGACTCGAGTGGTTCGAGTACTTTACGAAAATCGAGTCGAGTAGTTTTTGTCGACCGAGCCGCCGACTACAAAAAATTCAGATTTATCCAACAGGTAGCGCCACTATCAAAATCGCGTAAGAATCGATTGTTAAATCGACAGGTCGAATTTTGCTATGATGACGAGCTAGTATCGACGCCATTTTCAATACTTGCTTTGCTTGTTTTTACGATTTTCACGCTGTTGTCACGGCGTCACTTCACAGTTTAATCGTCGTAATTGTATAAATGCATCGTTTTTGATAGTGATAGAACCAAGTGAACAACATATCACGGAGAATATAGACAATGTTGACGGTCCAAGTCCAAGTGTAGCATCCCGCAAGCCTAGGCCTAGCCTAGGCCAACCTAACCAAGACGCGTATTTTTTTTAACAGTTTCAGATCATAAGAAACCATTATTAATGTTGATTTTGATGTGTTGTCTTCAGGTTTGGCTATGAAAGTTGCATTGCCGCTTAATTTGATCGATCTTATTATGATTTTTCGTCGGAAAGTGATGTTGCTTGTTGGTTGGTTAGGCAAGCCTAGGCCATAGATCTAGGCCTACCTAGGCCCTAGGCTTACCCCTAAAACGTTTTCCCCACATGATTAAAAATACATCAGAAGAATCCCTGAACATTAATGACAAGAATGCGCTGTATTTACTACTTGCAATGTTATTATTGTGCGAGATAAGCCAGGGAACCTAGGCCACTGAGCTCTGTGGCCTAGCTAGCCCCTACTTCTGGAGATGGCTTTTCCAAAATGTCTCGTTTTTGAGCTTTCAGGTAGGGCCTAGGCTAGGCCTAATGAGGTGATTTTTAAAACATTTTACTTATTATTATGTTGATCTCAATCTCGATATTTGTTTGATCTCGCTCGAGTCTTGCTCGATCTCGAATTTTGCTCAATCTCGCTCGAAATTCAAGCAGGAATTCTCATTTCTGCTCGATCTTGCTCAAATTTTAAAATCGCTGCTTGCACAGCCCTAGCAATCAGTATTCTACATCATCTTTTCTCTTCTAGATATGCCTGAATATGTTTAGAAAAGAAAAGACGATTCCGAAATCGAGTATATCTTGGGCATGCATTATTAAATTGCCTGGTTTAGAAATTACCATAGTTCATAACTACTCGACTCGACTCGACTCGATACTCATGAGTATTTAATACTCGACTCGAGGTCTAAATGCACTACTCGCACATCCCTACTTTTTAGCCTTCTCAGCAGTTTTCTCGAAATGGGCCTTGCCGGTGAGCTCTTGTCGAGGATGGCTCCGAGGTAGGTGACGTGCTCCTCTTTTTTGAGCTGCTGTCCCCCGATGTACAGCTCGAGGGTGGGGTCTTCGTGTTTAAAAGTGAAGACCGTGTAACACGATTTGATAGGGTTCACCTTGAAGCGACGGGATGCAAGCCAGCCAACCAACATACTTAATGCGGTGGAGAGCATTATCTGCAGGCCGCCGAGGTTCTTGCCTGTGACATAGACAAAGAAGTCGTCAGCGTAGACCTTGATATAGATTCCTGGCAGGATCTTGACCAGCTTAATTCCTCCGTTGACTGCAATTTTGAATATAGTTGGGGCGGTGATGGTGCCTTGTGCCACACCGGCAGAGATGTATCTTGTACCGCTTTTCACACCCTTGTAGGCGACTTTTATTCTTCTGTGATTGATGAAGTCGTGCAGCCACTTGATGAGGTTGTTTGGTATTTTGCTCTTCTGCATCTCTTTTATGGCGTGGGTTCGATCAGTGACGTCGAAAGCTGCAGACAAATCAATGGACACAGCCACTGTGGTCTCTTGTCTGGTGAAGCCTTCCTTGGCATGTTGAGCAATGTATGCCACCTGGTCCACTGTCGATCTGTTTTTCCTGTAGCCAGCCTGATCTATGCTGATGATGTTGTTTTCTTCCAGGTAAGTTTCCAGTCGATGGTTTACCATACGCTCTGCTGTTTTTGCGAGTGCACTCGTGAGGGCGATTGGGCGATAACTGCTCGTTTGATTTGCGTCCTTGTCCTTTTTCAGGATAGGTGTGATTGTGATGACTCCCATCTTCCAGCTCTGAGGCACTTGGTCTTCCCAAGATTTGTTTACAAGGTAAAGAAACTGTTCCCTGAAGAATGGACCAGAGTGCTGAAGAAGTTCGGCGTGTATTCCATCCTCTCCAGGAGCCTTGTTCTTGTCCAGCATATGGATTGCTAGGTGCAACTCCTCGTCGCTGAAAAGTCTATTGTAGGGGTCGTCCAACTCTTTGTATCTGGGCTTCTCTACCAGAAACTTCTTTTTTCCAGCAGGGGTGCTGATAGAGTGAAAATGTCGGCAGAAAAACTCAGCCTTTTGCTTGATCGAGGTCGCTTCTTTGTTGTTCAGCAGGAGTGGAGCATTCCGGTCATCCGTCTGTGACCACTTTCCACAGAGTTGCGAGAAGAAGTGGTGAGCTTTAATCGCATCCTCTCTGTAGTCAAGGCTCTGTAGGTATTCTGTGTATTCTTTGTGCTTGGCCTCCTCAATCGCTGCTGTGAGCTGCTTTTGTGCCTCGTTAAGCTTTTCTCTTGTTTCGACTGATTGTTGTGTTTCGGCGTCTTTTCGGCATGCGTTTCTTGTTTGTCGCAGTGCCTCCAGGTCATCATTCCAAAAGACCTTGAAGTCTTTCACCGCGCCTCTTGGGATGTTTTTCTTAGCTGCCTCTAGAAGGTTTTTTACCAGTAGTTTTGAGTCCTTGTTTGTGTTGCCAGTTATTTGGGTTTGCTCTGATAGCAGTTCCAGGTCGTTCTCGAAGTTGTCCCAATTAGCCTTCTTGAAGTTCCATTTGAAGAGGGGCGGTGGTCTCTGGTGCGTCTGGTTGATTGGGGATAGCTTAAGAATCTTGTGACCGAGTCCGGAGGGGCAGTCAAGATTTTCCTGTGCGTACTGGTCTACAAGATTCTGATGCAGGAAAGCCAGGTCCGGACGCGACTTTGTTCCATTAGTGGTCAGGTTGGTCCACGGGTCATCCTCAGGGTCAAGCAACAAGAGCGAGTTGGCGGCCGTGAACTCCTCGACCAGTTGTCCGACTTTAGTTGTACCGGCGTAGTTCCAATCTTTGTTTGGCGCACTGAAGTCCCCAAGGATGATTGTGTTATGGGTAATGAGCAGGGTCTCGAGCGCCTCAGGTATATTATTGGGCGGATTGTAGATCATGTAGGTTGTGGTCTTCCTGCCTTCCATCCAAACCTCGATGCATGCAATCTCGATCAGGTCTGTCTGCTCCCCCATCGTGTGGATCACCTTGAAATTGGACACAAGGCTGCTTTTTATGCCAATGATCAGGCCGCAGGCAATTTTCTTTTTTGGGCATTTCGCTTCCAGAACGTGGAGCGTGTAGCCGGGTGCCTGCAGGTCTTTAAGGCCTTTGTGTCCTGTCTGGGCATGTTGTCCTGCCTCTGAAATACAGTAGATGTCAGTCTTTTCTTTGTCGATTGATAATAATAATAATAATTGCTTTATTTCCACATAAAATGTACATGTATATACATGGTATATTTTTTTAAATACCCATAGGCACGGTGCTGTACCTGTTTTAGTAGGGTTTTATTTATTATTTATTTATTTATTTATTTATTTATTTATTTATTTATTTATTTATTTATTTATTTATTATTTATTTAACGTCTATCCTATTCAGTTATAAAAACTGATTTACAAAGGAGGACAACTAAATAAATTTAATTACATAGATGCAGAAACAACAATAAACTACATTTTTGTAAATATTTGAAATAGCAGCATTACAACAACAATGCATTTAACACAAGAATTTTGGTAACAAATTTTTTTATGATGATTTATATAATTTTAGGGTTTATGGAAAGAATCTAAAATTAATTAAATACCTAACACAATAAGATAAGAAATTAGATATAAATATATACATATAAAGGTATACAAAAGTCTACATTAGGCATATATTAACAATTTTTTGTCATCTGACTAAACATGACTAAACTGTCATAGGCCATGTGTAAACTTAATGCATTTGACACAACACAACAGAATAAACACAAATTGTACATGTTATAATACATGCAGCATTATAATAACTAGGGATGTGCGGGTAGTGGTTTTTGAACTCGGGTCGGGTAATTGAAAGTACCCTCGGGCTCGGGTAATTGAAGTACCCTCGGGTCAGGCTCGGGTAGTGAAATTTTTTTTTATTTGAGAACTCATTTTAAAAAAAAATTTCCTACAAAACAGTTTTGCATTGGTTGCAGGTAGCCACTCTGGGCTGTGTTGACACAAAGTACTTCCAAATCGGCGTCTTATGAACTTTTGCTTGAGTAGGCCTAAGCCTAGTACAGTGAAACCCCGCTATTATCGTTTTCCTGCATCAATCGTTCGTTATTCTCGGAAATAATATCGTAACAATCGTTTTCTAATATTTCCGATACGAAAACCCCAAGAAAAACCGATGCGATCGCGTATTTTTCTCTTCCGGCCGACGAAATCATGCGTTTGTACCAGCCATGCATCTGACGAAATCATGCGTTTGTACCAGCCATGCATCTGACAAAATCGCGCGTTTGCACCAGCCTTTCGGTCTGACTCCGCCCAACGCTCTGCTGCGCGCAACGATGCGCTCTAGATCGGACTTCTAGATGAATTGCAACTTTGTTCTAGGCCTGCCGCCTCGCCTCCTAGGCATTAGACGATGTTTATTAGCGTTGTTTCTTTTTCACCATTCGACCACGTACGTAATATTCAACTTGCTTTAAGCCGTTATTAGCGTTGAATAACCAGAAGACGAGTAATGACGGTCAGTAGGGCCTATTACTCCAGCGGGAACAGCGCCGGAAGAGCCAAGGACACAGCTTCATAGCAAAGCCGCGCCCACGTCGTAGCGATTGGTCCGCTCCGACGTCAGCTGTTCGTTTGGCGTGTGAGCGGGAGGTTTAAAAGGAGCAGATTGGCGTGTTTCTTTATTACTTCTACCCGACCCGACTTTTTCGGGTAGGAATTGACGGCCCGACCCGAGGTCGGGTAATTTTACCTACCCGAAAATTACCCGTTTTTCGGGTACCCGCACATCCCTAATAATAACAATAACAATGTGGGATAAATTAGGTAGGCCTACCAGTGTTAGGTCTAGGTTTCCTTTTTTTTATAAATTTGATTTCATTTGATTAACTCAACCCTATAGATTGAATTCAGAGTGAGAAGTCTGTATCTTGAAGGTATTCAGCAATTGAGTAGTATGCTTTTTTTAGAAGTATACTTTTGATTTTTTGCTTAAATCTATCTAGGTTGGTTAGGTTTCTTAATGTTAATGGAAGTTTGTTAAAAAGTTTTATATGTATGTGTGATGAATTTTGTTGGGTTATTTTCTTATTATGAAAGTCTGCATGAATGTTTTCATTTTGTCTGGTGTTGTGTTGGTGAATGGCATTTAACATAGCATTGTTAAAGTTTTTCTTTGTTGCCAGAAGGGACTGTAGTATGTACATACTGTAAAAGGTAAGTATTTTTTGTTTTTTAAAATGTATTTTACAGTGTGGTTTAATGTAAGTATCTTTAGATTGAACCAGGCTAAGAATATCACGTAACGCTTTTTTCTGGAGACAGAAAATTTTGTTGGCAGAAGTAAAAGTAAAAGGAACTCAGCAAATTTTGTCTTGGATATGCCTCCAGCATTCCAGTAAAGAATTTTGGGGCGGCTGCTGGGCGCAGGGGTGCGTCTCAAAGAGGGGGGTTTGCCTGCCTGGCCTGCAGCGGCCGCATCTCGTTTGCCTCTATGGGCGTCAGTCTGAGCGTTTTGAAGCACCATTTTGATAGCCAGTGGCGTTCGTGAGTCGTCTTTGCTCTGGGGCCTCCTGCCACCAGTCCAAAAGGTACGTGGTCCCGACTTGTAGGTCGTTTGTTGTAGTAGACCGGACGTGCGACTTCTTCACCCAAAACGTGCCAAACTCTTGCGTGAAAGCAATGAGCGCTGCTTGATCGTTTGGCGCGGTGTCCCGGGGTAAGCTCTCCGGGCCCAAAAAATCTTTAATTTTAGTATATAAACTCAAGGTAAAGAAATCGTTTCGTCATAAAAATAGCACTGCAAACCTGAAGATTTTTATAACGAAATGAGAATTTTTATTTGCTATTTCTCAGGGTCCCTAAACATGGGTTGAAACTTAAAACTATTCTTTACGCTTTGATTTCATGTGAATATTCTGTATTTCAGATTCAATACTATGAATCCTTCATCAGCAAGTCTCTGCCTGCTACGCCTATGAAGGTAGCCACACGAGTCCAAGATATTCCCGTCAAGAAGATTGCCATACTTGGTGCCCGGCCGGAAGGTAAACACACACTACATTCATTTATCATTTCTGCATTCTTTTTATTCCACAGAGTATTGTCATATCAGCCTATAGTATTCGACTCGGACATGCGTTCCCGCCACTCGTAACAGTAATAATTTCCACTTCACTTGTGCTTCAAGGTCAATACAGAATACCACAGAGTTGACTTGCATCTGACTGTGTGTTCTGACTTCTGAGGCAAGCTAAGCTCTCTTGAAAGACGGAGGAAATTTATGGATGTGTTTCCACTTTCCACAGTTTCTTTTTTCATTCCAGCTTTAAACCCTAAATTGTGCCAAATATTTTTTGTAAACTGGTTTTAAATTTGTTTTTGTCTAATTAATCACTTCCTTAGGTTTGGGACCGCAACAGTATGAGATCCTGCAGGCTCTGACAGCCACGACTGCGAACGACATAATCAATCTGGAGAGGTTGGAGACGCTCGGTGACTCGTTCCTCAAGTTCGCCATCTCGCAGTACCTGTTTCAACAGCACGTCATCGACGAGGGGAAGCTGACCGTGATCAAGGGGAAACTTCTGGGGAACAGGAACCTGTTCTACTGTGCTCAGAATAAGAAGCTCGGGGAGATAATGAAGATCTACGACTTTGACCCCAAGGCTGATTGGATACCGCCAAGGATGTGTGTTCCGAGGTTTCTGCAGGAGGTAATGAAAAGAGTGAAACATTGTCTGGACAGGCAGGTAACCGGTTAATCGCGTTTTTTTTCTGGTCCGCACAAATTTTGGTCTTTTTCCCCAGAGCCTGTGATGGCGGCGGTTTACCTGCAATTTGCCGGTGCTAGACGATTAACCAGCCTGCCTGTTTTGTGTCACTTGTCAGTAGCAGCAAGTACACGTCATCCGGAATGATGTATATTGCACCATTGACGCAAATTGTAAAAATCGGACCTAAAAACACAGCACCACCACTTACTTGTAAATGAATTAGTACTTGAGTACCAGTCAGTGAATGATCTTTTTAATTGAAATGTCTATATTTTTGTTTAATCTACTGACCCAGTTTTCACTTACACTTACACATGATTCATGCTTTCAGCTCTTATGCAAAGAAGACTTAAATTTGTCTCCAAACATTCTGATGAAGCTGACCATCCCTCCCAAGGAGCGTAACACCGGCGTGCTTGACGAGTCTACCATTACAAGTCTGGTAGAGCAAGTCTGCGACGCACCAGAAGAAGCTCAGTTCCTCACAACGATGGAGGGGTTCCTGAACAGGTTGACCATCAACGACAAGACGGTGGCGGATGGTGTCGAGGCACTCATCGGTGCCTATCTCAAGGTTTGTGTTGTGGTCTTGTCACTCTGCGCTTGTAGAGGTACATAAGCGCTATGCGCTGATTCAGTCAGCATCTCATTTCGTTTGCCTTAATGCCCACATCTTCCAACAAAACACAACTGTTCATGATCATTTTTCACGTTCCAGTAATTTAGTTCACATTTCTTTCATTCCGATTCTTATGCCCATCTGACAATTCTTTCAAATCTAATAAAATTCGCTTATGCCCATCTGACAATTCTTTCAAATCTAATCTTAAGTCCTTCCTGCTTAAAAACAGTTATAACTCACTTCATGAGTTCCTATCTGACGGCTCTCCCAAATAAATTACCTTGTTGATTGTCATTAATATCAATATTTACAATGTATTAATTATTATTGTGTGCATCATTTGTAAATGTAATTGCATTTTTTTATGTTTCATATTGTATTCCTACATTTATTTATGTATTATCTATAACATTTGTTAACCTTAATCTTATTACCACCTTATTCATTTCACTCCACCTATCTATCTCTACTTCTACTCTGTATTAGGTAGTCAAATGAATAAAAAAATTACTTACTTACTTACCCAATACGTATTGTTCTACTTGTGCCTGCAGTCGACCGGTGTCCGGGGCGCCCTGCTCCTCCTAGGCTGGTTGCAGGTCCTGCCTGCGGACAAGGCCACACCCGAGTACATGTTTGATCTCCCACCACCGTCCGCTCTCATAGTACCCAACGGTGATGTGGACCACCACCTCCGGGCGTGCACCACCATCGAGGAACGCCTGGGCTACGCCTTCAAGGATCGCTCGTTCCTTTTACAAGTATGTTGACCCTCATTAATGTACCGTATTGTTCCGAATAAAGCACGACCTCGAATATAACACGACCCCCAATTTTTCAGAATCATTTCAAGAAAAAAGAAAAAAATCAAAGAAAATTAAAATGTAGGCTACATGAAACACTTACAACAAAACATTTTGAACAATGTTAGGGCCTAGGCCTATGGTTTTTTACAGGGTAGGGCCAAGCACAAGCTCACATGTCAACCACAGTTCACCAGTCTGATTCCTGGTCTTCAATGTTTACGTCGTGGGTGGGGGGAGGGGGGGGGGGTTATACTAGGCCCTAGTATCTATGGTCGTAGGCCTAGGCCTAGCTCCTTCGCAATCCCTTGCTGATTTGTAAGGCAGAGGAACCTTTCTTTTCCACGCGATCAGCAGTCTTCATTTGTTCATCTTGAGCCATTTCATCTTCTCCTTCATCACTCATTATTACGTTACGTAGACTCTTAGCAACGTAGATAGACAACCCCGACGAACAAAATCTACGTAGGTCAAGCTAGGTCACGATGTGATCACGGCCAAGGATTCTGACGACTAGCAGACAGTTCACAGTTTCGCCCAAGGTTCGGCCGAGTTCAGTGGCTTCGAGTGGGTGGGCGGGGCGAAGCGCAGCAGACTATGCGCGGGAGTTGTATAGAGGCGTGGCCTATGTTCAGGCGCTATTTCAAATGCAAGCGCGCGGAAATAACGCGAGTGCTGTTTTTGAGATTGTATTTTCGGAAAAAAACATCGCGCTATATTCGGAACAATACGGTATACTCAGTCTCATGTTTAAGCTTACTTTAAAGAGCTTCCACCTTCATTCAAATGTAGCCACACCCAACTGCCTGTTACTCTTCAAATTTTAAATTTACAGTAATTTAAGGAACCTTGTTACATTATCATCATTATCCATTGCCATTTCCTGCTTCTTGCAGGGTCAGCTTGGGTTTAGCATCCCAATTTTTCCACTTCTTTCTATCCACCCACAATTGTATCTCTTTGACATCTTCCCAGCTGTCTCCTCTTGCCTCCAAGTCTCCTGCTATTATGTCCTTCCATCTCTTTCTTGGTCTACCCCGTCTTCTTCTTCCTTCTTCAATCCATCCAAGAACTTGTTACATCAGTGAATACGTTTGTAGTTAAAATATTTTCTCATTCCTACTGCTTGTAATGTTGCCATGTTATCTAATGGTTAATTTCTTGCGTTATATTCTTACAATCTATTTAACTTGCAGGCGCTGACGCATCCGTCCTTCGTCCCCAACAGAATCACGGACAACTACCAGCGACTAGAGTTTCTCGGCGACGCTCTTCTCGACTTCCTCATCACGTGTCACATATTCGAGTCTTGCGGCGTCCTCTCCCCCGGCCAACTGACGGACCTTCGGTCGTCACTCGTCAACAACATCACCTTCGCTTCCCTAGTTGTCCGTCACGGCTTCCACCAGTTCATGTTGGCCCAGTCTCCTAAACTCTTGGAGATGGTTGACAGGTAGGCAGAGTTATATATCATAGTTACAGCAGTGGTGAACTATGTGTGAGCAGTAAGAACCTGTTGATTATTCTTGTTACTACGTTGCACATTCTTCTCATGCAAATAATTTAGTATTTTTCTGCGGGGCTTGAAAAATGTTCTCAATTACTAAATAATTTTGCATAAAGTTTCCATCTGATGAAACAAACCTATAGTCTGTCTGCATCATCTTCACCATCTAAAAATTCATTAACTAGGAAAACGCTAAAGTCCCGCCGCGTTGATGGATGAGCTGTTTAAAGTTTTTAGTTTTCGTGGGATATCTTTACTTTTGCAAGTGCTTTGTTTTGCTACCTACGCATTGTAAGTGATTGTTGTCAAATTTCTTTTGTTACCTGTCAATTGGTATTATTTACCGTAAAAACTTATATTAAAAGCTTTATTTCTATAGATTCTGGCTATCTTTTTCCACTTTTTCTTTTAAAAGGTACTACATCACCATAACCTTAATGTCCATGTATAATATGAACGTTGAAGGCCCACCCGTTTGGTCAGAATTGGCCCAAATGGCACGAAAATATCGCACTAAAAGTCAAAAAACTTATATTAAAAGCTTTATTTCTATAGATTCTGACTAACTTTTCCAACTTTTTCTTTCAGAAAGCAATACATCACCATTACCTTAATGTCCATGTGAAATATGAACGTTGTAGCCTCACCCGTTTGGTCAGAATTGACCCAAATGGCACGAAAATATCGCACAAAAAGTCAAAAAATTTATATTAATAGCTTTATTTCTATAGATTCTGGCTAACTTTTTCAACTTTTTCTTTCAGAAAGCAATACATAACCATTACCTTAATGTCCATGTGAAATATGAACGTTGTAGCCCTACCCGTTTGGTCAGAATCGGCCCAAATCTCTCGAAAATATCGCACTAAAAATCGAAAAAAATCGTAAAAGTGCGATATTCATGAGAAATATTTCTTCGATTGTACCCAAAAACGTGGCACGTCTAAGTTCAGAGATTTCGAAGGTCCCCTTCAATTTTCATCAAGATCGCATATGCCGTTTGCCCGGAATCGTGCGAACAAACAGACAAAAAAACAAACAAAAAAAAAAAAAAAAAAAACAAAAAAACAACCGAGCTAAATTTTTTGGGGGGTCAGTGAAATTGAAGTCTTCGCTTCGCTCATCCAAAAATTTAAAATACTACCAGTAGCTAGAATATTGTACAAAACTTAAAGTAACTGAAACTAAACCTTAGAATCATCCTCAAGGTCTCTTTCATTTTAAAATTTCATTATTATGAAGACAGCAAATGCAGAGAAATAATTATGGTTGATGTGAGTCGAAACCGGCTACCCTCCTTTCTATGCCAAGTTAATTTTCCTTTCATTTAAAAATTGGTAATTACACTTAATACATTTTTCTAAACAAAATACACAGTGGATGATCTATGTAAATATTCCGTAAGTGAATAAATACTAGTGATGACATCGGGTACTCGGGTACCCGACTCCTACCCGACTCCTATTGGAGTTGACTCCATTTTCAAGGAGTCGATTCCTTCAAAAGTGTTGGATTGAGTTGTTGAGCTGGTTACTTTTACTCCTTTCCCGTCCACCTCGCCTACGCGCTAGCTCGCGCTCCTTCCTTGCTCTGTCTCTCTCTCTCTCCCTCCCCGACTCTGTCTCGACCTTGGTCTGGAGTCTGGACATTGTAGTGTAAATCGAGTTGCCCACTGCTTTGCTTTGATGATAAATTGAATGAGATTGCACTTGCTGTCTCGTTATCTTATCTCATAATTAGGGATGTGCGGGTAGTGGTTTTTGAACTCGGGTCGGGCTCGGGTCGGGTAATTGAAAGTACCCTCGGGCTCGGGTAATTGAAGTACCCTCGGGTCGGGCTGGGGTAGTGAATTTATTTTTTATTTGTGAATTCATTTTTAGAAAAAAAAATTCCTACAAAACAGTTTTGCATTGGTTGCAGGTAGCCACTCTGGGCTGTGTTGACACAAAGTACTTCCAAATCGGCGTCTTATGAACTTTTGCTTGAGTAGGCCTAGGCCTAGTACAGTGAAACCCCGCTATTATTGTTTTCCTGCATCAATAAAAAACGTTATTGTTACGGTTCGTTATTCTCGGAAATAATATCGTAACAATCGTTTTCTAATATTTCCGATACGAAAACCCCAAGAAAAACCGATGTGATCGCGTATTTTTCTCTTCCGGCCGACGAAATCATGCGTATGTACCAGCCATGCATCTGACGAAATTGCGCGTTTGCACCAGCCATGCATCTGATGAAATCGCGCGTTTGCACCAGCCTTTCGGTCTGACTCCGCCCAACGCTCTGCTGCGCGCAACGATGCGCACTAGATCGGACTTCTAGATGAATTGCAACTTTGTTCGACGATGTTTATTAGCGTTGTTTCTTTTTCACCATTCTCCCACGTACGTAATATTCAACTTGCTTTATGCCGTTATTAGCGTTGAATAACTAGAAGACGAGTAATGACGGTCAGTAGGGCCTATTACTCCAGCGGGAACAGCGCCGGAAGAGCCAAGGACACAGCATCATAGCATAGCCGCGCCCACATCGTAGCGATTGGTCCGCTCCGAGGTCAGCTGTTCGTTTGGCGTATGAGCGGGAGGTTTAAAAGGAGCAGATTGGCGTGTTTCTTTATTACTTCTACCCGACCCGACTTTTTCGGGTAGGAATTGACGGCCCGACCTGAGGTCGGGTAATTTTACCTACCCGAAAATTACCCGTTTTTCGGGTACCCGCACATCCCTACTCATAATGTAAACAAAGCAGGGCGGCTGGGCCAAGACTGAATGAGATTACACTTGTGGTCTCGTTATCTCATAATGTAAACATAACAAATCAGCGAGAGTCTTGGCCCGGCCAAGACTGACAAGCGAGCTAGCGATAAGTAGTTGGTGGCGTGGGGGGGGGGGGGACAGCGTTGTGCAACTAGAGTAGTGGGCTAAAAATAACTTTTGCATAAAAAATGCCATAAACCAAGTCAACCTTACAACCAACCAATAAAGTATTGTTACTTCCTGCCAAAACATTTGTTTTTATGCTCTCTCCTGGAACAAATTAGGCCTGTTCAACATTGGTGAAGGTCAACTGCTTTTACCTTATCTTTATTGCTGATCGAGGAGTCGACTCCTACCCGGTTCCCAAGGCTCCGGAGTCGACTTCAATATTTACTACCCGATGTCATCACTAATAAATACTATTATCCGGTGAGGATAAAGAAAATACAATTCTAATATAATTTATCTAGAGAATATCATCTCGAATACAAATGTTAGCATTTCCTTACAGTTTGTTAATGTTATGTATTTGTTTACAAATTTAAAATGAACTTTTATCTTCCAGGTTTGTGAAGCTGCAAGAGGAGCAGAACTATGCTATAAATGAGACGGTTCTCTACATGATAGAAGAGGACGAGACGGAAGTAGCGGAGGCGATAGATGTTCCTAAAGTCCTGGGCGATTTGTTTGAATCTCTGGCTGGCGCGATCTACCTCGACAGCAACATGTCGCTAGAGGTTGTGTGGGAAGTCTTTTACAGGCTGATGCACAGAGAGATTGGTAAGTAATACAGTCGAGCACTCTTTACAAACTCAGATTTAACAAAATTATGCTTTTTACAAAGTACTGGTAGCCTACTTTCCTCTGCATATTTCCTTTGCTTTCCTTGTTAAATTATTCCATTTTGACAAAGGTATTTTACAAGTTGTGGGATTTTCAAACAATAGAACAGGACAAATAAATGTAGAACACTAACTGCACTAACATATTATTTATTTATCATAAACTAAAAATGTATTGAAGATAAAAAATAAGTGCTTATTGAACGAGTGAGCGTAGCGAACGTAGTGATTTCCATTCGACTTAAACGGCCCTTATGGTTTTTCTGCGTGTGTGTGTGTGTACGTTGAAAATCAGCCGAATCGCTGAACAGATTGCGCTGAAATTTTAAACGGACATCCGGTACGAGTTGATTGAGAACTGCCAACAAAATCAGCAAGATTCATAGCGATTTAAACCTACAAGAAATAATAAACTGAAAAATAGACTTCCAATGTTTAGAAATTATTTTAACGACAATGTTTTAGATTTTGAAAAGATATTTTTTGTTTGTTATTCGCCTGGCCGTGAAATTCCGTGCCCATGCAAGGTCTGTCGAATGTTGCACGTCAAGGTACTCCCAAATTCCGCTCGTAGTTTGAGTAAACCTTGCAATATTTTCACGTAGGTATTTCGTACTGGCTATGTTTGCCATAGTAGGCCCTATTGTCACAGATGATGGACTACACTGCGTTATATGCATTTCAAAACATGTTTAATTATTTTTGAAATACAATCTAGAAATTACAAAATCTTTCCCGACCAGGGGATTGAACCCACTTCTTTCACATTTCGGCTACAAGGGCGCCTTAGCCAACTAGACTAGGGAAACGCCAAAGTCGTAGTTAGACGAGTGAGCGAGTGATGTGGTGAGTAACTGGGAACATTTGCATTTAAGTTGATTATTGGGTCATTCCATACCATTTCACCAGATTTTGAAAAAAGTTGTTGCAGCACCATTTCACAAAAAATTCAAATTTTACACACTAAACTACTACATGTATTAAAGGCACAAAACCAATTTTTAATTATTTTTTGGTCATGACCTCAAGGACTTACAGACCCTTAAAGGTCGCAGCGCATTGTAAAAATGGCACTTTTAAGGAGTAGCGGTAATTGGAATAAGTTAACTCGGAAAGTACATGTCGTAGGAGTATGGAACATACACCAAATTAATCGTCACAAACTGAGCTTTCATTTGACATATATTTTTATAACCTTACTACAGTAAGATCTCTCTTATCCGATCTCCTCTTATCCAATGTTCCGTGTTAACCGAGCCGCCAAAAAAAAAAAAAAAAATTAAAGTTTTAAATACGTAAATAAAACATAAAAATAATTACAGACGCCGCGCCGCACTTTTTTAAATGTACTCGCATACATTTGTAGGCATGCCTTACGAGTGAGTGCAAAGAAGATAGATCGGCGATATATCTCGACTTTCGAGCAGTGTGCATCAGTGTACTGAGCGTATAGAGTTCAGTGGTCAGTGTGCGTCGGGCGCATCGCCGGTAAGCGTCAGTGCCACCCACTGAGCATATAGAGGTCAGTGTGCGTCGCGCGCCTGCGCGTGCGCATACGATCCAGCCATCTCACACACAGCTGTTCAAAGATGGTCGTTGTGGAACTAGATGCAATCATGTTTCAACCGATTCACGAAATTCGTAATCACGACGCATTGAATTGTTATTCCTGGGCTTATCTTATTTCTTTCCCAGACTTATCTTGCGTCGTGAGCTTCAGCGCGGGCATAGTAGTGAGAGGTTTTCCCACATGAGAAAGAGAGCTAGGCCTAGGCCTATGTTTGCATTGTAGGCCTAGGCTAGGCCTACTGCGTCGAGTTTAGGCCTAGGCCTAGGCCTAGACATACGTTTTTATTACGACATGTAGGCCTAATTGTGTACGTGTGTTCGTGAGCTTGAATTACAAGCTATTAAATCATTTAGTATACCCTGTATGAAGTGTATCGTGTGTATTTTATGTTCCTTTATCCATTACATGTGTCATATATCATTTTACCACATCAGGCTATGCTACGAGAGCAAATAAACAATTGATCCGCGCCATCCGAGTTTTTCGCAAATCCGAGGTGCCCCCAGTCTCATCCAACTCGGATAAGAGAGATCTTACTGTACTTAACATCTATGAGTACGACTAGTACAAAGTTTTGACGCAAATGTAAGATTTTTGCAACTTTCGCAATAAGTTTTCTCATAGAAGGGTTGTGATCACAATGCCCATTTTTTTTTTACAGTATGTTTGGGTACCATATTAAATGTGTGAAAGATAAAAGTTGTGTGTTTTTAAACCCTTTAGCTGTTACAAGCTTTCAAAAATGTCAAAATTTGAAAATTTACCGGTTTTGGGCCCTCGTAACTCCAGTGGGGGACCATTTAAAAATCTGAAATTTTTGTCATGAAAAGTTATGAACCTGTTAAAGATGCAGTTAAAATTTGGAGAATGTGTTTTTCTTCGTTTGGAAGTTACATCACACTGAAGTTGCCCAAAAATTACCCTGCTTGCTATGTATTAGCAAGTACATATTGGTGCATTGCTGCCATACATTAATTTCTAATTTGTTGATAATGAAAAAATCAGTAAATAGTTGTAGATTTAATGTTTACTTGCACAGCATAGGTATTACATGAAAATATATCCTGTCAGTGGCTAGTTGAATATAGGCAAATTACACAGCCTACGTTCCTTTTTTCACTGGACTGACTGAAGAATCCAAATTGTTGTCAGTCTTAACCATTATCAAACACAACAATTATTTATTTATTTGTGTTGCATGAAGGTCTTCTTCTTAAGTTCTTGACTGAGGTCTTCATTAATATTGTGCACTCGACCAGTTGCCGTCAATAGCTTGAACGGAGAAAGAATCCATAACATGTTTTCATTAGTGATCCATGACTTATCCTCCTTTCAAAACTTGAAGGCTGTGCTGGGAAGAAGTGTACAAAGTTGTCTCCTTCATTGATGTCTTTGGACTCAACAACTCCAAGCCACCAATTAGTCATAAATGCATGTCACATAATCATTTACTAAGTTGTTTGTTTGACTTGATTCTTACTATTTGAATTTCTTTGTAGTTATTTGATTTGGATGTTAAGAAACATTTGACATTATTGCAATCAATAAGTGACCATTTAAAGCACGCCACTCCAGCGGTGTATACTTTTCAAAAACACCTTCTACCAGAAATTAAAAAATAGCTCTGAATGTTTTAAACTTTTGTTTTGTCAATGGGGCAGCAAGCCAGTATACAAAGTACAGTATAAAATAAATATTCTCTAACTGTTGCAATCATCAAGCTGATTTTGGCTTTGAAGCCCAGTGGCACTTTTTTAATGTCACATGGGAAATGACCATGTGACGGCATAGGATAAACTGTTAAAACATCTAGTATCTAAAGCCAGCTTACAGAGAAGAAAAGACAATAAAATTTTGACTCTAGAAGATATGTTTGAATTTTGCAATACAAATATTCATGGGGTAACATTTATCAATATAAGAACATCCATGGAGTTAGAAACATGTTTGAGTAATCAGTTTGAAAATGCTATGCGGTTCCCCATACTAGAGAAAAACATTGCTCGATTCCGATTGATTGCAATAATGTCAAATGTTTCTTATCATCCGATTCAAATAACTACAAAGAAGTTCAAATAGCTTGTAACAGCTAAAGGGTTTAAAACACACAAACTTTTATCTTACACACATTTAATATGGTACCCAAATATACTGTAAAAAAAATGGGCATTGTGATCACAACCCTTCTATGAGAAAACTTATTGCAAAAGTTGCAAAAATCGTACATTTGCATCAAAACTTTGTACTAATCGTATACTCATAGATGTTACATAGTAAGGTTATTAAAATATATGTCAAATGAAAGCTCAATTTGTTACGATTAATTTGGTGTATGTTCCATACTCCTACGACATGTACTTTCCGAGTTAACTTATTCCAATTACCGCTACTCCTTAAAAGTGCCATTTTTACAATGCGCTGCGACCTTTAAGGGCCTGTAAGTCCTTGAGGTCATGACCAAAAAATATTAAAAATTGGTTTTGTGCCTTTAAGACATGTAGTAGTAAGTGTGTAAAATTTGAATTTTTTCTGAAATGGTGCTGCAACAGGTGTTTGGTGAATTGGTATGGAATGACCCAATTATATTCGTATAAATACCGTATTGTTCCGAATATAGCACGACCTCGAATATAACACGACCCTTAATTTTTCAGAATCATTTCAAGAAAAAAGAAAAAAATCAAAGAAAATTAAAATGTACATGAAACACTTACAACAAAACATTTTGAACAATGATAGGGGCTAGGCCTATGGTTTTTAATAGGGTAGGGCCAAGCACAAGCTCACATGTCAACCACAGTTCACCAGTCTGATTCCTGGTCTTCAATGTTTACATCGTAGGCCTAGGCCTAGCTCCTTCGCAATCCCTTGCTGATTTGTAAGGCAGAGGAACCTTTCTTTTCCACGCGATCAGCAGTCTTCATTTGTTCATCTTGAGCCATTTCATCTTCTCCTTCATCACTCATTATTACGTTACGTAGACTCTTAGCAACGTAGATAGACAACCCTGACGAACAAAATCTATGTAGGTCAAGCTAGGTCACGATGTGATCACGGCCAAGGATTCTGACGACTAGCCTAGCAGACAGTTTCGCCCAAGGTTCGGCCGAGTTCAGTGGCATCGAGTGGGTGGGCGGGGCGAAGCGCAGCAGACGATGCGCGGAAGTTGTATAGAGGCGTGGCCTATGTTCAGGCGCTATTTCAAATGCAAGCGCGCGGAAATAACGCGAGTGCTGTTTTTGAGATTGTATTTTCGGAAAAAAACATTGCGCTATATTCGGAACAATACGGTAATAGTTTTTTAAAGTTTAGTTGGCATATGGGGACGGGGGCGTCAACTGTAAGGTCATAATGCGCCTCTCTAGCCTACGATAGGCTAGGTAGGCCTAAGGTAGGGGGAAGAAAAGTAATGTAATCGGGTACTCAACACATGGCTCACTCACTCGTTTAACAACGACTTTGGCGTTTCCCTAGTATTTAGTAGTCACATCACATGCATCTTCAAATGACACAATGATCTAATAAAATAATGCCCAAAGTCATTAGAAGTTACATCATACTTAAACAATAGTTTATTACTGTTATTACCCCTTTAATTCAAATTTAATAGACTCTAAAAGTTACATTTTGAATTAAAAGAAATTGCACATTGAGCTCAATGGCAACCCTAAGCAACATCACAAGTTTGAATGAAACACGAGGATTTAATAAGCATACGCATCTTGTGGGGCCACAACAATCAGTAGGTCTCAAATGATTTGCTTGTTCTCTGGTTACAGATGAGTTCAGTAGGAAGGTGCCAAAACAACCCATTCGACTTCTCCACGAGCATCTTGGTCAGAACCGGCCCGAGTTCAAGTAAGTTGCCCCTAACTTCAATCTGAAGGCCAAACTGTAGACTAGCCAACAATCATCAACCCCACTCTTTGAACTTGAATTTATTTGAGCCCTATACTCTGCCCAAACAACCCATTCGACTTCTCCACGAGCATCTTGGTCAGAACCGGCCCGAGTTCAAGTTAGTTGCCTCTAACTTCAATCTGAAGGCCAAACTGTAGACTAGCCAACAATCATCAACCCCACTCTTTGAACCTGATAATTTTAAATTTATCTGAGGCCTATACTCGCATAAATATAGTAGCTGCAGTCGTCATCAGCAGGTGCCCCCAGCCCTTCAGTGTGGGCTTTCTGTTTTCTATTCTTTCCCAACCTGGCAATTCTTCTCCAATCTAAACGTCAGACATATACGTATTAAATAGACCACAACCTTTCATAATTGAGCAAAGTCTTGTTTTTGCTGCCAGTTTGCAGGCACGGTTCTACGGGGCGAGCCAACTAGGCCCGGGCCACCTCTGAATTCTCTGCCAATTTTTTTTTAAATTTCTGTTTTGAGATGGATTGTGATTTTGATATGTACAAAATGTACTTCTGCCTCCTTCATTAAATAATTTCATTGGATCATCCTTTTGTTACATGAGTTCCCGATAATACAACAGCTAAGCTCAAAAAATACAATATCTTTCAACTTGCACGTTGAAAGAATTTCTTTACTTTGAGCACCATTTTTGATGTTTTTGTGATTGCAAATGCAAATTTAAAAACATTTAATGGGAGCATTGTGTCACAAATACACTATTAAAATACCCAGAATTTTTGTAGCGTGGAATCGTGGAAAACACCTTCGAATGGCGCATCAATTATAATTGCTCTGCGTGGCAAGTCTGAGTGGAACTGTATACCCCCCCCCTGTAAGGATGGCTTCCAGATTTGATAGGGTTCATCCCATTTTTGGCGGTAAAACTGCACGCCAGTACACAAATTAAGGCAATTTTAAAAAATTAACATGTTAGGTAGGCCTACTAAAATCAGCAGTGAGGTCTAGGCCTACATGCACATTGCCTAGGCCATAGCTTTTTTCTCATGTGGAAAACGTTTTCAGTGTAGTATGCCCCGCTGAAGTCTTCACGACCTATATAAGCTGGGAAAAGGTAATAGAAAGGGATATAACAATCAAATCGTGTGATTGGCGAAATTTTAAGAATCGTGTCAAACAATTGCTCAAAATCCAAAAACGACCATCTTGAACGCTGTGTGTGATGTGTGGATCGTATGCGACCGCAGGCGCGCGACGACACACTGACCTCTATATGCTCAGTGGTGGCACTGACGCTTACCGCGATGCGCCCGACGCACACTGACCACTGAACTCTATATGCTCGTAGACTGATGCACCTGCTCGAAGTCGGATATATCGCCGATCTATCTCTTTGCACTCACTCGTAAGGCATGCCTACAAATGTATGCGAGTACATTTAAAATGTGCGGCGCGGCGTCTGTAATTATTTTTATGTTTTATTTACGTATTTAAAACTTTAATTTTTTTTTTTTTTTTTTTTTTTTGGCGGCTCGGTTAACACGGAACATCGGATAAGAGGAGATCGGATAAAAGAGATCTTACTGTATTAAAATACCCAGAATTTTTGTAGCGTGGAATTGTGGAAAACACCTTCTAAAAAGCACAAATTTAAAAAAATGCTCTGCGGGGCAATTCTGAGATGACCGACGCCCTGTACCCCCCCCAAGGTTGTTCCAGATTTGATAGTTGGTCCATCCCCATTTTTGGGGGCTAAAACTGCATCTGCCAGTTTACTACCCAAATAAAAGGAATCTATAACATTAACATTTTGGATTCCTTCTATTCAGTTCAGTGAGTTTTGTGGTCTATGCTATTGCTAGGCATATCTCTATTCTAGTTGAATAGCACGTGTTTTAGTGTAGTGTATGGGCTGCCAGTCTATTGTAGGCTGACCTATATAGCTAGAGGTAATGAGAAATGGTGATATAAAAACCCAAATTTCGTGTTTTTTGCGATTTCAAAAAAATTGTCAAAAACATTACTAAAAAATCAAATAAAAAAAAATTGTATGCACTGTTATTTTGGTGGACTATTTTAGTGAATCCTTGATACGCGCCGTTATTTTGAAGATATTTTTCCGTGAAGCCCGTGACGTCACGGTACCGCCTACCGCACACGTAATATTCGGTCTGGACCGGCACCTCCACCAAAACTGGACTGGCACCTCTACCATCGCCTCACATTTTGCACATTAAAAGGTTCAATTTCGCGATTTTATTCGCGTTTTGACCAGTTTCATGCAATTTTGTTCGTTTTACGCGAAATTTTGCGAAATTCGTGTTTTCAAAATGTGTTTTTTCCATCTGTAAATGATGTAATTCATCGATAATATTATATTTTTTTAATTCATCGATAATATTACATTTTAGGCAATAAAAAGGACATTTAAAAAATTTGCGAATTTTGTTATCACCATTTTTCACTACCTCTATATTATATAGGGCCTACATATTTTCCACAATAATTTAGTTTAATATTAAATTTAGTATTAAGCTCCGTTTACCAGGGTCCATGTGGAGATGTATAATATTAGCTTAAATGTAAAGCACCTATTGACTATGAATAAATAGTAGTAACTAATAAGGACGAAGGATCGAAGGCTTTCGCGTCTGTTATAATAATGTAATACGTTTTTTATTTATATACCTACATAATATGTGGTTAATGTAAGTAGAGAGTAATGGACATGTGAAAATGATCTGGTGTCATTTTACAGAAAGACGGAGCTTTGCCCGGACAGGGGAGGGGTAAGAGTCGCCGTGGAGATTTTAGTTCGTGGCGAGAAACGCATTTTCACCGGCTATGGTGACAACAAGAACTTGGCCAAGATGGCCGCTTCAAAACTAGCGATGAGAGATCTAGGTATAATCGATGTTTATTGTTTCTAATGTTTGGGGCTGGCTCGTTGTTACATTATTATCTGCTGGGTGTTTGTCAGTTACTAACACAGAAATGGCTTTGCTAGGGATGGCTTCTGATTTACTTTAAATGCACTGTTTTATACGGATGAGTTTGATACATGAAGTGTAACACATTTTTAACATTGCAGCATAAAAATTTATGAGATGTTATAACTTATACTAATATACTCCAGATTCATTGAAAAAAAAAACAATCGTCTATCTATAATGTTAAGAATAAAACCATAATAGTACATAAATAATTATCTAGACCTCACGGCATATTATGTTTATTTAGGTATAGTTTTTTTGACTACTTTTTTCTTTATATGAGCATTTTTTATTTTTTAGGGAAGCCGGATATTAACAATGTTTCCAATCAGACTTAATATAGTTGAACTTTACTCTGGTACCAAATTCATTAGATTCATAGACTTGTGACTGCCAGTAATATGAGACAAACAAAGCCTGGGGCTGGCTCCTATCATAGATAGATAGATAGATAGATTTATTTGCGTAATGTATACTCTATACTATACTCTTTACCTAATGCTAGACTTGAACCAAGTCTTGGAAGCCACTGACACATTACACGCCTTCTTATATAGTGTTTACTGATGCCACGTACGTACCGTACTTTGTCCTTAAAAGTTAAAAGTTAAGAATGGTATGATATCTTAACTTTTCATCTTAAGTAGCCTATTGCCATCTATAACTCATTCTTAAGTGCTTGTTATGGAGTTTTGGAACAAACGTGGTACAATGGAGCCTATTGCCATCTATCAAACTTATTCTTAAGTGCTTGTTATGGAGTTTTGGAACAAATGTGGTACAATGGAGCCTTTGCAATGGAGGAAAAGGCAAATGTTAAAACTAAAAAACTGTACAAAATAAGGAAATATATTCTAACAAATGGTGTTATTAAATGTAACAATGATTGTGGTGACATGTGGAAGATGCCTGTGTGGGTTATTTGTGTGCTGCTGTGCTATGCTTGTTAACGGAGTGTTGGAACTAACCTGGTGCAATGTACGTACACCTAAGACGATCGGTACAAGACCAACACAGCTCTATAACCAGTGCTCAATCTAACAAGAGTTTGGGGAAAATAAATGTATGTACAGTGAAGGGATGGGAATAAACGGGTAGTTTCTTAAACGTTCTACCCTCGCCAATGGTCGCCGCTCATCTTAGCAGTCGACCGGTCCGGTGTAGTGTTACTTCGTTGGTATCCAGCGCAAACATTATACGGAATGAAGTATTGCATTGAGCGTATTAACATTGCACAACTATCGAAATGAATGACTTCCGTAGAATTTTGATCTATTTATTGTTTTATTTTACTGAACATAAGTAAAATTTAATAACCTCTTTCCTGTCACTAAACGTTTATCCATCCCATCGCTAGTACAGTGCAGTGTTTCATTGTACACCATCCAACACTATGTATTCAAAAAAGAAATCAAGCTAAAAGCTAGACTCGGTTGTTTAGTTGTGTTGGTCGCATACAGTGGGCTTTGGTTAAGAATCTCTACCGAGCTTTGAGATTAAGTTCAGTTGGAAGACATTGTTTTCGCTATGGTCGTTGTGTCACCTTCAAGTTTAAGTTCAAGACTAAGAGTACGTAGTTTAAACTTGACCCTAAATCCTCCTGTAAAATATCTGGTTGGATCCATGGTTTTAATATTTTCTTTGAGAGTTTGGCTTTATAATTAGCACTGCTATATTTGTAAATACTGCCTGAAACATTTTTTTTTTTTGGGGGGGGGTAATGTAAATATTAAACTGATGTATATTTTACTACTGGCTATAGGTATAGGCCCTAAATCCACTATGAACTTTGTTCATTTGCTTCTTATAACGCAATTAGAAAGATTAATTTTTAATTCTTTTTTAAGATACGGACACATTGGCAAACTGTACTTTTCTTTTACCTATATAGTTTATGCCGTCGCCCATTCTTCATTCAAAAACTACTGTCTGTAGGTATAGGCCCTAAATCCACTATGAACCCGTGATGTTACTAAAGTACTGCTGGCATGAGGCTTGTTATGTGAAAAAACACATAGGCGGGTTTAGCTGGCACTTGCAGAGGGATCGCAGCACTGCCGCCCTCCCAATGTGGCCACCGACTCGGCTAAATTTAACAAAATAATGCTCTCTAAAACTGTGTTTTTTTTTAAGAGAAACGTTTTTAAAATCAAGCCTTGTTTAATAGATCTGAAGAATAGAATATTAAGATGCCTACAAATAAATTGATGACATTTGATGCTCCTGAACATTAACATAAAGGTTGGTGTGCAGGAAATAGAAAAATATGGTTACCAACGAGGCAAAAATGTTTTTTAATTTCATTCAGTCGTTTTTTTTTTAACTTTTGTGTCATTATCTACTTCACTTGTTAGTTTTAAAATGTTAATAATATCCAGTTTATAATAAAATATCACAATGACACGACCTACGTTGGCGTACTCTCGCTCTAGCTGTACCTTGGCAAGGGCAAGCTAAAATCGTACCGACCGCGTATAACAACTTACAAATTATTAATAATTATTACAAAGGCCAATTATGTGGTTGTTGGCTGCAATGGTTGAAATTGTAGTATTGAAACAAATTTATTTGTAAAAATAGTTTAATAGTTTAATTGTTTTTCTAGATATATGTGTATATAAGATGATGTTACGACTAATAATATTTCTGAATATGGAATCATCAATGTTTTTGGTATTTTTTATAAAATATTTTTGTGTGATTGTAGCCTTCACAAGTTAAGGGATTTTATATTTTTTTATTGAAAAACATTTATTGAACTTCCATCAGTTTTTTGGTTAGTATAATGTTTTATCTTTAATTGTCAAAACAAAAATTTTGTCTTCTTTGTCAACTATCCTTCAAATTTTTACCATAAATTATTAGCGGTGTTTGATAATAATACAACCTTCTGCAAATTTATAACATTTAAAGAGGAGTCGCTGAGGCTGGCGCGGAGACGAGTTTAGGCACTCAACTTTCTGGGTTTTTTTTTTCCGGGTAAACAATTTATAACACAGTGTTATCAAATTTCACACTAATGTTAATAAAGAATAAATCTATGATGTCTAGTATGTGTGTTCCTAAATTAATTCATTGATTTGGAATTAAAAATAAGAGAAATCGCCAAAATTTACTCCATTTTGGTCAAAGTTATTCTAAGTGTACAGATTTTTTTAGCTCAAATTTGCTTACTAGATTCTTATCAACGTTTAAATCAATGTGAATGCGCAGGTTAATTTGGTTGTATCATAAGATAAACGGTTTGGTGGGAATTTCCAGAATTGAAATCCATGTTTTGGATTTCCCATTTTTTCACGTTTTGGACTTATGTAGCAATGGATTTTTAAGGCTTATTTTTTGCAACCAATTGTGGATATCAACATACCCTAAATGTACTTTTTTAACATTCATGCAAAATTTGGTAATGATATTACCAACCGTTCGTAGAAATCATCTACACCCTAGTGCGCATATTTCAGTTAGGCCAAGCTCAGCGTCCCCTCTTAATGGCTTATTTAGGTAAATATGAGTGAATTCCTAGGAATAGTGCCTAGTAATACCTAGTGCCTAGAGGCCAATGGCAATCAGGTTTCTAACTATAGAGAGATAACCAGATAATTGATTCATGCTAATGGTATGGATGGCTAATGGTAGTTGAGACAAATTGGTATTTTATCTTTGGTAAATTTGTTTGTACTGTGGAATGAAATCTCCACTATGAAATATTAATAGATCAATTGTTATTCCTAATATGTAATTGAATCCTACTTTTTATGTCCCCCTGACCACTGCCATTTGAATATGCAACGAGGTAATGTTAGGGCATTTTTGTCTTTTACGCACTTCGTTTTGTTAGAAGTATATATTTATTTTGATGTCTCCTTGATTTTAGTTAATAATAATAATAATAATAATAATAATAATAATAATAATAATAATAATAATAATAATAACAATTGGATGAGCGAAGCAAAGACTTCAATTTCACCGACCCCCCAAAAAAATTAGCTTGTTTTTTTTTTTTCTGTCTGTTTGTTCGCTCTCTACCGGGCAAACGGCATATGTGACCTGGATGAAAATTTGACAGGACCTTCGAAATCTCTGAACTTAGACTTGCCACATTTTTGGGTACAATCGAAGAAATATTTCTCATGAATATCGTACTTTCACGATTTTTTTGATTTTTTGTGCGATATTTTCGTGCCATTTGGGCCAATTCTGACCAAACGGGTGGAAAGCATAAGGGGCACAACGTTCATATTATACATGGACTTAGGTTATGGTGATGTAGTACCTTTTGAAAGAAAAAGTTGAAAAAGTTAGCCAGAATCCATAGAAATAAAGCTTTTAATATAGTTTTTTACGGTAAATAATACCTATTGACAAGAAACAAAAGAAACTTGACTACATTCACCTACAATGCGTAGTTGCAGTAAAACAAAGAACTTTCAAAAAGTCACAACGATATTTCCTACGCAAATTCTAAAAATTCTGCTAGAAGAAGCTCATCCTTTCAACGCTGGAGAAAAATCGGAGCTTAAGCGTTTTCTATATATGTATATATAATACATTGAAAATAATAAAATACGATGAATAATTAAGGTTTAATTGAATGAGCTAGGAGCGAATGCGAAAAATTCTCATAATCACATACACTGGAAAAAAAATCGAATGTTAACTCTTACGTTTATGTCTTTTCCAGATATTTATGAACTTAGATTTGTCACGTTTTTGAGCGCAATCGAAAAATTATTTCTCATGAAAATCACAATTTTACGATTTTTTTCGATTAAAAAAAATCAACTTATAACACCTACATGCTTTATCCGATTGTAATGATTTTTTCACAGAACCTTAATTTTATGAATTAATATAGGCCTATTCGTGTGAAATTTGAGCGCCATCGAAAAATTACTTCTCATGAAAATCACAATTTCACGCTTTTTTTTTGTTTTGTTTTTAAAATTTCTTTGACTTATAAGTGAAACACTTAACATGCTTTATTCGATTGTAATGATTTTTTCACAGTACCTTAATTTTATGAATAAATATTATATTGGTGTGAAATTTAAACCCAATCGAAAAATTATTTCTTATGAAAATCGCAATTTTAAGTTTTTTTAAGTTTTTTAAAAAAATTATGCTCATCCAACAACGCGCCTGAAAAAGCGTTTGCGAAGCTTCCTAGTAATAATATTTATGTAAATGACATAAAGAGATAGGGTGCCAACAGCTTACATCACAATCATGATCTAGCCTTTTGGCATTCCTTTCAAACAATATTAATTAATAATCACTTAAACTGGGAACATGAATAAACATGTTTCAGTGGAGGGAAAGGTACAGAAGGACGACAGCTTACCTTTAAAAAATGTGTAAAATGTTAGGTAGGTTGCACACACAGTTTGAGTACCTACAGAACAGTTACATACATGTTTATAGCTGATAGGGCCTATAAGTAGAAGAAAGAATACCCACCTAGAGCCATAGCCCTGTGTGTGGGAGTATTCAATTACTATTGTAAAATTAGCATTAATTTATACGAGGAAAACTCTAAAATCCCGTCGCGTTGTTGAGCGAGCACCGGTACGTGCAACACGACCCGAGTACGACAGTCCCATAATGGGATGAGCGAGCGAGCGTAGCGAGCGGAAGCGAAGACTTCAATTTCACTGACCCCCCAAAAAATTTAGCTCTGGTGTTTTTTTTTTTTTTTTTTTTTTTTTTTTTTTTTTTTTTTTTTCCGTCTGTTTGTTCGCTCGATTCCGGGCAAACGGCATACGCGATCTTGATGAAAATTTGACCGGACCTTCGTTTTCTCTGAACTTAGAGGTGTATTGTTTTTGGGTACAATCGAAGAAATATTTCTCATAAATATCGTACTTTTACGATTTTTTTCGATTTTTAGTGCGATATTTTCGTGACATTTGGCCGATGCTGACCAAACGGGCTGGGCTAGAACGTTCATATTTCACATGGACATTAAGATTATGGTGATGTAGTACCTTTTGAAAGAAAAAGTTGAAAAAGTTAGCTAGAATCCATAGAAATAAAGGTTTTAATATTAGTTTTTCAATTTTTAGTGCGATATTTTCGTCACATTTGGGCCGATTCTGACCAAACGGGTAGGGCTACAACGTTCAGATTTCACATGGACATTAAGGTTATGGTGATGTAGTACCTTTTGAAAGAAAAAGTTGAAAAAATTAGTCAGAATCTACAGAAATAAAGGTTTTAATATGAGTTTTTTGAAGTTTATAATACCAATTAACAAATAACAATAGAAACTTGACAACAATCACCTCCACAATGCATTCAAAAAGCACTTGCAAAGGAAAAGTGCAAACAAACGCACAAAACGCAAAAAAAAACTTACAAAAAAAACGCTCATCCATCAACGCGGCGGGACTTTAGCGTTTTCCTAGTGTTACATACCAATAAGTCTTTAAGGTCTTGACCGATTTAGCTGAAAATTTGTAAAATAGGAGAGAATGGATAATATCCACCTCCATCTAGAGGACCTTGACATCATTTCTTTGGGAAAACTATTTTAACTCTTTGATAACAAATAATACACTGCTTCCTCGATAGTATTTTGATTACTTCTAGGTGGCAGTGCATAGTGAGACTTTTCGTTGCCATGGTAACGTTACTTTTGTTAACCCATTGGAGCCGACTTACGGAACCGTTCCGTATTCAACGAGTGTGGCCCAAAAACGGACATACGGAACAGTTCCGTGTCCGTTCCGTTCGTCTTTGAATTAGCGCCAAACCGGCGTAGTTCAGTCAATCTCACACAGATAGCAGCACTATATAAAGGCTGACTCTTTTACCGACGTAGTTTAGTTTTTTCCCCGATAAATTCTCGAACACGGCCATTTCACAGACGACTACAAATAATATGAAGGCCTACAAATTGTCAAGGCGGTGCGCCGTAACAGAAATAGGCTTCTCAGCTGTTGTTTACTTCGTAAAACTGACGTAAAGCTCCTGAATGTTACGAGATGGCGAATCTGAAGGCGATTGTGCTGAATTTCCAATGAGCATGATATATTGTGAGATTCAGGAAGTGTTGTTGATTAGCTTGCAAATGATGCAAGCGATAATAATGATGTGGATGAAAACTAGAGTACTTCTAACCAAGATAAAATAAGACAATGACACAAGTAGGGTTAGGCCTAGGGCTGGCGGGAATATAAACTAGAAAAGCAAAGCATATGAACTAAAAACAATAGGCCTAGGCCTTCAATTTTGTGCATTCATGCGATTTTGGCCCGTAGGCAGGGTGCGGCCGGGTGCCATCCCCGTAATACGGATTTAACTGGATTCGTACGGGCTAAATAAGCAAAATCAACTGGTGGCTCAATGGGTTAAAATGTAATTACTATCTACACTACTTAAGGTCTTACCCGATTTAGATGAAAATTTGTAAAATAGGAGAGAATGTTGTACTTATTGACCCTGCAAAATTTCATAACGATCAGAACATTTTGATTTTTTTTAGATTTTTTATTTTTTATAACCAACGATCGGATTTTGTTCAAAAACTATACAGCAACCCGCCTAGGTGGTATGTACATGTGTGCAAAATTTCAGGTCGATCAGAGAAACGGTGCGACCTGTACCGAAGCAGTAACAGGAAAAAAAAGAAAAAAAAACAAACAAACAAACAAAAAAAAAACAGACATTCGAGCCATAAGAGTCAAGTGGAGACGCTCGCTCAATGAAAGATGGAACTTCGGCTTTGAGAGACATACACAGATGTATGCAAGTAAACATACTTTTATTACAACTGCTAATAATAATTGACTAATAATAATTTTAATAATAATCATAATAATAATAACTAGGAAAACGCTTAAGTCCCGCCGCGTTGTTGGATGAGTGTAAGTGGTGCATTGAGCTGCCATGTGTTATGCGGATTTTCTGTTGTTCTGTGGAAAAATCATTACTATATTGAAGATTTTTTTTAAAATTACGTAATTTAAATTAAACTAGGGAAACGCCAAAGTCGTTGTTAAACGAGTGAGTGAGCCATGTGTTGAGTACCCGATTACATTACTTCAGTTTTATATTTGATTTCTTGTAGGTTTAAATCGCAATGAATCTTGCTGATTTTGTTAGCAGTTCTCAATAAACTCGTACCGGATGTCCGTTTAAAATTTCAGCGCAATCTGTTCAGCGATTCGGCTGATTTTCAACGTACACACACACGCACACGCAGAAAAACCATAAGGGCCGTTTAAGTCGAATGGAGATCACATACGTTCGCTACGCTCACTCGTTCAATAAAAAATAAACTCTAATTTTTAATTTTTTTAGTTAATCGTCGTTTAAAAAGGAAAAAAATCGTAAAATTTTGATTTTCAAAAGAAATAATTATTCGATTGTGCTCAAATTTCACACGAATATATTAATTCATAAAATTAAGATTCTGTGAAAAAATCATTACAATCGGATAAAGCATGTAGGTGTTTTAAGTCAAAGAATTGTTTAAACAAAGAAAAAACTCGTAAACTTTTGATTTTCTTGAGAAATATTTTTTCGATCGCGCTCAAATTTCACATGAGGTCCTAAATTCATAAAATTAAGGTTCTGTGAAAAAAGCATTAAAATCAAACAAAGCATGTAGGTGTTATAAGTCGAAGAAATTTTCAAAAAATCAAAAAAATCGTAAAATTGCGATTTTCATGAGAAATAATTTTCCGATTGCGCTCAAAAACGTGGCAGTTCTTCGTTCAGAGATTTTGAAGGTCTCCATTAAATTTCATTGCAATCGGATTATCGGTTTAGCCGGAATTCGTGCTAACAGACAGACAAAAATACAAAAAAAAAGAAAGAAAGAAAAAAAAAAAAACGGATTTTTTTCTCCAGTGTAGTGAAATGGAATCTTCGCTTCACTCATCCAATAATAATAATAATAATATCCATCACATTTCCAACAATGGAGTCGCGTAGGAGGTGGGAGGCTTCCTCGAAACTCTTGGTCTTCAAGTCTATTGAAGACGGCTAGCCATGCTCAAAGCTTCACCCAAACTGCCTTGATCTTCCTTTTTTCCATGTAACCATGTTGCCAACTGTCAAATGATTATAATTAACACTTGACAATATCTATTTTGCTGCTTTATAAAGGTGCACTTTGCTTTTACATGCACCACACTGTACATATGGCACTACACTGCTGCTTTCAACTGGTTGCTTTAGTGATGGAATTGATTATTTAAGAGCTTCAGCAGTGCTGGATGCCATTTTGTTGTTAATGGAGTGCTGCCTTATATATACACACCATATTCACTCGATTGCAAACCAGACACTGTTTATAAGTTTGTTTTGAACAAAGGTATATCGTTTAAATATACATAATTCTGACACCGAGGCTTAGCCAAAAGAGTATTATTGAATAAAAAATGTGTTCTTGCAATTTAGTACTCATGGTAGGCCTATATGTTTTGGCAAGCAATCAATCGATTAACATTATTGTTATTGGAATATTACTGTAAATATTAATGAAAACTATCCATTATGAAAAACTTTCCATAGGGGTAGTGTAACTCGTACTATGCTCCATAAACCATTTTCTTAATAATGGACTGGTGATGGTGAATGAGGGAACGCTGGAAATAGGTTTGATTTCTGCTGTTATCTTGTTACATGACTATGTGACTTTGAATCCTTGGGTTGGGTCAGCGCTGACAGGGTTGGCTTGGTCTGCTTTAAATTGTCCCTACTGAAAATCATCGAGACTAAGTCAGTACCTACAACTTGAGAATTATCCTGAAAACATCCTTGGGCACAAATATTAATAAGAATAAGAAATTTTCAAGTTTTTGTAGCTTGTACAATTAACATGGGTCTGTTTAATAAAATAAAAATATGGTATGTTTTTCTAACACTGCATGCAAAAGATGTTATAACTATAAATTCCGAAACACAATATTTTAACCTACATACCTACTTAAAATTATTTTGTGAGTAATCTTACAGCAGTTATATTTTAGAAAACATGTTTAATCTAATTGTATATTGGAAACTTTCAGGTAACCTCAAATTGTAGGTAGTACTGGTCATTTGTCTCTGATCCAACATGACTGTCTATTTACTGTAGTTGAAAGTGAAAAAGTATTTAGTTTATGCTGGACCAAATGATGAAACTCACACACTACACTAAGCTATAGGAAGTTGATTTGATTTGATGCCAGTAATTTGGAACATGATCATCCCACATTAGGATAGTACAGCAACGTACCAATGGAGCTGTTGAAAATGAACGTGTACAAAAATGCAAGAAAGAAGCTTCTCTACCCCAGAAGAACTATAAAAATATACAAATTTGTTTTAGCCAAATAGGCGTAGTATAAGTTAATTCAGTTATTTATGTCGACATGCATTACAAATGGTCAATCTTTTCTGTCCCATCCTGTCAACCCTTCTCCAATCTATACTTAAATCAAATATACAAATGTTTGGCGCTTGTTTTTATAAAGAGTTTAGTTTTGCATATGATTGAACCCCCAGTCTTGCAAGTGAGGGGCATGGGTTTGCAACCACTAAAGTAGAGTAATGTAGAAGTCAATTCTTCTCCTGCCCAGCCTCTTGGTTGTACCAAATGCAAGTTGTGACATAAGTGACTATTTTCATATTACCTTCTCCTGTTTGATCTCTATTTTGTTGAGCAACATTGACAATTATTTTTAAAAAAATTGAATGCTTTTTGAAAAGGCTTTGTTGTGGTTAAATGACAGTTCCACTCTTGGGTAACGTTCCACTTACCATGAGTATGCATGAGTGGCTAGGGTGTCATAAACCTAGCATTAATATTGGCATTGTATTTAGTTAAATGTTTTTAATTGTGTACTGCCTCACAATGTTTTGTTACTAAGAATCTCTTTTAAAGTGCGTGCAGTACCATGTTTATACATCTTCAGATTTTGCATTATTTGTCTCCTAAATATGTAAGCAAAAATATTGTCAAGTGATGATGTACTAAAAAGGAACATTTGAAAGAAAATATGACCATCAGTAGAAAATAACATAAGCAACTCTCTTACTTTTGCAAGAAATATTATTTAGTTATCAGTGTCGGGTAAGTTTCTGCAAAAAAAAAAAAAACGTTTAAAAGCTAAGTTTCTCCATCTTAAAAACAAACTTTTGAAACTTATCAGTTTCTGGTTAAAAGTTCCTTTGGCGGAGACATGGGATATAAGATTTGGGCCGCGATTTTTCACCCACGCCAGCGTTACAAAAATACAGGATCATCAATCGATGTAAACTTCCTACAAATGAAATTCCACCGCCTTTTGATGAACTAGTTGTGGGATTCCCGTCAGCTGAATCCGTTTTCAAATGTAGAGACAAGGTGGCTTTTATCACTCCCAAGGGTGAAAGGAACTTTTTAAAGGTTTTGCAATAATAATAATAATCAAACACCCGGTTCCAACATAAGTCAGGTCGGGGGGTGACGTATCACCAATTTCTCGGGCTGTGGACTTTCAGTGTTTTTTTTTTGCAATATTTGTAATTTTAGTATTAAAGTTCCTCTAAGCCTTTTTGAAAAATTTGCATTCCTGTAGTGGTGTTAACAATTTATTTGACAAATAATAATAATAAATACTAGTAGTACCATAGTAATACATACTGAACATACATATTTGAGAGATCTTCAATTGCATTGTGACAGCAGCATTGGTAGAACAGAAAACTATTAACTCTCTATTCTTATCTTGTATCATGTGTGGTCTAAATCGTCTAGGGCTAATCTAAATATTATGTAAATTGGCAGCAACAATCAGCACCCACAGTTTGATAACAATTCAAGGCTGAACAGCTGATCCACGGACGTAGGGCAGTTGCGCCCGTACCCCGAGAGATTGGGGGCCCTCAAGCCCATTGAGCAGCCTTGAAGGGTCCCGGGTTCGATCCCCGGTGTAGTCACTTTTTTAATTTCTGTCTTAAATACTAACATAACAGCATCATAGTCGCCTACTATAAAGCCAAGGTAAAACATATATATAATATATGTATGTATACAATATATATATTATATGTTAAACTTTGGTTTTATAGTAGGCAACTATGATGTTGATATGTTAGTACTTTAGACAAATTAAAAAAGTGACTACACCGGGTAGTATACTATACGCCGACGGTGTAGTCACTTTTTTAATTTCTGTCTAAAGTACTTATATATTATATGTATGCAATAAATTATTTGTTTCTCTCTTTTTAAACATTTTAATTTTATAGATATCATAAAAATGTTGTTGCTGATCAAAGTTGCTGTTTTAAGGCTATTCGACCACATTTTTCTATTTTCCCAAATAGGCTACCAAGTCAAAATATAGTGAATGGCTTTAAAACCTGGCTCTATTAGAAAATCAAAACTACATTTTCAAATTTTTCTGATCAGGCACACAGCAAAAATATCGCCTCTTCAAAATAATTTCAAACTTCAATTCCCCCAAGCACACCATTCAACGTACGTAGTTGTATTTTTGTGACATTAATTTTCAACTGGTTTTCTACAGGTTGACTGAGAGAAAAAATATATTTTTATACAATTGTCTTTCCAGCAAATTTTTTCGTATGGCTGTATTTTGTACCGATTTGTACCGCCAAATAAAAAAATTTGCAGGAAAAACAATTCTGTTTACAAAAATCTTTTTTCTCTCAGTCAGCCTCTAGAAAACCAGTTGAAAATTAATGTCACAAAAACACAACTACCTACGTTGAATGGTGTGCTTGGGCGAATTGAAGTTTGAAATTATTTTGAAGAGGCGATATTTGGCGTGTGTCCGTTCAGAAAAATTGAAAAAAATAGTTTTGATTTTCTAAAAGAGCCAGGTTTCAAAGCCATTCATTATATTTTGACTTGTTAGCATATTTTATAAAATAGAAAAACGCGGTTGAATAGCCTTAATGCACACAATGTGATATTACTGAATGTGAAGTGATAATATCAAAATTTATGCATTGATAATTTTTAATTGATCAAGACAATACTTGATTTGTTAATTTATGTTAGGTTCCAATACCTACTATTATTTATTTAAGTATTATATTATGTATATTCTTGGTAGCATAGAGATGGCATACATAACTGTTATCTTTTCAGATAAAAACTGTATGCTATGAAAAATATATTACTGGCATTTTTCTATGATTCCACCTAGTTTTATCAAGGTATAAAACCAAAACCAAATGCAAATTGATAATTAGTTTATAGCGAACCAAATTTCTTAACCAGGCTCGAAATTAATGGCAGCCCAAAACACTCAGGCCACCAGATCCTTGTTCCAGGCAGATGACCTTGGCACGCCCGTAAGCACTCAAATTCAAATGTACAACGCTCTGGAGAAAAATTGAATCGACATACATGAATCCTAAAATGCACAAAACACAGTTATTTTTATGCAGAAAAACATACAACAAAGAGAATTGCTTCTTTAATAAACCCTGCTATTCACCATTATTAAGCGTAAAGCCAACGCGGCCGGAACAACCTCTTCTTTTTCCCGTTGCGTCGACTTTGTGCGTAACAATGGTATATAATAGGGTTTATTACATACCGGTACATCAATTCTGTTTGTTGTATGTTCTTTTGCATAAAAATATCTGTGTCTTGTGCATTTTAGAATTCTCGTATGTCATTTCAATTTTTATCTAGAGTGTCGTACATCTGAATTTGAGTGCTTTCGAGCATGCCGTGAACATGTTTGTCTCGTGAACACTCTTAAATGTCTCATAAAATATGATTTAATTATAAATTTTGGTTTTTCAAAATGTTAGAGCTCCGTATGAACAAATTATGTCATCACCTAGACACGCTGATTACATAAGAATGACATTTTAAGTAAAATTGTTATAAAGGTTTGTTGTGTTCTTTATGTGCTACAAATTTGCATTATGTGGTGCTCAATATATTGAGGGAGCAAAGAACTGAGTGATTTGGCAAACTACGTAAAATAGAGTTGGAAATACAAACAAAAAGCGATTATTTTTGCTTTTGTGATTAATAAGATTTTGTCAGGTTTAGCAATTTTTATCCTAAAACCACCCACTTGGACTATCAATTCTTAGCAGGGCTGCCTAATTATCCTGATGTGCTTCTGTCTCATCAAATCGTGTATAATAGTATCCTTGATCAAATCCTCAATTTAAAGCACTGGCTAAACTATCTTTTTATCATAAGGTTGGTATAATGATGACATAATTTTATTTTATTTGTGTTGTTTTTGTTTTATATCACTTTGTTATAGCTTGAGCTAACATGATAATGAAATATCCATATTTTAAACAGTGTTTTATGAATAATGTAAAGTGATTCAAGACTGTAAGTATATATTTGAAATATTTGAAATCAAATAATACCATATTTTGTCTATTGAAATAAATAATGAGAAGATGTGCTATTGTAACTTGTTACGTTATTATGTTATTTGGAAAGTATGTATGAACATGCAGCACATTATTGTCGGCTGCAGGAATCTGAATTTAATAATAGTATAGTACAAATAAGGTATTCTAATTTGTCAATTTTTGTTTTAAAGTTAGAAAGGTTCATTGTAACATATAGGTATTAAAAACTATTTAGTGGATAATTGATTTATTAAGGTGCTAACTGCTAACCCCCCTTGATATTAAAACCACCAAAACTAGTTTTTTTTTTGATATCTTGAGAATGCTGCACAATATCTAAAACTAAAACCTTTTATCTAATATCTAAAAACTTAGAACTGTATAGGTATGGAAGAAAAATATTCAAAAATAATCATCGGTCGGTTCGTATTTTGAATATGCATTTAATTAATTACAAATCAAACTAAAATCTTACTTAAATGAAGGCTATATAGTTTAACAAAACCACATAAATGTCAGCATTCAGTTTATTGATAAATAAATAAATACATCCGTATTTAGTCTACCCACTCAGTCACATAACTAATTTTCAGTGGGGGACAGTAAACCAAAGCTATCAAGCCAACCCTGTAGGCCCCGACGCAATCGACGAGTGAGCGATAACCAACCAAAGATCGATAGTTGTAGGAAATATAGCAAATATAGCAATCAGTGGTATGGACAATACGAACACCCGCGGATCAACGCCAAAATCAACAAGGCCAATTCAGAAACTTTAAATTTATTATGTGCCCCGTTGCTAGGACGGCTCCAAAGTCACCGTTTAGAAATTCCCAAGACTAGAACAGCTGATGGACTTTGTCCAAATCAGAAGTTTTTAACTTCCGACTTTAGCGAAATCGAACCCTGGACCTTCTCTTTGTCCAAATCAGAAATTTTTAACTTCCGACTTTAGCGGGAATCGAACCCTGGACCTTCTGCATTGGAAGCAGATAAGCTAACCACAAGACCAACGAGCCACACTATATTTTGCAGCGATCTTGTGATTTCGCGTGGTTTTAACGTTGGCATGGTTCTATCACCTTATTTTTATCCACTTAATAATTTTTAATATAAGGCATTCCATATGTATTGAACAGAGGGGAGGAATAAACGTGTTATATTTTCCCAGGGTGGAAACGGAAACTTTTAGTCAATATTGGCTCAACCTGCCAACTAAAACTCTCTTCCATCTTCCAAGCTAGAGGCGACTCCTGTACGATCCCATGTGAACAGTCACGTTCACTCAGTCACTCTTTCTATCTAGTCGTCAACCAGATAAGCTGTTCGTTGTGTTCCGTATCCAAAGCCTGTAGGTAACCTAGCCCTTTGGCCACTCTTATCTATTTTACTGTATATCTGTATAGTATAGTACTTGGAAATTAAATATTAATGTAAGCATTGTACTCTTTCCTAGTAACCAAGTTTTATATTTTTCCATTTCAGTTATTAGTCTTTAGATGGCATTGGCTTTTCACAAAATAGGTGTGGTTGAGCCTGCAATATGCACACTTGAAGAGAAAACTGTAAGGATGCAGACCATTTACGTAGTTACAGTTTCCCTGGACGTCTACACGGTACACGGACCTTGTGATAATGAGGATATGAGGATAATGAGGATCCAGTGACTAATAAAACAATACAATACAATACAGTGGGTACTAGGTTTTATACTTATGTTATTAGTTATTAGGCCTTACCTAAATATGAAAAAAATTGTTTGTAAAGGGAGAAGAGATGATTACTGATTATGAAGGCCTCGAGATAGACGGCAAGATCAGGTAAAGGAAGACATACATGATACAGGTGAGAGAAGAAAATTGCTGTGTTGAATGAAAATAATCATATTCATGCAAGAACAGGAGGAAATGGAGAACACTGCATATCATTAATTTTTTTTCCCCAATACCAGAAACTTGTACATTGTTCTCCGCAGAGCGGCTAAGGGTGAAAGTGCAAGATCGTTTCCTATTGGGGGCACACTTTCATCCCTTTGCCAACAGCACGTGGTGTTCCTAAGTGGTCACCCACTCAAGTACCGACCACGCCCGATTTTGCTTAACTTTGGTGATCTATCGGGAACCGGTGTATTCAACATATGGCAAGGCGTTGTAAAATAACATTGAAAGTTGAAACAAAAAGATGAGTATGAGGTATCGAGCTTAGCAGACCAGTACTGATTTGGATATACGTATGCTCGCGAAGGAAATGGTGGGAAACACCCACATATCCAACCAGGGTAAGTCATGGATTTTTTGTCTCCCGAGCACCAGAGTTGGGAGGGAAGCCCCGTTGCTGGTTATGCTGACGGTGTGGCTCAGTATGAATGTTGTGTGAAGTAACCTTGCTGATGATGACAGCATGCATGCAGAATTTACTTCTTGCGTGGCCCTACCACAGGTTTGGTTATGTGTTTTGTTAGTGGCCACCATCCGCCTGATGAGTCCCACAATGACAAAACGCGTTGTGGATTAAAGTAACAACTTTGAATTAGTTGCAGTTGTCATCAGCAGGTGAAAAGTTTTGTCACCCCCAGCCCTTCAGGCTGGGCTTAATGTTATGTTCTCTATGCTTTCCCAACCTGTCAACCCTTCAACAATCTAAACCCAACTATATGTTGTAGATACCGGTACATTTAAAATAAAATAGGGGAGTAGAAGAGATGAATTAATTGAGAATGCATAGTAGATCTTTCAACATGTTATTTAATGCACAGTACAATGCAGGTACAAATGGAAATACATGTACATCAGTAATGTTCGTGAATCAGAGCCCACAATGCAACAGGCTTGGTTCACATGCATGCAGATGAATGGACCTGCACAAAATAAAACAATGATTGTCTGCTAAATGTAAACACGTTTATATAGTGCTAGTTTATACTTTAAGGTCCATACAGTTACCTGCTATAGACAGACTTAAGCTTTAAATTTTGTTCCATAAATGCATATAGTCAATATAATTGAACATCTTTTTCTGTTCATATGCCCTCATTTTTGGATGATTGGATGAGCGTAGCGAGCGAAGCAAAGATTCCATTTCACTACACTGGAGAAAAAAATCCGGATTCTTTTTTTTTCTGTATTTTTGTGTACGGTATCTGTTAACACGATTCCGGCTAAACCGATACTCCAATTGCGATGACATTTTCTGGAGACCTTTGAAATCTCTAAACTTAGAACTGCCACGTGCGAAAAATCGATCGAAAAATTATTTCTCATGAAAATTGCAATTTTACGATTTTTTTTTATTTTCTTGTTTTTATCTGTTTGTATTTTTGTGGGTTTGTTAACACGATTCCAGCTAAACAAATACTCCAATTTCGATGAAATTTCCTGGAGGCCTTCAAAATCTTTGGACTTAAAACTGCCACGTTTTTGAGCGCAATCGAAAGATTATTTCTCATGAAAATCGCAATTTTACGATTTTTTTTTGTTTTTCTTATTTTTTCTGTTTGTATTTTTGTGTGTTTGTTAACACGATTCCGGCTAAAACGATACTTCAATTGCAATGAAATTTTGTGGATGCCTTCGAAATCTCTGAACTTAGAACTGCCACGTTTTTGAACGCAATCAAAAAATTATTTCTCATTAAAATTGCAATTTTACGATTTTTTTTTATTAAAAAAAAAAATACTTCGACATATAACACCTATATCCTTTATCCCATTGTAATGAATTTTTTACAGAACCTTAATTTTATGAATTATTATATTCGTGTGAAATTTGAGCGCAATCGAAAAATTATTTCTTATGAAAATCGCAATTTTACGCTTTTTTCGTTAAAAAAAAAATATACGCTCATCCAAAAACGCGCCTGAAAAAGCGGTTGCGAAGCTTCCTAGTATATTTTATTAGGCCATCATTAAATAAATTGATGTGCTTCTGCCAGCCTTAAAATTTAATTTTGAACCAAGCCTCAAATTTAACTTTCAAACAAAATAATTACTATATGACCTCCAGTCCCAATTTGGGCTAGTTGCAAGCCCTAAAAAATACATCTGTAACTCCTAACGGTTTCAATTCTAGTAGGTAGTACTTGTCAATAATATTACTGCTATTTAGAACATCAAAGTGAATAATTTTTTACATAAAAAAAGCATACATACTAGGTACTACCTACATTGATCTAGGCCTGGAATTGATCTCTGAGCTCTCTCCATTGCATCGTACTCTTCCCTAGTAACTAAGTTTTATATTTTGTCACGTTACCATGATTGTTTTTGGATGGCAATGCCATATTACAACATAGGTGTGGCCGAGTCTACAATAATACGCCCACCTTGAAGAAAACAACTGGCAGGATGCAAACCAAACAGTAACACAATTTCCGTGGAGGTCGAACGGGTCTTTTGACAATGAAATGGATGGAGAAGAGAATATACATCATTTTATTCTGGAATACATTAAAGTAGGTAGATGATTATGAACTAACTAACCTTGGACCTGTTCCACCCTGTGGCCAGGTGAGGCTTAAAAACCAAATCTCGTTTATTTGACTTGCTAACCATTTATTATTTATGTATACTGGACACAATGTTTCTTTACAAGTTTGTCTTTGTAACAACCGACATGTCACCTTCATTTAAATGCTCTCTTGCGCAGTACAACCCACTAGATGCATTATGTTCCGAAAGTAATCATACTTTTTACATGTACGTCCAAGTACACGAACTCATCGATTTCTTTAGTTCGTTTCAAACAACACCTTATGAAATGCCCTTCACTCATTGTTTTCTCTTCGAAACGGACGGCCTGTCGAACGTCTGCTTCATGCCCGCCGCCTGGTTGTAGTGGAACTTCATGTTCTGCGCCGTCTCCGATATCCACGGCGAGTCGAACTGGGTGGTGTCTTGATCCACTAAGTGCGTGTACTTGGTACGGCCGCTGCGGCCAAAGTTCTTCACTTGCATCACCTTCGGCAGAATGGTCTTGTCGAAGTGGTCCTCTAGAGTTGCCGCGGAGAAGTCGCGTTTGTATAGATCGTCATCTTCCTCCTAGAAACATTTACAAGTAGGTACTTTAATAATCAAACCTCTGGTGCTGGTGCTGTTTGTAGGTACCTTCAAGCTTGATAGTCAAATTTGAGAGATAAAAGTAAGATAGAAAATAAATTATATCTAATTAGTCAGCTTCCATTACACACTGTAACATCATCCCACGCTATTTTAAAAATATTTTACTGACGATGAATTTTATTAATTTTACATTTTGGCTTATGATTCGGTTTTGAGACTTTTTTTCAATAGTTTCTTGTTTTGGATAAATAATTATGTTTTTTTTTATGGTTTTTGGTTTGATGCCCTGCTTAGAATGCTCATTTTACAATTCAAAACATAATTTTCGTTATTAGGTTTTTACGTTTTCGGATCAGAAATTAAAATAAAATGGTAATTTAAGGTAAACTTCAAACCCATTCTTACCAGGTAGAATGCACCTCTGTGGTAGTATTTCTGGAGGAACTTATATTTGCCCTTGGAAGCCTTATTAGTAACTTGTTTGGGATTATTCCGCATCTCAATACGGCGTTCTTCCTCGGTCATGTTGTGCATGCGTTCGATCTCAAGGCGTTCACGCTCCGTCCTGTAAAACAAATGTTTATTAGTTTCAAACACATTCTTGTTTTTTATGCTACAAACAAATACAGGACATGTATGCAGTATGCACACATTTTAAAACTTCTTTTGTTGGCCTAAATTAGTTTTTCTACATGATTCTTCTTCTTCTTCTTCTTCTTCTAATTTTTTCATATGCCCGCATTTTTGTCAAGCTTAGGATAGAAACAACCTACTGACAATCGTTAACACATTGCACAAATATTCACAGGCTTGGGCTATGTAGGTCTAGGCCTATGAGATGATATTATGTGATGATTATTTGAGAGCAGCTTATTTACATTTGCAATAATGTAGGCTAACGCAAGCGCCCCCAACCAAGTGTTTTAAAACACACACACAGTCAAGAAACTCACTGTTCTCTCTCGTCTCGGTCTCGCTTCACTCGCTTGAGCTCGCGCAGTTTCCACGCCTCATACTCAACCTCGTCATTTTCATCTTCGGTGTTGACGTCATTCAACGATGGCTCGTCGTTCTCTTTCACTACGGTTTCTTTGCGGATCTCTTCTTCAACCATCTGAAGGGAGAAAGTGAACCAAGCATTACTTACATGAGATCATTGTTGGGTGGGGAAAGATTGATTGACTTACCTTGAAAGAGTTCTGCGGCTGTGTAGAGTTGAAGGTATGGGGTTGTTAGGGCGGGGAGATTATTAAACATTTATACTATACAAATTTGTTAAATACATTTCTTGTACATTTTTATAGAAAAGTGCAAGTTCTAGGCCCACATTAAATTTTTGTAGACCACTCCTAGACAGAATTAAAAATATTCCAGTAGGCCTACATGTTAAAGTTATTCAAACACATTTAATCATGAGTACTAACTACATCGTATAATATTTAAAGCCTCCACACCTGAGTGACTACCTAAATCCAAGCTGACCCTGCCAGATGCAGGATACAACGATGGATAATGATAATGAGTGATGACATTAACGTATTACTTCAGTGTTTACTTTAGCTTACGTAAGCACTACAGAGAACAAACAAAGTTGTGACCTTAAGTGTGTACTTCCGTCGTTCTTCTGCCATCTTCTTGGCTTCTAGTTCAGCAAGTTTTTGTTTGGTTGCTTCACGTTCTTTCTCCATCACCGTTACCCTATCCTTCTTGCGAACAAACACCGGTTTCAGCCGTGGTCCAGTTTCTTCCTCAGAATCTATAACAATGATATTAGTTAGGTCACTCATAGTCATAACTTATACAGTAGAAGATTAACTTTCTTTTGCACTTAGGGAATTAATTTGGTTTATTGCAATTTTGTGGTGTCACTTGGGGTTAGTAATCGCTTTTACGGACAATCTATTTCTTAGTTGATTTTAAAATTTAAAGTTTCGTCAACAAAGCAGAGTAGTAGCGGTAGCCTTTTGTCCAGTAGAGAGACTCGAGTACAATTTTTTAAATTCATCTTTATGTTTATATCTTGCGTTTGTCTTTATGTTTATGAGATAGAATATTCTTAGATTTCTCCCAAAAACGTGGAAGAACTACGTAAACCCTACAAAGATTCTGAATGTTTCCTCAAGTCTTCAACAAGATCAGCGGACGGTAGATGGGAAAAAAACACCCTGCTATATTCCTGAATAAGTTCTTCATAATAATTAATAGTTTGCCAAAGGCCTTTACTACAAGTGTTAAATACGTAGTACTTGTAGCTCAACTAGTAGATGGTAGGTAGTACCTCAGGTAGGGCCTACAGGTGTCTAGATCTACAAATAATTAGAGCATCATGTTAGAAGTGGCACTTTTTACTGACAATTGGTATGGTATGTCAAGAATTTCTCAATGTTTTAAAGAGACTTTTTACAACACTAACCTGTATACTCTTCATATTCTGATGACTCTGAATCGCTTGCTTCAGGACTGGCAGCTTCCTCTTCTTCGTCGAGAAGTTCGGGTTCCTGAGGAAATGCGTAATTGTATTTACCAGTAGGCTAGCGTAGGTCTACCGTAAAGTCCCGTTACCTGTAATACAGACTTGAAAAGGTCTCTGCCCACCTAGGGTACTTGGAAGTTTGACATAGAAGTATTTATGCAAATATAGGTTGCAGGTTTATTTTTAAGTATCATTTTTAAACAGTCGGGTGTGGCCATCATGTGCTTTTATTTGTTACGGTAGGTAGTTGTATTTATTTATTGTAGGCCTATTAAAAATGTAATCAAAGATGTAGGCCTAAGGGCTACTGGTTTGTTTTATATTACCGTACTTTAATGTTAGATTAGTTATGAATGCTTACCGGTTGGTCACTTCGTTTAAGCATTTTCTGGCGCAGCAACTGTCGTCTTTTCTCAATTTCCTCGTCGCTCAATTCATCTTCTTCCTCTTCCTCGCTGCTTTCTGCTCCCACACGGCGTTTCTCGCGCTCATCGCCAGAGTCGGCAGTTTCCATAACTTCTGGTACATGTATATGCCTGAACAAATTAAAAGCAGCATTAGCAAACAAGTAAAATGTCTTTCAATTAAACAGGCGGGTCAACAGCTAGGCTACTGTGAACAAGACGCCCGGCCCGGGGGGCTGATATACTGCAATAGCTGTGGTAGCAGTTGTGTGTACTATTGTTCATTGGTCTTTTACAAGCTTTTATGCCTGTGATGATATATTGGTTGGTGATTTTTTAAAGTTTGAACGATTATGCCTAGGTAGGGCCTACCTTAGAATTATTACATTTTGATTGATATATTTTTTGCCTAATGGAACTAGTTAGGGCCTACTGTAGGCCTACGTTTGTTTGACTGTGTACGCCAACTAGGCTTGCTAAATAAAGATTAGGTACTACTAGGCCTAGTGGGTGGGGAACTACTAACTGGTTAGCTTAACAATTAAACCTTATATAGGTAAGCCTATATAGTGCCTACCGTACCTATGTCTTTGGATTCGGTTATCCTCTTCACTTTCATTCGCTTCTTCTTCTATTTTCCTCGACTTGAGTCTCCTCAGCCGAGGATCGTTTGCTTCTAGCTGGTTTTCACCCTGATCCATCTGAGTCGGCGACGGCGAGTGACCTCGTGCCGGGTATCGTCGTTTCTGCTCAATAAAATCGTCATCTTCCGATTCCTCTTCACTGCTTGACATCGGCGCATAGTCGGGACGCTTACCAGATACATAGCGATGGACTTTAACTTTCTGCATAGAAAGTTCACCTAAAAATAAATAAATATGTATTAGCTACAAGCCTATCAGCCTTTGAATGTCAGCAGTCGTGAACCCATTAATTAGAGTACAGGGCCTTTATTACTGATTTTACTTTTTATGTCTTGTTTATCTCTAACATATCTTAGTAAAATTGCTACCACTGGCCATATTTATGAAAGATCATTGGCAGGTGGTCCTTCTAAAAATTTAGGAATAATAGAGCTTTTACCAATTTGGAAGCCTACCTACCAAGTTTGGAAAAACTGTTGCCAACATACGAAAAACAGAACATTCCTACAGTACCAGCATGAGGTTTAACTTAGGATAGGGTTCACACAAAATGTCATAGGCCTACTATTTGGTCAAGAAGCTAGGTAGGCAGGCCCTTCCTAGATAGATGTAGCGACGAACATTTTTGGATGCCTAGCCCCTACTTGTATAGAACTTCTAAAACAAATATAATCTGTATATTATCATACCCTGCACACTGTACAAACCCTAACCTAGGCATACACATGCTAGAGCTGGCATGGCAGGAAGGATGCCAAGTTTTACTAAATAGGAGGTCACACATCAATTAAATCCAAATCGATTGGGGGAAGGAAACATGGAGAGGAGGCTTACATAGCCCCTACAGGCCTAGATTAGGCTACTTAGAGATGGTGAGAGCTCTAACCTAGGTCTAGCCCCTACTCTACCCATTGGCTGAAAGAAACGCATGTGAACGAACGACAGACTAGAACCCAAGTGAGCTGAGACAAAAAAGGCTTACAATACAATATAAGTATCACACAATTGATCATAGGGTTTAGGAGTCGTAAGGTGTGACATTTTGTACTGCAGAGTACGGGTTTCAATTGATTGGTATGTTCTCAACTCGTCGTAAGGCTTACGGCATTTAATCTTGTTATAACGAATTGCATAAGATCCAATTCTTACGACCAAGCCTTATGCATTAGAACCTAATTGTGGACGATGCTTAACAATATAATGTACTGATATGTAATGTAGGCCTACCTGATGTACCCTATCTAGGCCTATTAATAAACTTGAAACTTGAACTTGAAACTAAAGCTGATGGTAAAAATGCTGTATGTGCCTCACCCAAAAGTAGGTTAGTGGTGGGGGGCGGGGGAAGAGGGGTGAGGCGCTAGGGCCCATACGGAGTAACTACCAAGCTGAGGACTGCAATGTTGTCCCCAGCCTACTAGGCCTAGGGCCTAGTAGGCATACGACCTAGGCCTAGGGCCTAGCCTACCTAGTGCTGGGCCCACCCTTGGCTTAAAGTCTAGCCCTAGCCCTAGGCCCTAGGCTAGCCCTAGCCCTACCTAAATCGAAATTTTGTTACCTTTGTCATTTTTCACAGGAACGGCTCCAGCCGTACTCTGAATACTTACTCCTCCTGCGAGAGCATTCATTTTAAGGATTTTATTAATCTAATTTAGTAAAAGCTTTATCGATAGGGCAATTTTCAAGAAAATGTGAACACTACTAGCCTACATAATCAAAACAAGAAACGGCCATATTTGTCTACCATCGAGGTTCGATTGTTCGATTCAATTATCGATGTGATAATATTGTTCGACTGACTTCGAGTTCGACCTGCAGTGCTGCTGCAAAATGGTAACAAAGTGCCGTTTATGTTTATCTGAATCTTTAGAAATTCAATCAATATTTGACAGCCACTTATATCAAAGTGTTCCACTGTCGTTAAAAATTGCTGTTTGTATATCACTTCCCGTAAGTATTGGAATTAGCCTTTCTAAATCCTAAAATGACTAGGGCTTGTGTCTGTCAAAGTCTGCGGCGTACATAACCCCACTTTCTTATTTCTACTCATGGTTAACCAATGATTCGTTGGTGACAGGTTCCCTGTCGTTTTTCTTTCCTTCCTTCCTTTATCTTCTCCCCTACAGTTCGATTTTACTCTTGTAGACCTACAGATTAGGATTACCATAGGCCTCCTAGGCTTGTATCCTCTTTCTCCTAGGGCCTAGTCCCTAATCCCTACCCTACCCTTCCTTGTTGTGCTCTTCTCTCTTCAATAGGTTGGTCTAGGCCTAGGCCTAGGACTAGTCGCACATGGGCCCGTCCGCCCAGTAGCAACCACTTGTAGGCCTAGACCTCCTGTAATATGGTTGCTGATTCAAAATACGTTTTTGCACACCACTATACACCACTCATTACGCTGGCTCCGTCGTATCCCTGGCCACGACATTTGTCTAAAGATATTTCGTGTCCTTCTGTTATATTTTTAAGAATCTGCTTCTAAGACAATCCATCTGCACTCTGATCATGTGCCCAGTGAAACCCAAGGAAACTCTCTTGAATGCTTATTTCAATTGGCTTGCTATTGTCATCTTGAAGTATTGTAACATACCGAATAACAAGACTAAGTTGATCCTTCTTAGAAATATCTTGTGTGGTGTCTGCAATAATACTATAAAACATTGCACTCTTAATTTCCGTAACAATTTGGCAATACAAGTCTTTTGAAAGCACATTTATCAACTCATTTTGAATTGCAGGGCTCAAGTGTTTAATTGTTCGCTTTGGTTTATTTATTAGCTCATGCATGATCGGATCAAACTCTGCTACGGTAATAATTCTACTTGGGTAAGGAAATTACCATTATAAACTTCCCCAATTATTTCTCGGTGGCCTCGAAAAGCCTGTGCGTTGCACGCTAAACTAAGTTTATTGCGAAACTTATTTATTGGCAAACTTGTCAATGGCAAATCGCCTGGGCCAGACCAAATACAGGTAAATGTGATAAAACATTGTAGAAATGCATTAGGCCTATCTATTCCACTGTCAAAAATATTTAACTGTGCTTTAAATGAAGGAACTTATCCCTCTCGATGGAAACATGCTAACGTTACACCCGTTCTAAAGAAAGGAAGAAAAAACTCAGTGACTAATTATCGGCCTATTTCGTTATTAGCCATATTTTCAAAAGTTTTTGAAGGTCTCATATCTCTAAAAGATTAAATAATCACGTGGCAGACTACATATCACCAAGTCAGCATGGATTTGTGAAAAGGAAATCAACGGTTACTAATCTTACTGAATTCACCCACGATATTGCAACGTCCTTAAACTCAGGTGTTCAAGTTGATGCTGTTTACACGGACTTCAGTAAAGCTTTTGACAGTGTTGATCACGATCTTCTCCTATTTAAATTAAAATCCTATGGAATTACCGGTAAAATTCATCAATTACTTGAAAGCTACCTTACTGGACGAACTCAGTCAGTTGTCATTGATACAACAAGATCATCTTCTGAAAGCGTAACATCTGGAGTGCCGCAAGGTTCAATTTTGGGTCCACTACTCTTTACCCTGTTTGTGAATGACATACCGTCTTGTTTTATGTCATCGAGCTGTTTAATGTTTGCTGATGATCTTAAGATATATCGTCCAATACGAAGAGATGCCGACCGTGCCTGCCTACAGTCAGATCTGGACGCGCTTGCAGAGTGGTGCAGAACATGGAAGCTTAATCTTAATGTATCTAAATGTGCAGTCATTACGTTTACTACAAAAACGAAACATGTTAAATTTCATATCTACACTCTCAATGATCAGATTTTGGAAAGAGTCACTAAAGTCAAGGATTTAGGTGTCAGCATATCTCATGATCTATCATTTCAGAATCACCTTTCTAACATAATTCCAAAATCATTTAGGTTGCTGCTGCTCTAAAGAATTCTCCAAAACCACAATGCGGAAGTTGTACCTCTCTCTTGTTAGGCCTCATTTAGATTATGCTAGCTCTATTTGGAACCCATATCAAATCACCAAAATTCAGAATGTAGAAAGGGTCCAACAGTGTTTCATAAAACATCAATGCATAAAATGTAACATTCGATATCATAGAGTAGATTATGCACAACTTTGTAAAGATGCTAACCTAATGACGTTAGAAAACCGAAGGAACTATTCTGACATGGTTTACCTTTACAAAATTGTAAATAATTTAACAAACACTAGTTCAATTCTAGGCAAATTAAATTTTCATATATCTCCCAAACAAACACGCCATCATAAAACTTTTCAACCAGCTCTAAGTCATCTCGACCTCCATAAAAATTCATGCATCAACAGATTGCAGCATTCATTTAATATGTTAAAACCTCTTGAAGGAACAGACATTGATCTCTACTCACAAAATATTTTTAAATTTAAATCTGTGATCACTCAAGCTTTAGGATATTAACATTATAATTTACTCACTAGCTTATTTCCATTAGTCTCTTCTTTAATATGCATTTTTCATTTCTTTTCTTTCAAGAATATCTGTTATTAATTTTCATTGTTTATAATTTTGATAGTTTCACATTTAAATTGATAATTTCAAATATTTTAAAGAGTTACATGTATTATTTTATGTATATTGTATATTTTAATGTCAATAAGTTTATGTTTTCTATCCATTAGGCTATGCTATGATTTGCACTTGTGGAGTATTTGTACTCTGTTGTAATATGCATGATAATAAATAAAGTGTTATTTTCACTAGCCGTTTGAGAACTTCGCGCCAAAACGATGTTTTTCGTCCAGTTTCTTTTTCTATTTGTTCGTCTAAAGTGCCGTGTTGCTTCCACTGCACATAGATCATGCATGATAAGCCGTGAGTCTTAGAATCAACGTGCTTCTTGATTTTTTTGACAGTCCTTGCCAATCATTTAAACCTTCACTCCAAGATGGGCGATAACTAGGATCACTTCTGTCACCGAAAAGCCAACATACTTCACAATATGCCACATCTAGTTTGGGCGAATAACAAAGCCAGGTTACAGGAAGAGTCAAACCCGCTTGTGTAGTTGTGGTATAGTATTTAGTTGAGAATGATCTACCTTTGCTGTCTTTGGGAAATGGGCCTAGTGGCTTGCAGGAGCCAGTTTCTACAATTAACCCTTTAATGTTAGACATTTAGAATCACTTATGCCCACAGAATAATTGAGCGAGCGAAGCGAGCGTCTCCACTTGACTCTTATGGCACGAATGTCTGTTTTTTTGTTTTTTTTCTGTTACTGCTTCGATACAGGTCGCACCGTTTCTCTGATCGACCTGAAATTTTGCACACATGTACATACCACCTAGGCGGGTTGCTGTATAGTTTTGTGGCAAAATCGTTCAAAAAGTTAAAAAGTTACATTAAAGTTAATCGAAAGTTTTTTTCCAAACTAAACGGCGACAAAATCGGAGGTGGCCAAATCATTTAGAATGTCCGTCCGATCACGAATATGTTATTTTTATTTTGATCCGATAAGTAGTGTAGATGGAAATTACATTATAACAAAATCCCGTTACCATGGCAACGGAAAGTCGCACAGCTTTTTTGGCTCATGATAGCGGTCAAACGGAGGCTCGGATCGAGTTAAAATTTTGACCATCCGCAAGTTTTGTTCCCGATTGAATGCCATTAGTTTTGTGGCAAAATCGTTCAAAAAGTTATAAAGTTACATTAATTTTTAAAGTTAATCTTAAGTTTTTTTTAAAACTAAACGGCGACAAAATCTGAGATAGCCAAATCATTTAGAATGTCCGTCCGGTCACGAATATGTTAATTTTATTTTGATCCGATAAGTAGTGTAGATAGCAATTACATTTTAACAAAAGTAACGTTACCATGGCAACGAAAAGTCGCACAAGAATTCTGGTCACTATGTACTGCCACCTAGAAGAAATCAAGAGTAAAATAGTTTTCCCAAAGAAATGATGTCAAGGTCCTCTAGATGGCGGTGGATTTTATCCATTCTCTCCTATTTTACAAATTTTCAGCTAAATCGGTCAAGACCTAAAAGACTTATTGGTATGTAACATTATGGGAATGTCGTATTCGGGTCGTGTTGCACGTACCGGTGCTCGCTCAACAACGCGTCCAACTGAGCGTTTTCCTAGTAACCTCTATCAGTTGGATATTCACTCTTCAAGATATCATTAATACTACACTCGGCAGTTTTATTTGAGGAAGAATTGTTCACTAAAACATGGTTTTCTGAAGTCGAGGGTTCACAAACACTTGGCGATGCTTTCATTTCGAATGGGCTCTATGTGCCTGATTAATAATTGATCCCCATTTTCTTTTTCTTTTACGAAGGATGTACTTTCAGTTTTACTTGCACACGCAGACACTAAACTATCAATACCAATATCAATATGAATAGTTTTGTTGTTCACTTGGTTATATCACTTTCACTGCTTTCAACTGGAATATTAATACACTGTTTGAAATGCACGATGTTTTAAAAAAGACGCAATTTTTGAACATTTCTTCACTTCATTCTCGAACAATTTTTTCTTTCTTCTTTTTGCGGCACCACTTGTAGTACTATTCATGATCACTATTCACTCGATGTGTTTACGACCGAAGCCAAGTAAGAACTGATTTCTCTCAAAATGTTACATTCTGCAACTTCAAATATAATAATTGGGAATTTCCTTCCTCGAAACGTCATTGACAGCCACCCTTTCATCTTTGTGAAGACGGGGTCCACTCTCGCATTCTTTCTAGGCGATCGTCTAGACTCTCGACGCTACCTGGGGCAGTTCCCCATTCATAATATCTATTGGAAGTGTAGGGATGAATGGGCTTTGTACCGGTACTCAACAAGCTATTTGGCTATAATCAAGATCCCCCGTCTGGGCCCGGGGTAGAATTGGCCCAGAGCATGGCTCTGCTAATCGTAAAAGGCGATTCAAGAGAAAAAGTCCACCTCGCAAACATCAGCTAGAAAGAGCGGAATATCTTACTTCCCGAAACTAGAGGCGAGCTCTGGCAATCGTCGTCGGGGACCTTGCCCCCTTCCTTTGACGACCCCCCGGCGACGATGACAATGACACAACGAACGATGACAAAGACGATGACGACCGCGACGTGAGAAACCCCCCTTCCACCCCTTACCCGTGGCTGGTTCTGACCAGCATGGGCCCTTCCTCCCCCCCCCTTAGGCTAGAGTGGTGCATTATGACCTAACGGTTGACGCGTCCTTAATCCAAATAAACAAAAAAAAATATAATCAAGATAGTAGAAAAGCAATTTAAAAGATAAATGTTTGAAGCGTGCAAGATTCTCGTCAATACACAAGCAAACAGTGTCGACTTTTAATATTTGATTCACGTGTTCGATTATTCAAGGTGATGTTCACAAGCCTGTTTTTTTCAAGTCCAAGGGCCCACCCCTTTGTAAATGGGCCCCTAAATATGTCATTTCGGACCCGGGCCCCCCGCAACTGCGGGCCCTGCGGGCCCTTACTTACGCCACTGTGGACAGTGCAACGGAGTTACGTAGTGCAATATGGCGTCCCTTGACGTGCGATATTTGATTTGATGCTGGCCATGATTGCACGATTTTTTAACGGTCGTGCTCCATTGGCGATAGAACTAGATTGCATGACTTTTGTATGATCCTTAGGCTCTTGCGTCGTATCGATGAAGAGGCCAGTGCCTCTCTCTCTTAGTGCTGCTAATGCGCCACCGCCACTATAGCCTAGGGGGTTTGGGGAGGAAAGACCCGTGCTGGACAGATCCAGACACGTGCAGTAGTAGTTATTATTAAGGATTATTCATTCCCCCTCTCCCAAGAGGGGTTATATCTATGCAATGTATTGATCGAGTGAATAAAATATGAAATATGAAATATGAGTTTAATACTCGATGAGGGCAATGGCATCACACGTTTCAGTACATGCCAATGAAGAACGCCATAAGTAACCTCACCTCACTCTCCTTAATTTTATTGAATTTTAGTGTGTAATGACTAATGAGGCGTGTGCCAGAATTTAGACGCTAGATTAGGCCCTAGCTCTACGTAAGCGGGAAGAGGTCCCAACTGTAGTATGGCACATGTGGCAATCCTGTAATCCATATGTACCATGTCTAGCCTAATTGGGGCCCTACGTACATTACTAATTGTAGATTCTTTTACAGATAACGCAGGAAGATCCATTTTCCAAGTTTGTTTGCAAGAAGTGCAGAATGCTTGTGGATCAGTTTTATTCTTTCCGGGAGAGTTGTATGAACAATTACATACATCTATTAGGGCAAGAATGTTCACGTGTGACTGAGTTTGAGGAACTTATGACGGTGAGTTATTGTGAAGCCTTGTTTTACCTCTCAACATCAGGAACATGGCCGTAGGCATTGTAGCCCTAGGTGATGTAACGAATGTAAGTTCTGTGATAGCTTCACGTACGGTAGTCTACGCATTAGTATGGTGTCAATATGTGGCTGGGGCACTAAATAATCTTGTGAAGGTAGAGCCTAGAGGAGGGTATTTTCCCCTGGATTCTTATCTAGGCCTGTTGTGTATTTTTCATTTGTCGTAGGCCTAAATGCATAGTGTTATTTATTGAATGAGTGTACTACGGCTATGGTAGTGAATTATCCCCCACACGGAGCTAGTTCTCTCTCTCCGCATCTCAATGTCTATTCTTGACAATGACCTTTGAGCACTAGGTTTGGAGACAACAGTTCCAAGATCCAACAGATGGGAGCTCGGGGGACCTGACTTGCTACAATTCTTTGTACAAGATTTGGGAGGGGTTTGTAGTATGTAAGCACAGAATGTAAGGTTTGTGCAAGAAGAGTAGAGTTAGGCCTACTTTATGTACCATAGCATATGCTTTACAAATACGACTTACGTTTGTGTCTCCTCACCCCTTTCCACCATTTATGAAGGCCTACTTAAACAAATTGGAAGTTTGCCGTGCCGCCACTGCCTACACTGAAACAAAACCCAGACTGGATCCTCTCTAATATGGATTTTGTTTCAGATTTCTTATGAGGCGGAGGGATGTAGCGACCCTAACACCAGACAAATTGAGCTTGGTGAATCTTTACATAGTGGCACACAAATAGACTTAAGTCTTGCCTTAGAAAATGTACCCGGTAACTATATTATCAATCAAAATCAAATATGTAAAAGCGATCTTACTAAAAGTGACACAAATTTTGTTTCTTCCGACGGGCTTAATGTTAATGAAAACGATTCTGGTGATAGTAAGTTAACACACAGTTTTACAGACTATCAACCCTTACAAGGTAAAGTTCAGTTGATAAGTAACAATGACATAGTGACTGAAAATGATGTAGAACCGGAAGATATAGACGAGGAAGAATGTGGCAACAGTGGTTCTGAAGTTGCCTATTTGGAGTTTGAAGAGATTACTGATTGTACCTCCCAATTCGTTAAGACTGAAGAGATGTTGGAGGTTCATCAATCGTCTGATAAAGATGACGAGGAGGATCCAATTTACTACGACCAGATCGATGTCACCGAAGAACATCTACAAGAAGACGAGTTAGAAGCCCTAGTCGACCAAGGTTTGCGTATCAAGTGCAATGACTGTTTGGGAGTTTTCTTTACTGCGGACGACCTAAGAAGCCATTACAAAGATGGACAGTGCCCCGAGAGAAACGTGGACGTCGAAGGGGAGGCGTCGAATGTGGACGACGAGACGCAGGCGATGGACGGCGACGAAGCACCGCTCACCGAGGGGCGCGCGCAGTGGGGTGAGAAGCGCAAACACGCGTGCGAGACCTGCTCGAAGACGTTCAAGACCGCGGCGTCCCTACGCAACCATCGGCGCATACACACGGGAGAACGGCCGTTCTTGTGCAGCCTGTGCACTCAGTCGTTCTCGCAGAAGGGGGCCTTGCTGAACCACGAGCGGAAACACAGGGGGGAGTGGCCGTATTCTTGTCAAGATTGCGGCAAGGGTTTCTTCCGACCGTCAGACCTGGAGAAACACATCAGGTCACACACCGACGAAAGACCGTACCTCTGCCCCATCTGTTCAAAAGGTTAGTCATTAATAGAGGAAGTAGGTCTAGGTATGGAAAATGTTACATATTTTAGAAACTTAGTTTTGCAATTTAACCAAAATCTATAACAAAATGGCTATGCTCACCCAAATATAATATCTTCCCTTGATTGATTGCAATGTATAGTAGTAAGCCTACAACTTCAAGGAAGCAAAAAACTCCAGAAAGAGTTAAAAAATTTTATTGAAAAATTTACAGGATATAGGCCTAGGCCTATATTGGTGAGTGTTCCCTACCTAAAGTAAAATGTGTTGTAATCATGTTTAAAAATTGAAATATGACCTTGAGCCACGGGAGCATGTATCGGTTGTCGGCCCCAAACCCAAGTGTAAGAGACTTTTTTTTTTCCCACTATTGCCAGGTTTCCCCCAGTTGAGCGGGCTGGTTGTGCACGAACGAATCCACAGCGGTGAGCGACCGTACTCGTGCGGTATCTGCAAGATGACGTTCACGCAACTGTCCAACAAGTATCGCCACATGAAGACCCACGCGGGCGGCTTGAAACCCTTCGCCTGTGACATCTGCCACAGGAAGTTTATGGAGCACATCGAGCTGGAGATGCACAGGGCTGTACACGACGGCGCCAAGCCCAGGATCTGCCATTACTGCAACAAAGGTATCATAGCTTATGCATTATTTATTTTTTAATGTCTATCTCAGTGGTTCTCAAAGTGTGGGGAGTGCTCCAAAATGGGTCCGCAAAGCTTTGACAGGTGGGGTGCCACAATGACGTAATATAAGCTAAGCGCTAGACACACAGTAGGGCCGTGGGGAGCGTGGATGTTGGAGCCATCATGATCAGGGAAAAACCAACCGCCATCTAAATGTATCGTACCTTTAAATTTAGCAGCCTTTGTGTTAACAAGCGGTGTAAAACCAAAACCACAAGATGGCGATTTCTCGGTATTATTGAAGAAAAACAGTTTTTCTTCCGCAAATCTCTCAGTTACTCCAATTTCCGAATAAAGCAATTCAAGTTGGTGGACTATCATACTATTGTTTATCTGCATTAGGCTTTTAGTACCTAATCAAAACTAGTTATTTGTGCGGGATTTGTGTCTGAACAAGGTCGTGCAGGTCTAGGGTTGCCCAGAAGAGGCCTAGGGCTTGTCAAACGTGTAGTCCTATAGCCTAATTGAACTAGTCCTATAGCCTAATTGAACTTTAGGCCTACACTGTTGTATTATAATTAATTTTCTACATCTGGGCCTAGGCCCGGGACGGTTTCTGATTTGTTTTATGAGAGTTATGACAACTTTTCTCGTTTTACACATAGACGCAAAATTTAAAATGTCCGCCATCTGTTTACGTATTTTCTTATCCCGCGTCGATCAAATAATCCACTGCATCTTAGTTCATTCAACTAGATGAAGTATCTATGTTGCAGTGAAATGATTTTTCCCTGATCATGATGGCTTCTAACGTCCATGCTAGCGCTCGGTTGGAAGGATAGGAGACTGAGCGTCTAGCGCTTTGCTACGCAAAGCTTATGTACGTCATTGGGGTGACAAGAAGAGTAACAGTAACTACATAATAATAACCATCATCATAACTCAGTTTCAACTATGTTGGGTTGAGTAGTGGTTTTCCACCATTATCTAGGGCATGAAACTGTAGATACTAAGCTTGCCTGAATCGGTGTTTCTTCCTCATCCTCTCTAACTCTTTCCTATCCACCAATTTACTCCACTCTCTTCCCACAATCCTGTCCTCCCACTGCTTAACTCTTGCCACATGCTCCCACACTTCATGTCGTTTTCCAACGTCTTCTTGAATTTATCTTTCCCGTTTCTCTCTTAGAACCCTCTCCGTGCCCATGCATCCTTTTATTATTTTTATTTTTATTTTTATTTTATTTTTTATTTAATTTTTAACTAAAAAAAAACTATAAAAAAAATTACATTTAATTTTTTCGTGTGTTTTTGATTCCAGGTTTCCGCAAGCCTTACGAGCTGCGGAACCACCTCCGTCGCAGCCACACAAACGAGCGACCTTACGTCTGTCAGCTGTGCAACAAATCGTTCTTCGTCGCGCACGACCTCAAGAACCATCTCTACATCCACACGGGCGAGCGGCCGTTTGCGTGCGCGATATGTTCCCAGACGTTCACGCAGTCGGGGAACCTGAAGCGTCACCACCTGCGTCACCACCCCGGCCTCCCGCTGACGCAGATCTCAACCAAGACGTCCGCGTTGCTCTTCACACCAAAGCTCAGCCTGGAAACAGTGCCCGATACAGACTTTCAAGATTAGCTCATTGTGAAGAGTCTGCTAAGGTTGTTATATTTTTTATTATTATTATTATTACTATTATTATTATTTATTATATTATTTTACTATTGATTCCATAAGCTAGCAATAGTCTGAGAAGTTTGCTCCGACTACGATTCCAACTCGGAACCTCTGTCTTAACATGCCATAATATAGCTCAACCAATTGAGCTATCAGGACCACAGAACAAACCTTTACGTAAATTGGTATTTGTTGTGATTGTTGATTTCCATGATATGAGGAAAGATGAGAAGTGATTGGATATCATATAACCATGAGATCTTTCAGTTATGACAGTAACATAGCAGTCTTCTGTTGGATTCATGAGTCATCATTCAAACAAATAGCAATTTAGTAATGGTTTGTTCTGCAGTCCGGGTCTCAATCGGTAGCTGCAACATTAAGCTGGAGGTTCTGGGTTCGATTCCCAGGGAAAGTTATTCACCATTATGACTTGACGCAATATCCCGTCAATGTTATGATTTCTCTGTCAAAAGTATAACTTGTGAATTTTCATTATTATTTATTACGTATTAATTTTTATAATTTAATTCATTGTGGTGCATAGGGAACCTGAATGTTCATCATCATCATCATCATCATCATCATCATCTGTTGCCACGTCCAACTCTGCGTTGGGTCGGCATTGAAGACAGGATCTTCTTCTGTCATTCTGTCATTCATTCATTCATTCATAGTGGTAACAATCACAGTACTATTTGTTATATCACTGCCTCCTAGATGCCTCCTTGTAACGAGGAGCCACGAGTAGCAAGCACAAACTGGACCTTCCCATTCCCGACTGGCCTGTTCGTTTATCTTTTTTTACTGCCGATAGGAACTAGATAACAGTAATTTCTATCGTCCCACGGGTGTTCGTTTAGCTCCTCCACTGTCTGGAGAATCATTCATAACAATCTTCAGATCATTGGGAGATAGTAGCATCCACCCCACAATCTGCAAACTTGCAGAAATTACCACGGCTTCAGCATCCCCCCTCGACATTTCGACAGGAATGCTGCTACAATTTGATTGTTTTCTTGACGTAGGTCCCCCAACACTCAATAGGTCTGGCACTCCAGCAATTGCAATATTGAGTAGTTGTGGAACCTTGTCAAGCCCCCTTTTCCAAAGCTCGGACACTTGGAGTCAAGAGTATGCAGTTTATACTGTCATATAGGCTAATACAACTGTTATAAGCAGATCGCGCCGCCTAATTGTTCATTTTTATTATTACGTTTTCCACTCGGAACCTAGCGTCACGTGAATCCGAGATTGGTGGCGACACTAGGAGTTGAGTGTATGTAGCCTTTATGAACGTATAGATTGGTACAACTGCCATGAGCAGTTTTTTATCAAACAATTAGATGTGTGGAACATCTCGCATAATCGACTGGACCAAATACCTAATTGTATGAGAAATGCACCAATGTTAAGTGCATGTGATAAGCATGCCCCTGAGTACTTAGTTATAGTTATGTATGTATGTACTAAGGATACCATTTCCGTCAGAATATATAATTGTTATACTTATTTCTGCTGTCCCCAACTACTACTCTAGTAGCACCTAGGAGGCAGTGGTTGTATTTATCAAGTGGTGTCTTATTATCTGTTGCCACATTCAACTCTGCGTTGGGTCCGCATTAAAGATAGCCTAGGCCTCTCCATCTTCTTCTCTCCTGCCACCACATTCCAGTCTCCAAATGGTAAGAAACCACCAGTATTTGCGACTCGGTTGGAACCAAGTTAAGGATTATTTTCACTTCGTATTGATTGATAGCAACTGTCGTAAAACAATCTGCCCTGACAGTTGATCGGATCCAGAACCTCCGAATTTATTATTTATTGATGTATTATATGTGTTTAATGAACCAAACTAAACTCAATAAAAGTTTAGTTTAGGTCCAGAACTTGAAATGTTGTACATGCCTTTATTTTTGTAAATACTAGAATGTTATGTAGGCCTATTTATTTACTTTTAACAAGATATTATTATTAGGTCATAGTATTAATAGGTTAAAGTTAAACAACTAGGGGTGTGCAAATAGTGATATTAAGGTTTCGAATAGTTGATTAGAAGTTTGAATATCGAATATGAATATGTATAATTTTTTTTCCCACGAGTTTTGTTTGTATGTAGTTTACGATTAGCAGAGCCAAGCTCTGGGCCAATTCTACCCCGGTCCGTGACGGGGGCAATTTGAATAGAAGTTGACAACAGTTAGCCTTCTATTTGTGATTATGATACGAATTTTGAAAATTTGCACACCTAGTTATAGTACAAGATGATGTATGTTGTAATTGTAAATGTAATTTAATAAAATTAACTGTTTTTCTACCTTATTAATATTCTTGAAGCAAGACTATCCATTTCCATTAAGGTAGAAATATTATATTAAACAAGGTAGGATAAAATAAAATAAAAGTGTCACATAAAACTTTAAAAATTAACATGTCATCTATATGCAATATGGTCAGTAAGGAATGGCCTGGCCCTATACTAGCGACAAACTGTCTAAACAAATAATTCATTGGACTTTTCACTGTTACAAACACATTTTTGTAAAATAACAATAATATTTCGACTACTTTCCAACAGTTTTTATCAAACAATAACAATTAAAAAATCAAAAGTTTTTGTGATTTTTTAATTGTGTCATTGTTTGACGAACGCTTCTGGAAAGAAGTCAAAATATTACTTTTAATTTTACTAAAATGTGATTTAAAAAAAAGTCCAATGAATTATTTATTTAAAATTTAAATACAACTACTTGTTACATGGTTTCATTTCCCATAACAAACCGGGGAACAAACCACACACATAATAGCCTACTCTGAGTCTCTACTCATGTTTGAATGTTGTAATTGGTTCTCAACCAATCTCATCTGTAGATTGTAGCCATTAGATTAGCTGTCCTCTCTGTCCCGCACCATGAAGCAGTAGTAGTAGTATAACTTTATTTTGCTATTTGCTATTTTACAATACATACAATATAATAATACAATATAATATGGCATATTAATAACACTTGTATAGCATTCAACTCAATGTTTATAATGCAGTTCACCATAACAATTACCTATCTATATAATGCAATTCACAGTAGCAAAACTCAAATAAAGTCAGATATTGTTTGAGATCGAGAAATGAAGATGGGGTTCGTTTTCGGTTTGAAAGTCAAAACTTGTTTACCATTATTGCAAGCAATTGCAATCTACTTGATACTTGGAGAAGCTGTTTCCGTAGGAGAATTCTCCGCTAGAGGCCTAGCAAGCTAGAATTCTTTGTTTGGACAAAGATTTCACATTTAACAAGTTGGTGGAATTAATTTCTGATCATGGGAGTTAGCTAACTCAAATCCGTACACAGATGGCTCAGCTACACCGGGCGACGAAGGCCGTGTTGGGAAGTAGACCGATATAGTATTTATTTATTTGTTTATTTATTTATATTGGCCGCAAGAGATAGGTGGAGAGACCAAATAAAATTGAGTATAGAAGAAAGAGGAAAGAAATGGGAAAGAACGAATGAAGAAAAACTCTGGGAAGACAGAAAGAAATGGAGAGAACTAGTGGAAATGCCGGTCTTCACAACAGACAGCGAAGAAGATGAGGTGCTAAGCCTGACCATTGATTAAAGAAAATCAATGGCCTGGCTATAGCAAGCACTGATAAACTGTAACCCGAGAAAATGGTGACTCGTCACCCCCCGACCCGACGCTGTTGTTGTTGTTGTTGTTGTTGTTGTTAGAATAGGGGTCTGATATTATTATTAATATTATTTGTTGAGCAACACATTCATTAATTAAATGTGCCAAAGAGAATGCAAGTAAGTATAGAATATTTGAATCTCGTCTTGCATGTAAAATGGTAGCGGCTATGATGGAGAACTTACTGCTAGTGCTAGGTATTCTGCGGGAATTAATGATCGGATTATTTATATTGAAATTCAAATTTTATCAAAGATCCTATGCCATATTATACAATATTTGTTCACGGCTGAATCGTGTCATTGTTTATTTTGTGTATTGACCCTCCCTGTCATTCAAATTGTTTATAATATTTATTTGCATTCTTTTATGTATTCATATGGTCTTCCTAATCCCATGGTTCCTCTTTTGAAAATTAGCAAAATTATTAAGAATTAATTTCAAATCGTTAGCTGGCTGAACTCACGGTCTACTAGATAGCTCTTTTGTTTCACAAGTAAGTTTCTAGTGGGCCTTGGATCCATTTGTTTTGACTTTTGAATAACATAACCTCAACAAATGGTTCAAAATGGATTTCGAGAAGTTTCGTGTTTCGAAGGTAGGCCCTATAATAGGCGAAGCACATTTTATTAATTTTCATGTGTTATTATAAGACAATGCCTAGGCCTACAGTTTGAGCTTTTTAGAAACTTGCATAGGCCTAGGACTATGAAACAAATGGATTGAAATTGACTCAGTCAGCGACCCATAACCTATGAATAGCTACATCTATTTCTCATGTTTAGGTACCCAACACAGTATTTTATATACCTGAATATATAAGTATCGAAGAAGAAAGTCGTCTTATTGACCATATCAATTCTGCTCCAAAACCAAAGTGGACGCAACTAGCCCACCGAAGACTACAGAATTGGGGAGGGATCCCTCATCCAAATGGCATGATAGCCGAGAAGTTGCCTCAGGTAAAGCCTAGGAAATGTATAATTAGGGCTAGGCTACCTCTTAGTAATCTAAGGAGCTGAATCCATATTCAGTTTAAGAGCACGCCGAGTTCAGTAGCGCGGAGTCGCTAAATAAAGAGATACCTAGGCATATTATTATTACATAGGCCTACCATATTCTTTAATTTAGTTTAGTTTTATTTATTCACTTTGATCATACATTTTAGGTAAGATATTCTTCTCAGAGAGAGAGAGTGTGAATAACTATAGCTAGTTTACATCATAATTGTATTTACAACAGTATAAATTAGGCAATGTAAAATTAAATTAAATTAAAAATTAAATTAATAGTAATATGCAGTAAATTATATTAATAATAATACTAAGTAATAATGTAATATAATCTAATCCCTGGTACCATGGTAAGTTATACTAACAGTTAGCATTAGTGATTGATTATTGTTGGTACATTTGATCATTGTGGGTGACGTGATGAATGGGAATGATTAAGGTAGTCTTCAAGATTGTAAAAGATATTTTCCTGTAGGAATGTCTTAAGTTTAGTTCTAAAACTAGTATCATTTACGGTATTTATAACATGGAGGGGCAGATTGTTGAATATTATTGAGGCTAAGTACATGGGTCCTTTTGAAAATTTACTTGAGCTATGTGATGTGATGTGAATTGATGATTGGGATCTTGTATGGTAAGTATGGACAGTGGAGTTTCGAGGGAAGATTTCTGCATTATCATGGACAAAGATGGAAGCTACTTGTATCAGAACATTTGTAAGAGTGGGGATACCTAATTTGGAGAAATATTCTCTGCATGATGTTCGCCTTGAAATCCCTGCAATAATACGTACTTACTGCCCTCTTTTGTAGCAAGAATATTCTTGAAGCCTGATGTGACGCACCCCAAAAAAGAATTCCATACATTAAGTGGGAATGAATATGAGCAAAATAAACCATTTTGAGAATGTGTGGATACGTTATTGCCTTTAGTTTACGGAGCATAAAGCATCCACTGTTCATTTTAGAAGATACTTTGTCAGTGTGCTTGGACCAGTCCAGTGTCTCAGTCATTATTAGACCCAGGAAATTTACACTGTCTGAGCGAGATACGATACCTTCCTTTATTCGAACTAATGGGCTTGAAGAAGGTATAAGTTTTGGAGTGTGAAAAAGAGGTATTTGGTTTTAGATATAGCAAGTGACAGGTGATTCGAGGAGCAGTATGTTGACATGTTGGATGCCTGGCTATTGAGAAGGTGGGAAAGAACTGCATTACTATTTTTGGGGACAGTGATCAGATGACTAGAGTCATCCACATACTGAGTAGTAGTAGTAATTTCCTCCGCTGTTGAATGGCACCAACCGTGCCTGCCTGATTGGCTTGCCTGTTATAAATTTAGGCCTATAATTTAAAATTATTGCTTACCGGTACTACGTTACTCAAGAGTTATAGGCCTACTCGAATCATCTCTCAGATCACATCAAAATCAGATCAAAATATCTCGAGCAAGTTAGATCACATTACTCTCGTGTTTTGAGACTAATGCTTCTTGGAGCGAAGATCTACTCTTATCTAACCTAAAAAGAAAAATCAATCCAAAAAGAAAAATTTTGTTGACATTAATTATTGACAAATTATTATTAACACTTTCCAGCAAATGCGGAAGCCATTTTTATTTAAATAACACAGGCGTAATTCGATATTAAATCGAATTTGCTCTAACTCTCTCCTCCTGAAAAGTCCGAGCAAGAAAATCATGACCTTTCTGGTCTAGATCAAGTTAGGCCTACTCTAGTCCAAAAAACGTAATTCGAGAAAGTGATCTTGTGAAACAAACTGCTACCTATTTTGTTATGAAAGTAGGTAGATCTGAGCAGTTAGAGCAGGTCCAACAAACAGACCTAAAACATAAGGCTAGGACTTGAGACAAACCAACATTTCTCAGTCAGTCCTGGGGTTGCTAAAAAAAAGAAAAAGTGGTATGCTGTTTTTGTTGTACTGGTACCTTTTGCACATATTCAGATAGAAATAAATCTCCCCTTCCAAAGGATATTAGGCCTACTAGGCCCTATCATACATACTATGAGGTTTGGTACAATAAAAAATCAACTTTTTTGGTTTCACATTAGTTGAGAATGGCCTGGCCCACATACATTATCTTCTAGCTTGAAAGCTTTAATCACTGAGAGCACATCTGTACATAGGGTACCTACATCATTGGTCAGCTCCAGCGGCTGGCTGTCTGCTGTGCTGTATCGGCAAACTTAGGCCTACATTACACAATGGTCAGGGTCAGGGAGTAGATTCTCGTCCTAGCATGAAGGCAAAGATGAAGACCTGTTTGATCACAGTGTCAATCTGTGCATTCGTCTTTGGTCAGGAGGACAAGACAAGTCATGTTTTTACATCTTGCTCGGCGGCAACCGTTAAGGCTTGGTAGACAACGTGCTATTGGTGCGGGACTCTAGCCACATTATTAATTATAATTATTAACTGTTATCACTTCAACTTGCAATAGCTGTGTCATAGCAAGTTACAAAATCAATCATTAAAAAAAAATCATTAGAATAAATATTTTTGTTCTAGTGGCTGACAGTTCACACGGAAAAGGTTGGAAATTTGGGCCTATTCAAAGACCACAAATCCCCTAATCACGTTCTCGTGAATGAATACCTTCCAGGCCAAGGAATAATGGTGAGTCTGGTGTTTGTTTCATCCTGTGTAGTATTAGGCTACACCTACCTGAAGAGTGGCTCGTTGATCCAGTGCTTATAGTGTCCCTGCTTCCAATGCAGAAGGTCCAGGGTTTAATTAAATCCCACTACAGGCTGATTTTTAAATGTTGTATTTATTTATTCATTAAGCATTTCATACATAATAATTATTAATTACATTCATAATTACATTCATTGTGGTGCACATGGCACACAAATATTTAACTTCTAGAACGGACTTAAGTCTATTAATTCTTGGCTTGGGATTTGGGAATGTGTAAACCGGAACATTTGGAGCTGCCCTACTCGTAGTAACGAGGCTCATAATAAATTTTAATGTTTTGAATAACCCATGTTGATTCTGGCTTCACTCGCGGGTGGAATCGTGTCCAACTTATTTGGTCAGTATTTCTTACTTATAAAAATGCCTGTCTCTAGTTGGCTATGGTAATGGTTTGCTCCTCAATGGCGTTGGCACCGACAGGGTTGTATTGGTCTGCTTAAAATTAAAGTCCCTCGCTGAAAATCAGCAAATGGATTGTCTCTAAAGTCTATATACAAATTTATTTAAAAGAAAGAGTAAAATCCCCAGGAGATTTTTAAAAAATCAATCACTAGTCTGTAGTCCTGTCATGCCCAAACAGTTATCCGATTATGATGACCAGAGTCAGGTATTTGGGGTGAATATAAGTCAATTTTTGTTATCATGCCAAACAGTCTATTGACGGTGAAAATAATTCACCATTTTGTTGAAAACTCTTTTAAGTATTATGTCTCTCTTTCTTGATATTAAAAAATATATATTGGGTGTGGGATATTGCAAAAGACTCGCAGATTGCAATAAAATTAATTTAGGAACTTGTGAGAATTCAGAGATAGGTATTTGTGGTGGAAGTTATTTGCATCTTGTTTATGTTGAATTGGTGTTGTGCATGTTGAGCATGTATGAAAATAAAATAAAACCTGTTTCTTTCCTTCAGCCCCACCTCGATGGACCACTGTTCTATCCAACTGTAACAACAATCAGCTGTGGATCTCACACAATGCTGGACTTCTATAAACAGCCCGAGAAGGATCAAGGTTTGGGAGACAAGGTGTTGTCCTTATTGTTGGAACGTCGCAGCTTGCTAGTCCTCCAGGATGAAATGTATCAAAACTATCTTCATACAATAGCGGAGGTTGATCACGATATAATTACGAAAAGCGATGTTAGTGCGACACCAATAGCAAACCTAGAGAAATGTAGCGGTACGTACCAGGAAGGAGACAAACTACTACGCAGCGTCCGGATATCTCTGACGATGCGCCACGTTGCATGCACAACCAAGTTTCAAATTAAGCTTAGTAGATGACGGGAACAAAATAGTTTTTATTTTGTACTTTGTACATGGTGAAAGCAATAAGAAAAATATTGTATGTATTATGTATATAAATTATTCTGTGAAAAATGTGATATTGTAATAATACAAGTTTCAATGACACAGTGGTTTGCTTATTATGCAGCCTCCATGTCCACATCAGCTTGCGATTGTTCGCCCTCCGATTGATCGGTTGAGTTATCCCCATCTAGTTCAGTTGCCTGGTCTATCATTATTTTCATTCGGTGACAAGACGAGAATAAGACTTGTAACTCCTTTCGACGAACGTCCAGCTTCTTATCCAAAGATTTGCTGATATTCTGTTAAAATAAAAAAAAACATATGCATTAAGAAGAGTGGAGAGAGAATAAACTACAAATTATTATGAATAGGCTTATACATTGGTACATTGATGGTGGTGGTGGTGGATACATTGGTCTAAGTGGGGAGAGCCCATACATACGGGTACCTACCTAGCCTAATAGCATTAACTTGCATGCATTTTGTGTCTACTGTCTACTGATTACATAATTAGGGTAATGCACTAATAGTTTGTTAACCATACCAGGTACCTACTTCATGTTCATATTACCTAGGTAACATTCTAGGATTTTGCAAAAGCAAGATACCCTTTTTTTTTAATGAGTTAAGCCACGACCCTCGACCTTCCTAATCCTCCACCAAGTTGCAGATGGTAATCAAAACTCGACCACAAAACAGCCATTTCTTTTAAAATCGAAGTGTCTATATGTCCGACGGGTCGGACGGGCAAGCAACCGCAGGCTGTACGCCCGCCGAGCTTGTGGACGTAATTAAGTTCTCTGTGTACTTTCGTTACCTACGTTAGTCGAACTTTCTGCCTAGTTGTAGGCCTAGTACGCTGCGCTTGTTCTAGGATATAATCGATAAGAGCGCACCCGAAATCCTTAAGTTATGCGCTCCTTGGCCGTCCGCCGTTGGACGTATAGCACACACTCAGCTGTACGCCCGACATCCCGTCGGACGTATAGACGTGGCCTTTTAAAATAGAAGATCTAGGGCCTGTGTCAACTTCATTTGATGCAACGAGGGACATTTCTGTAGTAGACACAACAGTTCATAGGCCTATGGCTTTCCAGCACCTCCACCAAGATAATTTTATATTTGATACTCAATTTTGAGTATCAATACTACAAAGTACAGGTATTCCCCGTAGACCTTATAGGATCGCATGTCGGGTAACTAAATGTCCCACACGTATTGGGTCTGCGCTTACCTCGACAGATTCAAGTTCTTCGCGTAATTGTGTCAACTTCTCATTGGTTTCCTTGCGGTCAGGCTGATCGTTGATGACCTTTGCCAAGACGTCGTACTCGATGCGATTCTTCCGGACTGTTTTCGCTTCCGACAACTTTGCCTTTGTACTCTCAATGTCTTTCTTGGCCCCCTCGGTGGCCAGTTCAGTATCTGCGTCCACCGTGTGGTAGTTCTCCAGCTCTTTGGTGATCATACGGGAGGCCGCACAAGACTTTGTCATGGAGTATTCACACTGGTCCAACTGGGTACACATTCGCTGCAGAGCAGCAGCACTGAAATGTGAGTACACAATATTATATATAGATGTACGTGAAAATAGTGTTTTGTGTATAGATGCTACAGCTACACAGCACTATTTTTTCTCTTTAACTAGGCTACTGTTTTTCCATTCTTATTTTATTTTATTTAACATAGTAGACAGTTTTATCATTTGTATATAAAACTATTGTTACTGAATGACATAATCATTTATAATCTCAAAATAAAAATCTTTCAGTATCGGCTAGTAGCGGAAGACTTTCGGGCACCATTTTCAAACGACTTCTCTAGAATAGCTGTCAAAAGCTGACGAGTTTGACCAGATTGGCTCGAACTTATTTTAAATAACAAATTGCCGCTGCTATGAGCATCATTCAAACTTTGTTGAGTTTAGATATTTTAGTGCTGGGCTATGAAGACATATTCAATTATTGATATCACGCGAAAAAATTGTATATGATATTGATATCGATATATCAAGGGAAAAAAATCAACAATTCAATTTTGTAGCCAAATAGGGTTGATAAGGTATCGTATCACCATGAACCCATTTAACTATTTTTACGATCTCACAATCGCGTTTTATGACCTGGCACCTCCACCACATGCACCAGGCAGGGGTAATTTAATTTATGGCGTTTTCCATTGGCCGCACTCAGGTCGCCCTAGTGCGCACTGGATTGCCACTTGTCTTTTCATTTGTTCAGTTTTGTGATGTTATTCAAGTGGAGGTTGACAACAATGACATCTCTGCACTCGCCGAGTGCATGCCAATGGAAAACGACATTAGACTACCTACCTGGCACCTCCACCAAAATTACAAAATTTAGCATTTTTTGTGTAAATTTCAATATTTCGATATAGCCTAAAGCCAAATATCGATATCGAAAATATTTTCACTTATCGATATCGTATCGAAATATCGATTTTTTTGCCCAGACCCAAGATATTTACTTATTGTCAGTGTTGTTAAGTTGCATAATTGAGTAAAAGTAATTCTGTAGGCCTACAGCCAAGTTACCTAATAAAAGTAGTAATTCAATAACTGAGCCTGGACTCGTTTTGATTTCAAAGAAAAAAATTTAAAAAAATGTATGGACATTGTTCTGCTCCATAAAGTTGCTAATAACCTGCTTGACTCGCCTCTAATTGAGTCATTGAACTACTGCGTGTCACCATGGAACACTCAAATTCATACACTGTTTCATCTTCCCTCCAGCCGCATTGATGTGCACAAGTATTCCTGTTTAATAAGGTTGCAGACTTCATACAACAATCTTATATCATTGAATAGGCCTACCTACTTTAGATTTGCACAATAGTCACATTCATCACTTGCAAAAGCAACTAAAAGAAATAACATACTCAACTTCGCTAATGTCTTCAGTCGCTCGTGCACTCACAATAATTTCATGTTTACACTTAAAACACAACCATTCACTCAATCATACACATACACCACACCACACACATTCATTCATGTTTATAAATTATAGTTTAATTGTAGTCATTTTTATGTATAGGTACCATAACTAATTTTACATTGTATTGTTGCATTATGTTTGTATTGTTATGGTTTGGTATAGCCTATTGCACTTGTGGGACATTAGTCCTGTGGCCACAAATCAAACTCACAAGTCGAAGAAATTTAAAAAATCGAAAAACAACGTAAAATTGCGATTTTCATAAGAAATTAATTTTTAGATTGCGCTCAAATTTCTACACGAATATATTAATTCATAAAATTAAGGTTCTGTGAAAAAATCATTACAATCGGATAAAGCATGTACAAGGTGTTATTTAAGTCGAAGAAATGTTTTAAAATCAAAAAAAATCGTAACATTGCGATTTTTATAAGAAATAGTTTTTCGATTGCGCTCAAAAACGTGGCAGTTCTAAGTTCAGAGATTTCGAAGGCCTCCACAAAATTCCATGCAATTGGAATATCGGTTTAGCCCGAATCGTGTTAACAAAGAGCCAAAAATACAAAAAAAAAACATTTCGGATTTTTTTTCTCCAGTGTAGTGAAATGGAATCTTTGCTACGCTCATCCAAAAATATCCATCCACCCATATCAATAGGCCAATCAGCACCACAAACTATGTATGACCTTGTCACTAAATTGTAATTTAAAAGTCTGGGTGCATGTTAAGCAAATGGAAAAATTATTCGATCACCTTTCTTCTGGGGATTCGTCAGCAGTGGTCCACTTTATAAAGGATTTCATCAGCATATTCAACCGCCGGTCATCACCGGTACCGTCGCCGTCAATCATGAGTCTTCGTCTGATTACATCTTCTACATGGAAAAAGAAAACAAATGGTACTTCAAGAAATAAGCAACAACAAACAAGATGCGGGTGAGCCAGCCTCTGCATGGTTTCACTTGTCAGTTGTCACTAGGTTACTTTTTAGAGCTAGAGGAAAGCAATGGCTTTTTCCTACCCCATTTCCTTCAGGCCTAAACAATAGGACTTTATGTTTAGAGTGTTCCTATTCCTCTAGCTATAGGCCTCAATCATTACTAGGCCTACATGAATAAAACTTTGCATATAATTATTGTGAACCACACGTACGGTATACAAAAATCTTGTAAAAATAGGGTAGGCCTACAGCCAAGCTATAACACTCAAAAAAAGTATTGAGAAAGAATTTCACACTAGCTCATAATTATCAAATAAATGTTTTTAACAGAGACTTAAGGGCATACAGTACCTTTATTAGTACAAATGTTTGGAATATTTAGTGCAGTCTGTTAGACGTAATATGACTATTATAACATTTACTTTAAAGTAGTCTTTGTTTGTGCTGCATCTATGTAATAGATTACTTTAGTGTCCTCCTTGCAAATTTGTTTATCAACTGAATAGATGAGTTAAATTTAGGCCTAATAAGAAAATCAATACAGAATATAAAAGAATTAGCCATTGAGTGGGGTTAACGTACACCCCTATTCCAAGGTACGACAGTCAAGTTTGTACTCCTAGCTTGATCTGAGAAAATAGATGCTCCTACCTATGACCTCGCTAATTTTCTTGAATCCATCTACAATGATGTGAAAGGCCCTACTAATGAAAATCAATCCAGAAATTAAAATATCCATCTGAGTGGGGTATCGAACCCCGGTCTCCCAATTACCGACCAGTCGGATGTTTTACCCCTAAGCTACCGAGTTTATATAGGCCTCTAAATCATAGTATTTTTTAAAAGAACTCAGCACAGAGTGTGTGAAAGGGCCCATGAAACTCAGGACATTGAGTATGAAACGTGTCTAAAAGGTTTGTCTTACTCGCTTCGCTCCCTGGTCTACAATGCAAGTTAAACGGCACAAGATCTGTTTTTTGTCTGTGACTGTGAGTGAGTGAGTGATTTCGTTCTAGAATGGCCAAACGGATAGACAGATTAAGCTAAAATTTCAAACAGACATCCAGTACAAGTAGGGCCTACTTAGCGTGCAGTTAATATTTTGAGCAAAATCTCTACGATTTAAACTCACAATAAATAATAAATTGAAAATAAACTGAGAGTCACATTTAATTAAATGACAATATTTTTCTGTTTTTAAACAAATCATGTTCGCATGCAGTGACCAAGGTGTATCGAAACTTACACGCTCAAGATTGAGTAAACCTTGCAATTATTACTCGTATTTCGTAGGCTACTGGATATCTTTCCCATGAGTATTGTACATGCATTTCAAAACATGTTCTATAGGCCTACTTTTCCAGAGATTATAAAATAATCCAGAAATAAAAACATCTATCCCGACCATTGTTTGAACCCAGGTCTCCAACATTCCAGGTACCTATAAAGGGCCAAAGGCGCCTTAGCCAACTAGACTAGGCACCAAAGTCGTTGTTAGACGAATTAGATGTCTTGAGTACCCGGGAACATTTGCATTTAAGTTGATTGATATTATATTCGCCATTCGGTAAAATAAACAATAGGGTTTTAAGTTTAGTTAGTATAAAGGCATGTCAACTGTAAGGCCACAATGTGCCACTCTCTCTAGCCCATACTTCTTCGGTTGGGGGGGTCCAAATGCTTTTTGCGATGTTTTGCGTGTTTTGTATCTAGAGCAATAAGGGGGATTGAGGATGTTAGGCTGTTGCAGGCAGATCTGGGGGTAATAGAGGAATGGGTCACAGCAAATAAGATGGATTTGAACATGGGGTAAATGTAAGGTGGTTGGTTTCTTGCGAAGAATAATTAAGGTAGGTAGGACATACACTTTAATGGGGGCTGTTATGGAGAAAGTAGGAACTTATAAATACTTGGGGGGTGATGTTGGCAGAGGATTTGGGTTGGGGGGATCAGGTGCAAGAAGTTGTTTAGAAGGGAAATAGGGCTCTGGGATTCGTTATGAGAAATCTAAGAGGAGCCAGCCGGAGAGTTAAAGATTGGGCATATAAGGCGGTGGTTAAACCTGTCCTGGAGTATGGGGTGGCAGCATGGGATCTGTATAAGCTGGGGGAGGTTTTGGAGGTAGAGAAGGTTCAACATAGGGCGTGGTGGCAAGAAGGGTTGCGGGGAAGGTTAGGCGGTGGCGGTGGAAGGAGGATGATAAGGGGAATGTTGAGAGGGTATATGACAGTGTCACTGCAATGTTAGGGAGAGTTGGGGTGGGAGTCTTAGAGGGAAGAAGGGAGGTTAGGTTGTGCAATATGTACAGGGCGGCTAGGGAGAGTAGGGGGTGGGGGGACATCGGAGGGTGCTTTACAGGGGAAGGGGGATCATTATGGAAGTTCCATCGTCAAGTACCGGTAGTAAGAACGGATCTGGGTCGGTGTGGTTTCTGGAAGTTCATTCGTCAGTACCGTAGTAGAACGGACTGGGCGTGTGGTTTCTTGGAAGTTCACGTCAAGTAACCGGAGAAAGGTCTGGGTCGGTGTGGTTTCTTGGAAAGGACTGTAGAGAATTTAGATCGTTTTTAAGGGAGGGCAGAAATTAGGACTGGGGGGAGTGAGTGGTTGCCACCGGGCGGAAGGGCCCATTTGCCACCGTTAAGAAATGTTATGTTATGTTGTGAAGCGCATTGGTGTTAAGTAAAATATAATATCAAGTAGGACCTACATATTGTAAAACCTACGCGCTTCACGTCTCTCCCCTCCCCCTAACCTACGATTCCCAACTCCCCCCCTGGTACTCTTTCGGTTGGGAATGGCCAACTTTTCCACTGTAACGGAAAGGATTTCGGGTGCGCTCTTATCGGAAATATCCTAGAACTAGCGCGGCGCACTGTAGCCAGCGGAAAGTTCGGCTAACCTAACGTAAGTCGTTTTGTATCGGAAAGGATTTTGGGTGCGTATGTTTTCATTGAAATAAACAAGTGTTGAAAAGTTGGCCATTCCCAACCGAAAGAGTGCCCCCCCCCCCCAACCGAAGGAATTCCCTCTAGCCTATGATAGGCTAAGGAGAAAAATGCAAGAGGGAACATGGAGTAGAGGAATAATAGGCCTAGAGAAATGGATCAAAGTCTGCCACCGACTACATAGGCTAGGGCCTAGTCAACTGCAGGAGAAAGAAAGAAACAAAAACAAACAAACCATGAATCCAGCCTTAAGTAGGGGGATAAATGGAATGTTCACATGTTCTCAACACATTGCTCACTCACTCGTCTAACAACGACTTTGGCGTTTTCAGTACAATCTTTGTTCAATGATACAACTGTAAACATAACCTCACTTAATGTCATTGTCAGAGTCTAGGTCTTTATGACTGAAACAAGAAAGATATTGATTATTTACAGGGCTAAAGCAAGCTAGAGACAAACCCACTCACCGTCTGCCATTGTTAAGATCTTGCAATATACTTTTTTAAACGAAAAACGTCAAAGAATTACTTTGAAAACCTGTTTGGATTCCGGGCAGCGAAAAGAGCGAATGGCGGCAATGACATTATAGCCAACGTACACGTAGGCTGAAGAAAAGTTATCCCTTAGGATTTAAATTTTTACAGACAAGCTAAAGCTAGTCATTAGCTAGTAAATTATATTGTGTACATTTTCTTGTAAATAAATTATGTATTAATTTTCTATAACACTGTCACTTTAAATAGTAATGTTTGAATAATTTTACCAAAGTTTTCATTGGTGCGACGGCAGGTGCGTTGGCTACATTGGTTGTTTTATGTTTTCAGCCTTTGTTTTCATCCAACCATCCAATATGGAATTCCGCTGGCATTCTGCCTGACAGTGACACTAATTCGAAAATAACTTTTAGCGTCGCAGCTATTTTAGAAAATCGATTGAAGTGTTATTTTCGGTCCGTAAGCTTAATCACAAACAGGAGACGAAATGACGAAAATATCTCTCGAGTCTATCTTAAGAAAACGAGGTAGTGCGTCATAAGTCAAGGTGTCTTAACCTCAATTCGTAATTATAAGAGGGAGAGTCTGGGATTATTAATTTGGTTTAGTAGGTCCAGCTACTACTACCTAGACCAGCTTAACCATACATACATTTTTGTGATAAAAAAGGTTATTAAACATGAAAATTAAAGATAAAGACAGCTTGAATATTGTTCCTGGTGCAACACTATTGACAGCAAAACCATTTGTGTTTGTTTTGAAATCAAAATTACGTGGTGAACGATGTGACAATTGTTTTAAACGGTAAGCCTGCCATGATTACATTTATGCCAACCAGCATTCCACATTGAAAATGCACAAACACTAGAATGTTGACTAGTAGTAGGGCTTAGGACGTGTCTGAACTATGTTCTCAGTCTCAGTCTCATTCTCATTCTCAGTCTCATTCTCAATCTCGGTCTCATTACTAGAAGTGTAACTTTCGGTCGTTTCTTGGTGGGAGTATCAACAATGCTATCAACATCAAAACAAAACAGACGAACAGCCGTGGAGTTGACACATGCAGGTAGCCGACTGATTGCGATCTTAACAGTACTTTAAAGTGTTTACATCACGTTTCCATATCAAATTTGACTCTGTGCTATTAATTTCTATATTATTTATTACATTTAATAATTTATTTGGTTACTCAACGTGATTTGGAAGTGTTTGAAGTTTGATCGTCTCCCGAGGGCCGCCATTTTTTAGTAATAAGAATGAAAACGAGTGTGGTTATTTCGTTACTTGGTTTCATTCCCGTTCTCAGTCTCGATCTGGACCCTTCGTACATTGCTTCTGACGTCACCGATTATTGATGACGTAAAACTGAGAATGAGAATGAGACTGAGCCACGTTTTTCAAGCAATCAGACACGTCCCTAGTAGTAGTAATTTCCTCCGCTGTTGACTCATTGTCGGTGGCAGGTAACTTCTTCATGCACGAATGTTTCAGGTATTGAAGACTTCCTGTGTACCTAGGTATAGGACATCAAGCAAAAAGGCAAGCCATTGCATAAAATAATTTAATGGATCATAGGCTTGGCGACGGCAGTTGCAGGTCGTGAGCCCAAGGCAACCAGAGCAACGAACTACCTACCTGAGACTGAAATGTGTTTATTTATTTTGCGCTTGCTTTGGATGTAAATTACACCTCGTACACTTCAGCTTGTCCCTAGACGTCATTGTCAGTGAGCTGTCACCGTGTAGGCCTACACTAGTGGCTGGCCGGCCTTCACGTATTAGTGTAATATTCTGAGCTGAAATTCCTCTCTGTTTACCTACTCATTTTCCTTTTTTTTTAGGCATAGGCCTACTTCTCTTTTTATTTCATTTAGGCCTAATTGCCTTAGCAGGATTTTAGTTAGGTTTTAAGGTACTTGTTCATTAACGGGACCCCCCTCCAAACAATGTAAAAATTCAGTAAAAACATTTCATTAGACAATCATAACTACTACCGGTACATCTACTCCATCTGAGTTTCAGGAGGTCAGGAAAACACAATTATTTTGAACAAAGCCTGGAAAACATCCTTTCCGGCTACATACTTTGCGCCAGGAGTGACACAGCCTACGCCAACATACTCCACCTACAAAACCTTTAACGTCGCTATTTTAAATTTAAAGGACTGTCAATGGAAAGTACTTTCGTTTAAAATAGCGACGTTAAGTTTTTGAAGGTTCATTTGGTGTCCGTGAACGTCAATGTCAGCTGCATGGCGACGACTGCTCTCATGTAGGCCTACAAATTCCAATGGACTGTACTCGCCTGAGTCACGTTGAACGTGTGAGTCAAGTTCACTGTCAGAGTCATGTATTCAACTCCTCGCAAGTTGTAATTATTTATTGTTAATAGAAATAAGTTAAAAAAAACGACGATGGGGGACCAATCAACAAAAAATTGAGGGGGGTCCCGTTAATGAACAAGTACCGGTTTTAATTATTTTTCTTGGTGGAGGTGCCCCCACTTTAAGAGTGGATAATAAAACTCCAAACTCAATTTGTGAATTTGCCTCCAGTGCCTGGTGCTTTGCCCTGTTATTTTCCAGCAATCTACCTGGCTCCTTCATTTTAAAGTAGGCCTAGGCCTATTTTTCAATCCAGTGGTTTTGGTATTTCTCATTTGTTTGTTTATTCTCTTAATCAAGTGCAAGTGATGCCCCATTCAAGGGCCCATTCAGTGGCATTTCCTGTATAGGAGCAGGTGGGACAGTGCCCCACTAACAATTTCTAGCACCGCACGGAAAAATAAATAAGTTATAAACAAATCTGAAACCGTTTAAATGATTTATTTATGATTTATTTTAACAACCGTATTCAATTTCCACACCATTCAGTAGAATTTAAGTGGTAGTAGTAAAAAAAATCGTTTGGTAGCAGCACCTGCCGGCGCATCCACCCTGCAGCGTTCCTCGCTTCATGTGGGGCTAGCCCTGTTGGCTTATGCCTACAGCATGCAGGTGTAGCTCCGCCCACATCGAGCGGGACTGCGTCTCGTATGGTACCAAGTGGGGCAACTCGGATCTGGCCCCCTCACGTGTAAAACACTGACGAACAGACAAATGTGAAGCAAATACTTCACGCAATTGACATCATGACAAAAATATGATAAAATGCTGTTGTTGGAACGATGTTGTGTAGGCCTACTTGTCCATTTCCATCTCAAATGTATGTATTAGGGTTAATTGATATCAAATTACGTTAAACTTTTTATATCATCAGTTGCCTAGTTAAATTGAATTTATCTCCTCAGAAAAAAAAGTGTTTTAGACCTACTTTTATTAGTTAGGCTAATCAGCATGTAGCTCAATATCATTGGTAGGGTACAAGTAGTCTTATTTGCCTGTGGATAAATAGGGGCCTACATGAGCAAAACGTTGGTGTTGCTAGCTCTACGTGAAAAATATGTGTAGAAAAAAAAAGAAATCTGATCTACTACTTGCCCCACCTGATTTTGAAGGCACGAAACGCCACTGGGCCCATTTATATGATCACTAACTTAACACTGTTGGCAATACAGTAATAAAGAATCTACGGTACCGGTACCTACCAAGGTTATTTAATGGCTGGATGATGTGATGGATGACAGGTACTCACGTACTATGGGGGCAGGATGCTTTTTCTGTCATTCTCGCATTTACTATTTTTTTTTTTAAATAAAAATATGTTGTACCCTACAAATAATGCAAATATTACGGTAATAAATAAATGATACCAGTATGCGAGACTGGCTGCAATATTTAACTTGTAACAGTGCACTTTTTAGTGTGAATTATTGTGTTGTAAAAGTGTATTTTATTTTGTACTGTTAATGTGAATTAATTTTAGTTGGGCCTATTTTCTTCCTAACATCAATCATGTCTTAGTCTTTTGAAAAGATGTGTTTACCTACCGGTAGTACCTAGCTTAAGTTATGTTTCCCAATTTCATTAATTAGGGAACACTCCCATCTAGGCCTAATTGATTTTATGGAAATCAATCCAGAAATTAAAAAATCCATTCAATACAACTCTCTTTGAAAAAGGGCCAACTTATGCCGGTGCCAAATTGTATAACAAACTGCCAAGTAATCTGAAGCAACTGGAAACCATAGGAATGTTTAAACTGGAGCTGGAGAATTTTTTAATTGATAAAGAATTTTATGACATAGATGAGTAGTATGACTTTCTGAACATGTAAATACTGTAGGCTTAGATGGATTTTTATCTTTAATTTTTTACATGTGTCACACGATCTTCTACATGTATAATTGTAAATCAAATTGTAAATGGTACGAATAAAAAATAAATGAAAATAAACATCTCAGCGGGGTATTGGCCTACATAGCTTATGTAGCCTGTAACTTGTTCGTCATGAAAGAACATATATAGTAACATTTTATGCAGGATATTTAAAACAAGACAATAAATGAAAGGAAAGGAATACGTTTTCAATTTCATTAAATCTCCTTATGTTTGCTGTTTTATGTTTAGGAACAAGCTCCTGAAGTGTTCCGGGTGTCAGTATGACCTTATGTTTGCTGTTTTATGTTAGGAACAAGCTCCTGAAGTGTTCCGGGTGTCAGTACGACCTTATGTTTGCTGTTTTATGTTAGGAACAAGCTCCTGAAGTGTTCGGGTGTCAGTACGACCTTATGTTTGCTGTTTTATGTTAGGAACAAGCTCCTGAAGTGTTCCGGGTGTCAGTACGACCATTATTGTGACCGCGACTGCCAGAAGGAGTCGTGGGTTGACCACAAGGCAGAATGCGGAAATCTGCGGCGCATTGCACCACGTGTCGTCCCAGATGCTGCCCGCATTTTGGCCAGAATCATTTTCAAATTAAAGGTAGGCCTACCTGTAGATTGTAGAACCTACTTTCTTTAACATTGAACAAAATCACTTTTGTCTCAACATTTGTTTCCAAGTTAGCTCTATCATAAATATATTTAAATTTGTATTTAGAGTCTATCCACTTACTTACCGAGCTGATTTCCAGTTCTGGACTTTAACTCTTAGAGTGTCTGGAAAGTTGAAGCCAACCAAGCTGGTTGGGCCTATGTCTGTTTAATAATAATAATAATAATAATAATAATAATAATAATAATAATAATAATAACAACTAGGAAAACGCTAAAGTAAGTAAGTAAGTAAGTAAGTTGTAAGTTTTTGTTTGCATTTTTTGCGTTTGTTTGCACTTTTCCTTTGCAAGTGCTTTTTGAATGCATTGTAGGTGATTGTTGTCAAGTTTCTATTGTTATACTTGTTAATTGGTATTATAAACCTCAAAAAACTCATATTAAAACCTTTGTTTCTGTGGATTCTGACTAACTTTTTCAACTTTTTCTTTCAAAAGGTACTACATCACCATAACCTTAATGTCCATGTGAAATCTGAACGTTGTAGTCCCACCCGTTTGGTCAGAATCGGTCCAAATGTGACGAAAATATCGCACTAAAAATTGAAAAACTAATATTAAAACCTTTATTTCTATAGATTCTAGCTAACTTTTTCAACTTTTTCTTTAAAAGGGTACTTCAACACCATAATCTTAATGTCCATGTGAAATATGAACGTTGTAGCCCCACCCGTTTGGTCAGAATCGGCCCAAATGTGACGAAAATATCGCACTAAAAATCGAAAAAAATCGTAAAAGTACGATATTCATGAGAAATATTTCTTCGATTGTACCCAAAAACAATACACCTCTAAGTTCAGAGAAAACGAAGGTCCCCTCAAATTTTCATCAAGATCGCATATGCCGTTTGCCCGGAATCGAGCGAACAAACAGACGGGAAAAAAAAAAACATTGGAGCTAAATTTTTTGGGGGGTCAGTGAAATTGAAGTTTTCACTTCGCTCGCTACACTCATCCAATAATAATAATAATAATAATAGTGATGTTTGCTTGTAGAGAGGAGGTGATCAAGAGAAGGGTTATTACACAAAGACCAGCTTCAGAAAGTTCAGAGATCTTATGTCACGTAAGTACCTGTGTACAAATTATGTTTATAAGTAAAACAAGTTAATTTAATTTCCTCATAGATTCATGACAAGTCTCAGAAGGCGAGATGTCTGAAGTATTGTACTGTACTGTGCGCACTTAAATATGATGCATCTGTTGTTTTAAAATGATTTCCTTGCAAATAATTTTGCAATTTAAACTAAACTAATCATTAGGTAATCAATGTTCAAAATAAACTGGACAAAATGGTACAAGCTGCATTTGACAGTGGCTTTGCCAAGCAATGGCCTCCCTTAAATTGCAGTAGGGTCATTCGATATCAAATCAACACAGTAAAGTACCTACAAAATAAAAATTGGCACATTTTCTCAGAAGTGCTTACCTATGTACGTTATCTGGACTTGCTGTGTGATACTACTCCCTTCTAAACCAAGGGTCAAGACTGAACGATACTTGTAACTGTACATGTTGTGTAGGCCTATATCTATTCCAACATGATGACAACACATTCACCTGAAACATTTCTGTTTCCGATTCAACAGATTATTCCGACCTAAAGCTGGATAAGAAGCGAATGGAACACTTCACCTCTCTGTGTGCCGTTCTTATCGAGTACATCGGAGAAGACATGCTTCCCAACTCTGCAGAGCTCATGGGGATATTTGGAAGGGTATGTACTGTAGGCCTATACTCGGATACAGACAGTCTCTAGGAAACTAACTGGCAGAAGCTTTTGACCAACAAATTTGTATTGCTTCTTCTTAGTGTCATATTTGTTTTAACTTTTAAGCAACCATAATGTGACAGTTTATCATTTATAATGTATTTGTTTTGTGATGTTTCTCAACAATAAAATATCAATCGAACAAATGTTTACATGTACCGACGGTAGGGTACAGTATTTATGGAATATCTATGATATTTTTGATGATGTGTTGTTTAGTTACTACAAGTACACTGCATCATTAAATCATGTAGGCCTAGCATAAACCATCTGGTTATTATTAGGGTAATTATAGTTTTATAGACCATAACAGCCTAAGACATTTGTTCTTTATTTTTCCCCCTCACTCTTATGACAAATTAAGCACATCAAGGGTGCACAATACAGTCACCAGCCAATGGTAGCACCCTTAACTTAGGTTTCATACTCCTACCTTGCATTGGCGTTAGGCTACCCATACTATTGTGCTGTAGTCGACAGGATGCTAATAAATACATACATATATATACATACAACAATAGGGATAAACTGGAAGGAAAAATTGTCGATTTCATCTTTTGCCCATAACACTTTAGGTAACTGAAGGTAGATTTAAAGTAACATATCCTAGATCTGTTAACCTCTCCAGGGAGCATTTTCTCAGTCTGATTTTTTTCTTCTAGCTTTGTGTAAATGGCTTCAACATTTTGGATCCGGAAATGCAGAGTATTGGTACCGGAATCTATCTGGGTGCGTCAGTAATCGACCATTCTTGTGATCCCAACGCCATTGCCGTCTTCCATGGAACTACGATACACATCCGGGCGCTGAAAGCTATGCCCGTGTTGGACTGGACAAAGGTACAAACTCTACATGTCACCCTGAGGTGTAAGTACGTGGGTAGAGCCTGCTTCGAAGTTAATCAATTGAGTTTTCCAATGGCAAGCACTCTGAGCGCACTAAAGCGTTACTGGACTTTTCTAGCTTTGTTTCCAGCGCTATATCCTCATTGGAACACAGTGTCATGTCAATTAAGCCGCCTGCTGAAGGCTGGGTTGAGTTATGTGCAAGCGATTCCTTTGCTGATATTAAATGTTGAAACCCATACTCCCAAACTGCGGCCAAAAAAAAGGTATAAGCCCTACTACTGTACTGCTAACGAGACTTAGTTTCAGCTAGACCTGACTATCTCCCCTCCCCCCAGTCTAGCATTGGATCATTGGCATTAGAATTCACCATAAGTTCAGTTCACTCTAAAAACATTCAGCCCTACCATAAAATGTTGTGTAAAATAACTTAAAAAAATTCGAACATTCAATTTTACATTCCCTTAATGTAACTTGTTCATTTAGAGTTACTACCACCCTAACTTAAAATCACCGAATCTTGCCTACTTGATAACCTCAACAACAGGTAGCAAATGTGTTCTGCTTAGACTCTGCTAGACTTAGTTCCACCTGCCACCACCTACCCTCAACGCCAGCGCCTTCATTACCCACCCTACAGTACCCCTACTCGCGCTGAGTGATAAAAGACCACAAGTTAGTCAAAACATATCGGCAACTAGTATTTTCATCGAATATTTGTGTCTGTGCGACCTACATAGTGTTTATACCTTTCCCCCACTGAATCATGCATGATAACATGATATAGTAGTAGGCCTATTTGGATGGGCTTATATTCAGTGTTCTCATGCAAGCACTGCGTTTACCAAGTCCCACGTTCATTGTGTTTCGAATCTTTCTTGGACATTAATAGATTCCATGCCACTGCCAATACCTGTTACATTTGATGGTAAAGATTTAGGCCTGTACGAGAGTTTCAGACGACGTCACATCGACTGTCATGGCGGACAAAAATTATGTTGGCATCATCTAAACACATGTTAAAAGGGTAAATTTCATTGAAGATTCCTCAAAGCTGCATTACATTTGGCAGTTCAAACCAATTGAATATGACATTGTATTCTAATATTTGTTACCGTATTTACTCGCTTATAGGCCGCCCTCGAGTAAAGGCCGCACCCTTATTTTGACCACTCAGATTTTAAAGAGTTGGCTATAAATACTATTGATAAATGGCTTCACATAATGGCCGCACCCCACTTTTGAACTTGACAATTTCAAATATACCCGAGGCTTATACTCGCATAAATACAGTATTTATTTTATTTATTTATCTAACAATTTAGCAAGGAAACGATGGAAATTGCAGCTCTGTTTTTTCAAAACCAATTAAATCTTGAACCCTATAAAAGATGGTTTAAGCCTTAAAGGCTAAGTCAGCTGACCACTTTTGACGCTTTAGAAATAGACCTACCGTTACTGGAAGAACCATAGCTATCTGATGTATTGACATTTTGCATCGTACAAATGTTTAATCAGTGTAGGCGATGAAAATACGGGATTTCTTCCTATCTGCCTATTGTCAGCCATGTTAAAACTGCATTCTTTGCCCACCACGGCCCAAAGTTAGTGTACATACTGCGCCGTCCAAAGCCTTCCTGAAACTCTCCTATAGTGGCATGTACTGGTGTAGGCCTATGTAGTGGAAAGCAACCCTCTGTGTATCAACAACAGGTGCACATCACGTACATCGACCTCCTGAACACCGCCAAGGACCGACAGGCGGAGCTCCAGGCCATGTACTACTTTCTCTGTCAGTGCTCGCGCTGTCAAGAGATGCCGGACTTCCAGCTGATGTCGTGCCACAATCCCGAGTGCCAGGAGCCCATCTCAGTCGTACAACATGTAATACACATATCACGCTACTTGTCACTTGCATTTTAATATTACTTACACGCATTGCTCTTTCTCTGGCTCAACTAGAGATATGTTCTTTTAGCATTTTAACTAAGAATATTTATCATTTATTTTTTTCAAATTGAGCATTTTGTAGCATCTTTGTTCCTTTCCACTAAAACCCTAAATGATTGGTGTTTCTTCAATTTTGGTAAATAATGAATTATAAGAACATTTCAATTCAATACAGCTACATAACAATACAATGCTAAACTATCAGTAGTTCTTCTCAGTAGGTATGAAATATATTATGATGATTATTTTCAGTAAAATAACCATTTTGTAGATTGGTTCAAAATAAAATAAAATATGTTTGGCAATTATTATGCATCAAAAACTTAAAATGCTTTAAAGAAAGGTATCTCTAGACAAAACGCTCAGAACAGTACCAGAACCGACGCCTGTTTTGAAATAATACTAAGAAATTTGAAAGAAAACAAACCTCCAATCTGTGTTTGGTGCCTGCTTGTCACTGTTAGCACATCATTGGAAGAGTGAATGACTCTTGTTGTGTTTGGTGCCTACTTGTCACTGGTAGCACATCATCGGAAGAGTGAATGACCCTTGTTACTATCCACCCTCTCAAAGACTGATTTGAACTTAACTTTACAGCTCAAATTATAAATATACTGACATGAGTCGCTGAGGCTAGCAAGGGAACACGTGCTTTGGATGTTTGCACTTACAGCTGAATGGTTACTAACGTGATTATCATTTTTTGCAGGAACGTTGGTAAAGAAACGTTCTATTGTTATGTTATCCACATTCGTTGATAGAATTAGCCTTTAATGATCAGAATGAGGCATTAGCCCAAATAGTGGAAAATCCAAAGATACGAGTTTCATTTCATGAAATTTCCGTTACCTATTTTTTATTTAAATTATGATTCACAAAATTGACCTGTGCTTTTCAAATTGATTTAAACGTTGGAATCCAGTATGAACATTTGCTTTAAAACAATCTAGGTACATAGTTGGAAGTTCATAAAAATCGATTAAATTGTGGAGATTTTACTAATTTTGAATTTCATAAAAATCGATTAAATTGTGGAGATTTTGCTGATTTTGAATTTAAAATCAATAGATAAATTAAGGAATGTCATACTGTATCCTATAGATAGATTTTTTTATGTTTACTTAAAATATGATAAAATGTTATAAACTTATTTTATTTCCTCAGCGACTCCTCTTGTGAGAAATGTATTGTTATTCATTTAGCTTTGAATCCGTTACACCAGACCTCCATGTAATAATATAGTGTATTTACTCATTGTAAGCCGACACTGAATGCAAGCCGGCCACTGATTTAAAGTTCATTTAACAAAAGAGTGTAGTATCTATTTAGAAATACACTAAGTTTGCCATCGATTCCAAGCCGGGGTATCTTTTTGAACTGAAAAAATGTAACATAAAGGGTCGCCTTGCAACCGGGTAAATACTAGGGATGTGAGAACGTTCAAAATTTGAACTCGAACTCAAAAAAAGTTTGAGTTCAAGTGGAATACAAGTTCAGAGTTTGGGAAAAAAGTTTTTTTTTTTACTAATTTCGTAATTTGTAGTGGTATGCGGGCACCCATTATTTGACATGTCAAAAAATGGTTCTCAGTTCACAGGTACAAATTTAAAAATAAAATTTGGATGGTGGAGGTGCCGGTCCAGAAGTTACATACTTTCTTGGTGGAGGTGCCGGTCCAACCTTATCACTATTTTACTTATTTTAACTGTTTGATATCCCTTTAAGTTCTGTTCAATTCAAAATTTTTGTGAAGTTCAAAGTTTGATTTTCAAAACTATGAAAGTTTGAGTTCAAAGTAAAAATAGTGGGTTCATACAACCCTAGTAAGTATGGTAGATGCAAATGTAATGATCATTGATCAACATTCCCCTCAACATCTTGGAGTAACATTTTGTAAACTTAAAGCACCCAACTGTTGTCAATATAATTAGAATTAGACTGCCGGCACCGGCACTATGTTTCTCAGATAAAAAAGCATTGCTTGTACACTAGTATACGTCACTTGTTCTGTGTGCAGTGGCGGCTTTTCAACAGGTGTGTGTTCAGGTGTGCAGTGTCATCCAAAAACTATTTGTGAGGCTACGCTCTTTCGTGAGGAAAGTACATGATTTTGTACAATGGGGGGTCTGGGGGGTCCCCCAGCTAGTGTGGGTCCAGGGTGCGTTTTGTTATGGTGACGATGACTGTTGTGTTTGCAAAATTATAGATGATGTGCTCTGACTTGACATTGTATTTCCTCATTTGTACTAAGAGACAATATAGTATACGCTATACATCACATACCCTCATTCATGATTTGATTTAGGTTTACTAAGGAGTATATCGCTGAATACTCGCGTATACCCCCCATGACACCATTGCAGGTGTGATAGGTCGAATACTTTAAGGCTATTCCACCGCGTTTTTCTATTTTCCAAAATATGCTACTAAGTCAAAATATAGTGAATGGCTTTGAAACATGGCTATTTTAGAAAATCAAAAATATTTTTTTCCAAATTTTTCTGATCCGGTACACGGCCAATATAGCCACCTCAAAATAATTTCAAACTTCAATTCGCCAGGGCACACCATTCAACGTAGGGTGTTGTGCTTTTGTGACATTCATTTTCAACTGTTTTTCTTTGGACTGACTGAGAGAAAACAGATTTATTTTAACAATTGTCTTTCCTGCGAATTTTTCGTTTGGCGGTACAAATCGGTAAAAAATACCGCCAAACGAAAAAATTCACTGGAAAGACAATTGTTAAAATAAATCTGTTTTCTCTCAGTCAGTCCATAGAAAAACAGTTAAAAATTAATGTCACAAAAGCACAACACCGTACGTTGAATGGTGTGCCCTGGCGAATTGAAGTTTGAAATTATTTTGAGGTGGCTATATTGGCCGTGTACCGGATCAGAAAAATTTGGAAAAAATATTTTTGATTTTCTAAAATAGCCATGTTTCAAAGCCATTCACTATATTTTAACTTAGTAGCATATTTTGGAAAATAGAAAAACGCGGTGGAATAGCCTTAAATCATGGGGGTTTGGGGGTAGAGCCTCTGTGAACATTTTGTTCATAGCAGTTTGATTTTGTTCAATTTAAGATTGGAAATTTCAATTTTTTAGTAGTGTTGAATACACCAAAGATGTTGGCTATATATGGAGTCTGCACTGTCACTTGCGTTGTGTGTTACTTAGAGCAATCTTAATTAAATGCATTTCACCACTATTTTTTTGTTATTTCCAATTCCTCCCCCTCCTCCCCCCCAAGTAACAAGCGTTCTTGTAACTTCCAAAATATAGGTTAAGTACTTGCGTACCTTAGTTTCAAAAATACTTTATGGAAGATACTGATAAGTAGAGAACATTTACCAAAAATGAGTTTCACTCATAATATTCAAATTTGGGTTTGTAAGGCTTTTTTCCTGACTGATGCACACCGTAAAAGCCGCCACTGTTAAAACAGTTGAGAAACATGTCAATACCTCTCATCTTTTTATTAGGACACAGAGAACTTGCCTGATCCTTGTCAAAAGTGTGGTCAAAACATCAAAGATGACACATACAAACAATACAAGGAAGTATTGGAGTTGTCCCAGCATCACTTACAAAGCATGGTCAATATTACGTGTATCCTTGAAAACATGCCAACAAGAAGGATCAACTAAAAACACATACGTAGTATTTGTAGCATGCTACGTGGAATACAAGTTTTAAATGAATGAACTTTCCTGCTGTTATTTAAGAGTAGGCCTACTATAATTTGCCAAATGATGTCAGTTTTGCAGATTTTTAGTGCAGTTTACTCTCATAGAATCTTACAGGTCGGTACAATACAATGGATTTATTGAAAAGTTAATTTATTTTTTATGTTGGTTCTCTCTCAATGAAATCTACCTACAATTTTCAATGAATAATGAGTAGGAGCCTTAACATTTTCCGTTTACGCGTCAGTTTGGGGTGTCTCACTCTGCAGACAATTCACCTCCAGGCTTTGGTTAAGTATTGGAAAAAAAGCAAAATATACATTTTGTATTTTGACGACACTAGTTGAGAATTATTTTGCTATGTATTTATCTTTGTAGCAAGAGGTGCGGTTAAGTTTGTTGTCTATACGAGGGTTGAAGTGTGTTCATTCAGAATAATGTATGGGAATGATGTAAGGCTTGATTGTGCTTGAGGTTGAGCTTGGACACAGAGAAAGAATGATTGCTAGTTAGTTGGTTAGTTAGTCAGTTAGTTGGTTTTATTATCATCATGTAGGACTTTCACTTTACAAAAGGTAAGAGAAGGGAAAGGAAAACGAAAAGTATTCTGGAACATTTGCATGGAGAGTTGTATGCGAGTGGGAATTGCCTGGAGATATGTATAGTTTGCATTGTGACCACCCCAAACAAGACAAAGTTATGAATATGTTGTGAAAACTTGCATTTTCAGTTCATTTTATAAAGCCAGCGGTGAGACCATTTCATATTGTTTTTGTAATAGGTGTAACACTTTTGTTATGCATACCAAATAAAATTATAATATAATTTTTTTGAATTTTTTAAAGAGAATACAATGTTTGGGGGGGGGGGGAGATTAATAGGAGGCTAAGAGCCAACAGCTTACCTTGAAAGAGTTTGGCGGCTGTGTAGTATTCACCCGTCGGAGTTGAGAGAGAATACAGTGATGTCTATCTTGTCGGCTGTTGTCAGATTAGGTACTATTTTAAAGTCAGTAATAATTTGAATTTTGAATAGTACTTCTTTACAGTAAACATAGGCCTACACTTAAAATAGCATCAGATAATGTGGATAAATTGACTGCTTTTTTTAAATAAAGTTTTTGCTTTTAAAAAATTGGGGTATTCCATAGGAAATTGGTAATATTGCTGGTTTTCTCCAGAATACTTTAAAATTTAAGATAGTATGCCACGAATATGACCGTCAGATGTCATGCATTTGTTATATACTATTATAAATTACTAAAAAGTAAAAACCATAAATTATAAATAATTTTAAACACCAATTCACTGCTTTTGGGCAGAGCAAAACCAAAGAAGCAAATTAGTTCCACCAATACCAATACCTGTCTCTGAATTCTAATAACGACATTTTATTGTAATCTGCATTTCTTCTACAAGGTCCCACACCCAAAATTTTCAAAAAATATCAGTGATGAGAGAGATATACTAGAGCTTTCAACTAAATGTTGATTTTTTTCACCACCAATTCACCACTTTTGGGTATAATAAAAACAAATTTTGACTTTTATTTTCACCCCAAATACCTGCCACTGGGCATCATTATACAACAAAAGGGATTTAAAGCAAGCAAAATATAATTCAAGAATGCTTATTGATTGATGATATGTATGGTGCTAAATTATTGTTAAGTATAAGTATAACTTTTGTGTTTTGTTTTGTTGTATTTTGTTTTTTGTATCTACATTAATTTTGTTTTACTTTACATAATAATAATTAATAATATGTACAACAAGACGTCCTAATTGTACAACAAAACTAATCTAATAATGTTGTGTTTTGAGTTTTAAAGTTGCACTGTACTTTTTTTTGCGTTTAAGGAATGGCAATACGCTAGACTCGACCCTCCAAGAATCATATCAAGAGTAACTCGCGAGGGCAAATCAGGGGTCTGGGGTTCACGCCTACGTTCAGGCGACGCCTGTATGCACTAAACCGTTACTTTTAGTCACAGAGATCAAGTGGAACGCAGTAACTCACAGCAGAGCAGTGGCGTATCCAAGGGGGGGTGCATGACCATTTTGCAAGAAGAAGTGTGAAAGTGCACTTAACGTTTCAATGGAGAATATAGAATAACTGTTTTATCGCAATACTAAAGGCAAATTACCATCTGACCAAAAGAGGATTTAGTACATATAAAGTTGGTCGTTGAGATGCTTTAAAACTAACAGATTTTCATCAAAATGACCTTGAAAGAGAAAACTTTTTGATTAAGCACAGGATTTTAGTAGATTAAAATTTGGTCATTCATTGTGATGCTTTAAAACGCACAGATTTTCACCAAAATGACTTTAAAGGATATTTTTCTGGAGGGCAAGCCCTTTGGACCCCCCACTTAGCATTTGGTACATCTATGAATTAATTGGTTGAACCCCCACCGCCCCTTTATGAATTCCTGGGTACGCCACTAACGCAGAGCAATCCTGTTGACAGACACATTGTCTGCTAAATGTCGTAATTTAGTTACTTATGAGTATGACTAAAGTTTGTATCAGTTAACGTAGCAGCGCAATATGAGTATCACCACCGATTCAAGCTTAAATACTAAGCTCTCTTTTTTTAAAGTGCCTCTGAAAATCAACACCTAAAATGAGAGGAGTGCAAATAACTTTATGACTCTTCTTTTTGTTTTTTTATGTGTTTCTATATTTTATATTTGGTTCATTTTAATTCATTTCACTTAGATTTGAATAATCCTGTTACCAAAATTGTTCTTATTGTACACTGTATAATTGTTTCTCGATTTGTTGTAGTATTTGTTTTTTTCATTCTTGGCGAAGGCGCCTACCTGGAATGTGGGAGCTCGGGTTCGAACCTCGATCGGGATGGATTTTTTAACTTATGAAATCGTTTGTTAAATTGAAATTATTTGGACGTACACTGTTCTTAAAATTAAATTTAAAAAAAAGAAATCGTGTTAAATATTATTGGATTTGTTGTTGTAATATTACTACTGTAGTTCAAACTTTGCTTATCTAGGTGCAGTTCATTATTTTGTCTGCATCTATGTAATTACTAATTAGATTTATTTAGTTGTCCTCCTTTGTAAATCAATTTTATAACTGAATAGGATAAACGTTAAATAAATAAATACAAAGTTAAATAAATATTTAAAAATGTTCCAAACATTTGTAGGCCCTATTAATTAGCATAGTATTGCAATTCATAGTTGTAGGCGTTTTGGGATATTTCACCGCGTCGGCGGTCAATAATATCGTACGTACGCATGTTTGTATGTTATCACCATGTTTCACCTTAACATTATGTCAGATCTTGACGTGTGCAAAGTTTGCCTCAAGAAGCAGCAGGGCTTGTTCCACCCCGTGGATCTGGTGCACGTGAAGCTCCTCGACCTCACGTTTGAGAGCTGCATTGAGATGGCGCAGTGGGACCAAGCCAAGGAGATGGGGGAAGAATTACTACCGGGTTTCAAGTGAGTCGAGACTAGGGGGAACTTGAAATTATTTGATTTAAAGTTTGGTTGTCCCAACTGATTCATGCACCTTGGAAACGTGAACTTTGAATTATTATTTTGACAATAGGGCAATGGTCAAACTAATCTCCCACCAGAGTGCAGAACGATCTAATATGTTTGGTCAACACCATCTGTAAGTTCCACTGGAACCACAATGTAAAGAGTCCTGTGACCAAACTCTGATCATACGATCGTAGCGGAGAATCAGGGTGAACCAGCTTGGCATTGCCCTATTGGTTAGAAGTTAGCACTGTGTTCATGTTAGGTTCTTCTCAGTGACATTCAATTAGTATGCTACATTCATTGTGGCAGTGGGATGCATACCTTCAGGCCTTGAGAGCAGTAGAAATTTAGAATCATTGCGACCTTTTGTTCTACCTACATAAAGCTTTGATATAGTACTTCATTTTCATGAATATTTAAAATGTCTGATGGTTTAAAAAAACTTTCTTGCAGGAAATACTATGGAGAAACACACCCATTGCTGGGGATTCTCTTCCTGAAGTTGGGCAAAATAAATCTGTTTTTGCAAAACTACGAGAAGTCTGTGAGCTACCTCAGGGAAGCCGAGACGGTAATTCGCATTACGCACGGCAGCGACCACGAGCTGTATTGCAACGAGCTATTGCCCTTACTGCGCCAATGCCATGAAGAGTGTGGCGGAAATAGATACATCGCATAACGCACGGCACGCAGCTGATGCACTTACCTGGCCCATGCCATGAAGAGTGTGCGGAAATAGATACATCGCATAACGCAACGGACGTCACGAGCAAATTAGTTCCACCAATACCAATACCTGTCTCTGAATTCTAATAACGACATTTTATTGTAATCTGCATTTCTTCTACAAGGTCCCACACCCAAAATTTTCAAAAAATATCAGTGATGAGAGAGATATACTAGAGCTTTCAACTAAATGTTGATTTTTTTCACCACCAATTCACCACTTTTGGGTATAATAAAAACAAATTTTGACTTTTATTTTCACCCCAAATACCTGTCACTGGGCATCATTATACAACAATAAGAGATGTAAAGCAAGCAAAATATAATTGAAGAATGTTTATTGATTGATGATATGTATGGTGCTAAATTATTGTTAAGCATAAGTATAACTTTTTGTTGTTTTTTGTTTTGTTTTGTTGTATTTTGTTTTTTGTATCTACATTAATTTTGTTTTACTTTACATAATAATAATTAATAATATGTACAACAAGACGTCCTAATTGTACAACAAAACTAATCTAATAATGTTATGTTTTAGTTTTAAAGTTGCACTGTATTTATTTTGTGTTTAATGAATGGCAATACGCTAGACTCGACCCTCCAAGAATCATATCAAGAGTAACTCGCGAGGGCAAATCAGGGGTCTGGGGTTCACGCCTACGTTCAGGCGACGCCTGTATGCACTAAACCGTTACTTTTAGTCACAGAGATCAAGTGGAACGCAGTAACTCACAGCAGAGCAGTGGCGTATCCAAGGGGGGGTGCATGACCATTTTGCAAAGAAGAACGTGTAAAGTGCACTTACGTTTCCCAATGGAGAATATAGAATAACTGTTTTTATATGCAATACTAAAGCAAAATACCATTGACCAAAGAGGATTTTAGCACATATAAAGTTGGTCGTTTGAGATGCTTTAAAACGTGCAGATTTTCATCAAAATAACTTTAAAGGATATTTTTCTGGAGGGCAAGCCCTTTGGACCCCCCACTTAGCATTTGGTACATCTATGAATTAATTGGTTGAACCCCCACCGCCCCTTTATGAATTCCTGGGTACGCCACTAACGCAGAGCAATCCTGTTGACAGACACATTGTCTGCTAAATGTCGTAATTTAGTTACTTATGAGTATGACTAAAGTTTGTATCAGTTAACGTAGCAGCGCAATATGAGTATCACCACCGATTCAAGCTTAAATACTAAGCTCTCTTTTTTTAAAGTGCCTCTGAAAATCAACACCTCATTATAAGATAGATAGATGGATAGATAGATAGATAATCGTCTTTATTTTCCAGGCGGGATTAAGGCCAGCTAAACCTTTTCTTCCATCCAACCTTTAATTTAAATACATTTTCAGATTTCAATTTGTTTAATAACAATTACATTTTTAAAGCGCATAAACTATACATATTACACATTTATACTATCATTCATACCATAATTATTAAGTGAATTGTCTACAGAAGTTAAAATCAAGAAAAAGCTTATAATTGTGAGTTTAAACATATTGTGCATGTTGTTATTTGTCAGTATAATGTGGAGTGCAGGAGTGCAAATAACTTTATGATTCTTCTTTTTGTTTTTTATGTGTTTTTATATTTTATATTTGGTTCATTTTAATTCATTTCACTTCGATTTTAATAAGACTGTTATCAAAATTGTTCTCATTGTACACTGTATTTGTTTCTCGGTTTCTTGTAATTGTTTTTTCCACTGCCTCCTAGATGCTCGTCGTGGCTCCTTAGCATCTAGGAGGCAGTGGTTTTTTCATTCTTGGCTAAGGCGCCTACCTGGAATGTGGGAGGCTCGGGTTCGAACCTCGATCGGGATGGATTTTTTAACTTATGAAATCGTATTAAATATTATTGTATTAATTGTTGTTGTAATATTACTACTGTAGTTCAAACTTTGCTTATCTAGGTGCAGTTCATTATTTTGTCTGCATTTATGTAATTACTAGTTTTATTGGATGAGCGTAGCGAGCGAAGCGAAGATTCCATTTCACTACATTGGAGGAAAAAATCCGGAATGTTTTTTTTTCTTTTTTTTTGTATTTTTGTGTGTCTGTTAACACGATTCCGGCTAAACCGATACTCCGATTGCAATGAAATTTTATGGAGACCTTCGAAATCTCTGAACTTAGAACTGCCACGTTATTGAGCGCAATCGGGAAATTTTTTCTTATAAAAAACGCAATTTTACCATTTTTTTCGATTTTTAAAAAATTTCTTTGACCTCTAACACCTACATGCTTTATCCGATTGTAATGATTTTTTCACAGAACCTTAATTTTATGAATTAATATATTCGTGTGAAATTGGAGCGCAATCAAAAAATTATTTCTCATGAAAATCGAAATTTTACGGGTTTTGTCTTTTTTAAAACAATTATTTGACTTATAACACCTACATGCTTTATCCTATTGTAATGATTTTTTCACAAAACCTTAATTTTATGAATTAATATACTCGTTGGATGAGCGTAGCGAGCGTAGCGAGCGAAGCGAAGATTCCATTTCACTTCACTGGAGAAAAAATCCGGAATGTTTTTTTTTTTTTTTTTTTTTTTTTTTTTTTTTCTTTCTTTCTTTCTTTCTTTCTGTATTTTGCTGTCTGTTAACACGATTCCGGCTAAACCGATACTCCGATTGCGATGAAATTTTATGGAGGCCTTCGAAATCTCTGAACTAAGAACTGCCACGTTTTTGTGCGCAATCGAAAAATTATTTCTCATGAAAATCGCAATTTTACGATTTTTTTCGATTTTTAAAAAATTTCTTCGACTTATAACTCCTACATGCTTTATCCGATTGTAATGATTTTTTCACAGAACCTTAATTTTAAGAATTAGTATATTCGTGTAAAATTTGTGCGCAATCGAATAATTATTTCTTATGAAAATTTCAATATTACGATTTTTTCCTTTTTTAAAATTACGATTAATTTTTTTTTTAAGTTAATTTTTTATTTAATTTGATTTAATTTTAAAAAAAAATTCAACAAAGTTCTGATTTTTTCACAGAACAACAGAAAATCTGCAAAACACATGGCAGCTCAATTCACCAATTACGCTCATCCAACAACGCGGTGGGACTTAAGCGTTTTCCTAGTGATAAATTAATTAGGCATTTGTAGGCCCCGAATAATTATTTCTTATGACTAGGAAAACGCTTAAGTCCCGCCGCGTTGTTGGATGAGCGTAATTGGTGAAATTTAGCTGCCATGTGTTTTGCGGATTTTCTGTTGTTCTGTGAAAAAATCAGAACTTTGTTGAATTTTTTTTTAAATTAAATCAAATTAAATAAAAAATTAACTTATTTTTTTTTAATTATTCGTAATTTTAAAGAAGGAAAAAAAACGTAATATTGAAATTTTTCATAAGAAATAATTATTCGATTACACACAAATTTTACACGAATATATTAATTCTTAAAATTAAGGTTCTGTGAAAAAATCATTATAATCGGATAAAGCATGTAGGAGTTATAAGTCGAAGAAATTTTTTAAAAATCGAAAAAAATCGTAAAATTGCGATTTTTCATGAGAAATAATTTTTCGATTGCGCTCAAAAACGTGGCAGTTCTTAGTTCAGAGATTTCGAAGGCCTCCATAAAATTTCACCACAATCGGAGTATCGGTTTAGCCGGAATCGTGTTAACAGACAACAAAAAAACAGAAGAAAAAAAAGAAAAAAAAAAAAAAAAAAAAAAACATTCCGGATTTTTTCTCCAGTGTAGTGAAATGGAATCTTCGCTTCGCTCGCTACGCTCGCTACGCTCGCTACGCTCATCCAAAAATTGCAATTTTACGATTTTTTTTATTTTTTTAAATTACGATGAATTAAAAAAAAATTAATTTAATTTAATTTAATTTAAAAAATAATCTTCGACTAAGTAATGATTTTTTCACAGAACAACAGAAAATCCGCGTAACACATGGCAGCTCAATGCACCAATTACGCTCATCCAACAACGCGGCGGGACTAAAGCGTTTTCCTAGTTTACTTGTTTGTTGTCCTTAGAAAATCCTTTTTTTAAACTGAATAGGATAGAGATAACTTTAAATATTTACATAACTTTATTTCATTGTTGTGTCTGCATCTATGTAATTACTAATTAATTATTTAGTGTCCTCCCTTGT